>VDFB02373365.1:33349942-33434035 GCA_007258455.2 Sequoia sempervirens
AAATAACCTTTATAGCACATGAATTAAATGGTTTGGAGCCTTGGAAATGCGCATCTGTCAGACGTCAGTGATCGAGTGGTTGGGAGTCAGGCATTGGCCATACATCTTACCATGTACCAGAGGAAGAAGGAAACCAGAAGGAACCATGAAGAAGAGAGGAATTTCAAGGGTAAGAGATAAGGATTACCTCCAAAAATTGGGGGTAAGGGAGATGAGATACCTTTTTATTGAAGAAAGGTAAGAGGTATAGTGGAAGTCCAAAGGTTGAAACACGAAACTGTGACACTTAGTCAAATTTTGGAATCAAGGCATTGATGAGAAGAAAAATGGAAGGAGAAGGTCAAAGAAGATGAGACTTCGGAGGTTGGACCTCAAAATTTCAAAGGTCATGGTTGGTAGGAATGCTTACATGTTGCAAAGAGAAAGTGGTAAGAGGGAAGATAGGTAAGAGACAACCCAAAATTTTGGGACAACCTAATTTTGAGAACTGTCAAGGAGAAAACATGCAAGATGGCCCATGGGGAATTTCTCAAATCAGATATCAGTGATGGGTCATCAAAGGGGGGCATGAAATGTCAATAGTTTTTTATCTCTATGTTTAAATTATTATTTTTTATCTTCCATGTTTGTATGTTGTATTAAACATGTTTGCAAGAGTTGACTATGGATACTTTTTTTCCCTTTTAGCACTTGTTAGTCCCTAACTGCCATGCCCATTATTTCAACCACTTGTACACAACACAAACCCATATTTTTTTGATTCACAACACCAAGCAAGATAAATTTGAGGAATATCCCCATGTATTTAATGAAATCAATTTCTCGAGGTCTTCTTATACATTTTTCACTTCAGATGAGGAATGGAAAGGCATACTTTAGTCTATAAGAAATATAATTACACCCATTTATGAGGATATCCTAATTAGTTTAGGCATCTATATAAGACATCACAAAAAGAGACAATTGATCTTTCATAAATTTCTCTAATAAGTAATTATTATGAACGAAGATTCTAACCTCTAACTAGACCCTTAATGGAGAATATTTATTTTCAAATTTAGAATCACTTGGAAAACTTGTTGTACTACTATAATACTCTATAATTATTCTTTATGTTGGTAAAGTTTACAAAATTTACTAAGTAATTTTTTTCACATAAAGGATTAATATACTAATTAAAATAATTATTAAAAAAATAATTAGAACTCTAACTTACATTTAGATCCCCATGACAACCTATTTGGATTAGGCAACTACACAAGCCATAACATAAATATTTATAATTTTTTATGGTTTTCTTGAATAAGCATTAATGGCATACTAGATTTCTATCTTCTAACCAAATTGTATGAGAGAGAGTTGAGCTATGTTGTTTAACATGGTGGTACTAACAAATTAAGATTCAAGATTTGTTTGTTTACCAACTACCTTTATGTTAGTTCTTTTCAACATTTCAATAATTGAGTTTAACTATATAAAGTGTAGTTCTTGTCCTCTAGATAATTTATTCCTTACTTTCTTAACAATACTTTTTCAAATCTAACTATAGTAGGGAGAAAAACTACTAGAAAATTTTGCAAATTATTCATCACAAAAATCAATTTCATTACCACAAATGATTACACTTGGAACAAGAAAATTTGAACTATATTTAAATATAAATAATATCAATTAAATTTACTTGTAAATTACTAATAATTATTGGATCACCAAATATGAGGCTGACTAGGGGTTGTTGCCCCAACACTTTAAAAAAAAAAAACATTTATATTTTTTAATATATATTAAATACTATATTTTTATGTAAACAATTATTTATTATTTTATTTATATTATATTCTTACTATAATATATTAAATGATTGTTATTTTTTATTTATTTATTTATGATAAATAAAATTAGTTAAAGACTTATATGTATTACATATGTTTTATATTTCTATACATGTATATTATATATCTAATTATAATATGTAATCTCCCTTTCTCTGTGACCACTTGGAATGCTATTTTAGCCTTATTAATTCTTGAAGGCTAAAGGCGTAATAATGAAATTCATTTATTTAATTATTTAGTATTTACTAGCGAAAAATGCTAAAGTTTACATGTAATATTAAGTGATTAATTAAATAATATTAATGTGACTTAAAGTGAAATATTTAAAAGATAACTTTAATAAGTCACATTATTATTTTGAACATGAAATTAAAGTGAGTTATAAAAGGTGTTTTGGAGGCTCATTTTCATTCATGCTTGGATTATTTTCTCACTTCCATTTTGGAGAGATTTTTGAAAGCTTTTTGGTCTATGGGTTTGGAAACCCTAAGGCACCAACTTTGGTAGTGAAACTAATCTACCCTAGTTGTATTGTGGAGGAAGACCCTAGGCTTTATATAAGAGTATTATTACAATTTGGTGGGTCTCTTTCAGAGACCAAATTGGAGAGAATCAATTATTTTTAGTGTTGAAGTCGTGAAAAGGATTTGGGATTCAGCAAATGTCTTCTTGTCCAGTTTTTTTGGAAATATCTCTTGTTGCACTCACATTAGCTGCATTGAATAACTTTATTCTAAGGTTGTTATAGTTTCGAGATGGTAATTTTACTTAGGAAATCCTAGGAATTGGGTTTTGGAATTTGTATTGGAAAAAATGTGAGGCCTGGGAAGAGATGTGTGGGTTCCTATGATTGGTGCGAAAAGATTTAGGGTTGTCTGAACCTCCTGTAACTTCTGATCATTTGTTTCATTCATAACATGGGAATTTAGAATTCTAGGCATGGCATGAGGGTTTGGAAAAATGATTTGACATAGATGGCACCTTGAATACACTTGCCTCTGGTTTGCACTACATCATAGATGGAGTAATTATGTTGGGAATTTAAGACAATAGTATATGAGGTCTACAACAATTTTGGAAGATCCCTATAGTAGTCAAACTCCTTCTTTTCCTTTGTAAGTAATACATACTAGGTTTGGGTACTCCTAGTTCATGTTATCTAGTTGTGTCTTGGTTTTTTGTTATTTTTATGATAGGGAAGTGAGATTATGATTTGTTGTAACGAAACTAGGACTATTGTTATTGTATTTCAATCTATGTTACACCTAGAAATCATTATCCAAAATGATGTTATTATATTTTAATTTGTATTACACTCAAAAATCACTTTCCAATATGTTGTCACAATATCATAGCCAATTCTATGTTATGTAATGCATTGCTAGGAAGAGCATACTATGTCAATGTGAAAGGAATAATATTAAACACTATTTCAATTAATTATAATCATTTGTAGGCTTGCATGTAATTGTGGAACAAGGAAAAATAAGAAGTGTTTGTTGCTAATTATACTTGTGATCTCCTTTCATTCAATGTTGTTATTTCCTTACATATTGAATATCATTATTTATAAAACAAAGACTATAACTGAAACAAACAAAAAAAATGTACACCTTTTTAGAAAGGCACATTACAGTGGTATCGAGGCTAGTCTTCGTACCAGCCTGTGCATTATGTGGCTTTAGTAGTCTTCAGTTTCATGATCATTTATGAATCCTAAAGATCAAGCTTATATAACACATAGGAGAAGAAGGTCAACATAAGTTTTTGATCTATTTGCCTCATATTCTTCTTTCAAAGAGGAAAATATGGGTGAAAGACATGAAATGGGGGATAAACATGATATTCCTGAGGGTAGCACATATGAAATCCTCAATGATCTTTTTAGAAGTCAACAATAAGTGTTGTAACTCCTAAATCAACTTTTGAATAATAGAAACAACAATGGTAACAATGGAAATAATGGTAATAATGGTAATGGGGACACAAATGGTCATCATTGAGGCATCAAGAATAATGAATAAACACGTAACACACATATTCCAACACATAGTCACATTAGGATAGCTAGTAGAGTGACTCCTCGACCTCTAATGCCTTAGTTTTTGGGAGGTCAATCAGTTGGGAATCAGGGGAAGCAAGCACAAGACAAAGGTTTCTCTAATTATTTGGGAGAATATTAGTCTCTTGGAGATGAATCCCACATTTCCATGACATTGCAAGACTTATGTGCTATTAAATATAGGAATAGACCTAGAGATCAGAATAGGGGTCCTTAGAATCAGGACTTGTAGCGTAAGGTGGGGAAACTTTCTATACCTTCATTTGATGGGTTCAGTAAGTGTACTGTTAGATCATGGGTTCAAAAGATGAACACATATTTCTAGCTCAACCTTATATTGGAATTAAAAGGAATTAAGTATGCCACCTTTCACCTGTAGGGAAAATCTCATGAGTGTTGGTACCATGGGCCTGTTACTTTGGTCCATGCCAGTATCACATCTTACTTGAACTTTTCTCAAAAACTAATGGATAGATTTGATTAGAAGGATCTAGAGATACATTTCAGAGAGTTGGAACAACTTAAGTAGAGGAATTCCATCAATGCGTACATTTCCAAGTTTTAGAGGTTGTCAATTATGGTTTCAAAGGTTTCAGAGCACAAGCTAATTATGTTCTTTATTGAGGTTCTTTTTGAGCCAATTCATGGGTGGATCAAGGCCTTCAAGTTTTATTCCCTTTAGGATGCTATCATATGAGCTTAGGGTATGGAGCATTTAGTGCCCAAAAGTAAGTTTCTATCCAAACCCTTCATATCTCAGAAGAACAAGGATAAGAAACACATTCAGAAAGATGGGCCTAAGAAAAAAAATAGGGTGAGGAACATCATAGAGAGTTAAGAAGAAAACAACTATGTTATCATTGTAGAGATCATTGGGAGCCCAATCATCGATACATGGGTAAAGGTAAGGTCCATTACATTGAGTGTTAGTGTAATTAAATTATTTATTACACTAGCATAAGTTAACTTAGGTCATATATCATTTAGTCCTAGGTTGCATCTTAAATAAATCATTTAATAATTGGGTAATGTCCCCTTCCATGTTTGTAGGGATAAGATTCCTTCTAGAAGATGAGTTGTCCTTCTAGAACTTATCTCAACATTTAATAATTTGCTAAATAGGGTTCACATGTTGTCACATGTTGTTAGATCATGACACATGGCAACATCTCATGCATCTTAGGTTTTCTTTTTTTCCTATATAATTAGGCATCTTGTTCATTTATATCATATCAATCAAATATCAATCTATGATCTAATGTTGTAGATCAATAGCAATATCTCTTTGCAACCCTTAGTTGCAACACTTTCTATGTGGTGTAATTTCTCTTGGCAAGATCCTTTGAAGTGTGCATAGCTTCATTGGATGATTCATCATCCATCTTTTCAACATGATATCAAAGCATGTCGAATTATAACATTGATGTCATATTTGATAGTGAGGAGGATGAGGAGAATGGAAAAGTTTAGGGAAATGATGATATCAATTTAGAGGACGAGAAACCACAAGTGAAAACTAAGAGCGGTTCCATTGCTACCATTTTAGGTACCCCCAAGTTTAATTCCTTCAGGGTTAGGGGGGTTTTGCAAGGACAACATGTTACAATGTTGATAGATAGTGAGGTAACCCACAACTTCATTGATTCAGACTTAGTGGCTAGGAGAGATATACCTACATAGGATTTTGAGGGACTCAATGTTATGGTTGTTGATGGGTTCAATATGTCATGCACACAAAATATTCCTCAATTGGGTGTCACCTTGGGTAATTATACATTCACCAATGATTTCTATGTGGTATACTTGGGTGATACAAATGCTATTATTGGTATATAGTGGTTGCATTCGTTGGGTAAGTATTCAAAAAATTTCCAGACTATGGAGTTGAAGTTCAAGATAGTAGATGGCAAGAAGGTTGTGCTAAAAGGTATGGAAAATGGAGCACCAAAGATAATGTTAACTAAGAGAATGGATAGTATCTTTAGACATAGTGATGTTGCTTGGGTAGTAGAGTGCTTTATCACTACTAAGGAGTCTCCACTTAGGGATTAACCTTATGTCAGGGACATCTAGACCTTATTGGTCAAACATGATAATTTTTTCAGAGAGATTCCCCTAGGGAGACCACTGAATAGGGGATTTGAGCACACTATTGAGTTGGAGGAGTGGGCCAAACCTATTATTATCACACCCTATAGACATCCTAAAAATTTTAAGGATGATATTGAAAAAGCAATCAAGGAATTTCTTGACATGGAGTACATTAGGCCTAGTTCTAGTCCCTTTGCTTCTTCATCCATTCTAGTGAAGAAGGATGGGAAAATGAGGATCTATATTGATTACAAAGCCCTAAATAAGAATACCATTAAGAATAGGTAACCTATACCCAAGGTGATGAGCTTCTTGATGAGTTACATGGGGCAATATAATTCTTCAAGATAGATCTTCGCTCAAGGTACCATCAGATCAGGGTCCGACAATAAGATATTCACAAAATGGCATTCAGGTGTCACTATGGGTACTACAAGTTCTTAGTCATGTTGTTTTGCCTAACTAACATACCTGCTACATTCCAGTCCTACATGAAACACATCATCAATAAACAGTTGCATAAGTATCTCTTGTTATTCTTTGATGACTTGCTCATATATTGTGAAATGTGGGACAATCACCTGAAATAGTTGGATGAGGTTTTGGGTATCATCGATGAGAAGTTTTTGTATTCTAAGGCCTTGAAGTGTGATTTTGGCCTTATACTTGGGACATGTGATCAGTGCACAAGGTGTTCAGGTTTGTTAAGTGAAAATCTAGGCAATCCTTGATTGGCCACCACCTAAGCCATTTACATAGCTATGAGGGTTATTTGGGTTGTGCAACTATTACATGCATTTTTTTCAAAGGTTTTTGTAGTTGGTAGAACCATTGACATAAATTACAAAAAAGGGAGCATTAAAATGGTCTAAGGAGGCACAATGAGTTTTTGGTAAGCCCAAGGAGGTGATGAGTAGTTGCCTTGCGTTGGCACTTCTTGATTTCACCTAGCCATTCATTTTGGAGTGTGACGCTTTTGGTGAGAGCATAGGAACAATTTTAATGTAGAACATGAATCCTATTGCTTTCAAGAGAAGTAAGTTGAGAGGACCTGAGATAATTTAATCCATCTATGATAAGGAGATGGTCACCATACTGCATGCATTGGCAATATTTTAGTAGTATTTGGTTGGGGGTAAGTTTGTGGTGAGGACCAACCACTACAGTCTTAGGTATTTCTTGGAGAAGAAAGACTTGAATGAGAGGAAGAAAAAGTGATTCAATAAAGTAGATGCCTACAAATTTGATATTGAGTATGTGAATGAAAAAAATAATGTTGTTGCAGATTCCCATTCCAGGAAACCTATAGGTTGCTCACTCTTAGAGATTTTAGTAGATTGGAAATCTCACCTTCTGGTAGAATACTCCAAGAAAAAGTTTGTGTGTGAAGTGATGGATGGATAGGTGCGGGATGATAGGTATAGAGTTGTGGATGATGTCATATTCTATAAGGAAAAAATTGATCTGGTGTTGAAATCTAAATTGAAGGAAAAGATTCTAAGAGCTTCACATGACACCCCTATGGTGGGTCATCAAGGTGGTGTTGTAGATGTGTAAAATGTATTGATTGGCATTACATGCTTGATCCCAATTACTAACACCATTTCATCCTCAATCATCCCTCAATCTAACCATTTAATTGAATACCCTTATTTGATTAAATTCATCAATTTTCCTCTCTTAATTAAATAAATCATCTATTTGATTAAGTCATTCTCTCTCATTAATTAAATCAATCAATCTGATCTAGTTAACCTTAGCTCCTTTATTTAATTAAATAAATCAATTTTTATTTAATTAATCCCTAGAGTCATCTCATTAAATTAAATAAATTAAAACCTTATTTAATTTAATCTAACCAATCATCCCCTTTAGTTAAATAGGACAAATATTTATTTAACTATCTCTAAGATCACATTCGTCTCATATTTGATTTAAATCAACCCATAAATCTAAGTCAAATTTGTCACATCATCTAATCCCTCATTAAATTAATTAACCCTTGATTAATTTAATCCTAATTCATGTCCCATCCTCTAGATTTTGCCACTTGCACATGAAAATGGATTTAATTCATTTATTAAATCCCTATTTTCTCTCAACATGGCATAATAGATGAATATTCTTCCAAATTTGAAATCTTTCCAAGTGGACTTTGTCCTTCCAACAAGGAATTTATTTCATCTTTTCATTGAGCCAAGTGGACTTTGTCCTTCCAACAAGGAATTTATTTCATCTTTTCATTGAGCCAAGTGGCATTTAAGACATTCATTTTTCCCTCTTGCATGTCATTTCATTATTTTTTCAAATTCCACCTAAATGCATTTATGGGCACATTCATAAAAATGTGCGCATCCCTCATCCATTCTAATCTTTACAAGTAGCATTTGGCCATTGGTTGAAAGTAAGTCCCACATTGCTTCATTTTGGGAATTTCTCCATCTTGTCTTTCTATAAATAAGAGGTTTCTCACCTCATTTCATCATCCAAAATTTGAGCAAACTTACTATACTCAAATCCATACTCAAGCATTGCAATTCTCATCCATTTCATGAAGTCTTAGCTAGGTTATGTAGGTTTTCATCTTGGAGCACACTAGAATTGTCAAAAAAGTGGATCAATCATCATCAAATCATCAAGAGCTTGCATAGGAGTTGGGAAAGGGCCAATTCCCACATCAAATTGGCACCAACTCCCTTATAAGATCAAGAGTTTGCACATTCTTAATAGGATTCAATCGATTTCATTGCTTTTTCATTGTTTTCTTGCTTTCATTCCTATTTTGAACATGGTTAAATGGATTTTATGGGGAACTTTGATCTTAACTTGCGTTTGAATCTTCTAATGTGTTTGTTTGTTGTCTCTTGCAGGTATTAGGATATTGGTTCTACAGGTGCAGGGGCACCTTGGGTCTCCATGCCTCCATGAGGCTTTGTTGAACTTTTTTTTGTTTTTTCAAGATGATGATGATGTAATAAGGTCCAAAGGACCCTTTTTAGTAGTTTGTAATAGTATTTCAATGATTGTAATGGGTTTTAATGGTTGAAATAGGTCTCTTCCTCACATTGTAAACTTGGTGCATCTAGGCTTAAGAAAGAAACAAAGTGCCATGATGTAACCAAGTAATAGAGAGGAAGTAATTTTATGTTTTAGTATAATTAGGTGTGTCCAAGAAATTCCTTTTTCTTGAATTGGAGTCTATTTGAAAATTTTATGTTTGTGTTGTTCTAAGTTGTCCTTAGTATGCAACTTTGCTTAAATAGGGAGTTGTTAGTCCTCCAACGGCCCTCTGATTCAAAAAATAGTTGAGGAAAATTGGGAGGAATGGTAACATGTTTAAAAATGCCTCTCTTTGCCAAGGCAAGGGTTGTTGATGGTTTTGATAAGCTTAAAAAAAGAAGAGACTCTATTTTTCTCTGTTTTTCTATGTTATTTGTTTCTAACTCACATGGTATGGACATGAATCTCTTTGTATAGGCTGAATGATGACATGGAATGATATATGGATGAACTAGGTTCCTTTTGGCAGTGGTTTGGTCCAATTTCATTGAGTATAAAGGAAGTTATTTTCATTTTTCTAGAAGTGGTTTGAAACCATCAAAAACCAGGGTTTGATCACAAAAAATGCAAAGAACTCACCATCCCTTCATGGTAAAGGCTTGATTCTTGGTGGAATGGAAAATTCTATACCATAATTTATGATGAAAGAGGTTTTGGAGAATGGATGGGAGTCTGGAGAAAATTCTTGGGTACCCTAGGCTTGGCATCCTCATGTGACAAGCCTAATTTTGGTGTAAAATCTAAGTTTGATAGTTTGTAAGTGAAAATTGTTAAGAAGAGTGCTTGGAGAAGTGGAAATGTGTCTGTTGGGGCTGTAAGAACCTTTTTCATGGCTTGGGGGAGTTGGGGTGTGAGAGATACCTTGGTTCTTGCTTAGAGCTATGAAATTAGGCCTCTTTGTAGCATTACAGGTTGTTCCATTGTGTTTGTTTTGTTGAATATCATGTCCTAAGGTTTTGGGGATTTGAAGAGGTCTATATAAGGGGTCTAAAACGAGTGCCACTTTTCTGGTTCTTGCCTCCAAGGATTTTTATGTTGGCTATCCTATTGGACAGGGCTACAATGAAGACAAAGCCTAATGTTGTGTTGATGAGTAATTGATTGTTTCTAAGTGAAAAGTCCTATTTGTTGGTGTTGATCAGTCAAGTAAGTGATGTTGAAAAAATTTCCAAGATTTGGCTGATTCTGGTTGCAAGAATGCTTGGTTGAGAAGTTTTGTTGTGATTGTCCTATGTTGGGAAGGCTATAAGGAGCCTTTAGGTGTGTTTTGGAAGTGATGGAGAAATGAAGGTTCCTAGATGCAAGGTTGGATTGTTTGTCATGTCTTGTCATGAAGGGAATGTTCCAAACATCATTAAGTTAGTTAGTTGTGTTTTCCTTTGATAACACTTGTTGAATGGTGGGGTTATCTCCTTGAGTGAATAGTGGAATAGAAGATTCCACATAAAGAGTATTTGAGAGAAGTTGAGCAAAAGGACTTGTTTGTCATCAGGATCAGGTCTTCCCATACTCATTCTGCATTAGAGTGGTATCAGAGCCAAGTCTAATTGTGAAAGTGTGAAGTGAGATTGTAAGTTGAGGTGAGTGAAGGAGGATGCCTCCAAAAGGTGGACTGTAGTTACAAGGGAGATGAAGGCCTTGAGAGATAGGATAGAGGCCTTAGAGAGAAAGAGGGTGAATGCTAAGGAAGAGAGAACCTCAGAAGAGGAGGTAGAGGGTGGAGATGAAGACCATCTAGAAGAGGAGATGCCTCTTGAAGAGAGAAGGTTCATTGGAGCCTTGAAAACCATAAAATCAGAAGCCACTGAAGTGAAGATGGACATCCCAATGTATGGGGGAAAGATGAATGTTGAGGCACTACTAGAGTGGGTGGATGCCTTGAATAACTATTTTGAATACAAGGAGATGGCAGAAGACATGAAGGTTAAGTTTTCCAAAACTAAATTAAATGGGGCTGCTTTGACTTGGTGGAATTATTACCAAGGAGAAAGAGTGAAAGAGGGTAAGAACATGATTATTTCATGAGACATAATGGTGAGCACATTGAAGGGACAATTTCTCCCTACAGATCATGAAGTGCAAGTGTTTAGGAGGCTACAAAGCATAAAACAAAAGGACATGGACATGGAAACCTATACTAAGGAGTTTCACAAACTTAGTATAAGGTGTGGTCATGTAGAGAAGGAGAAGGAGAAGGTGGACAAATATTTTAATGGCCTAAAGTTTGCAATCCAAGATGAGATGATTCTAGTGTCTCCTAAGATAGTGGAAGAGTGCTTCTAAGTAGCATGTAAGGAAGAGGAGAAGTTGAAAAGAAAGAAGGAGCATTGAGGAAGGGGTAGAGGAAAAAACCTCAAAGGAAGAGGAAACTTTGGTGGTAGAAGTCAATCACAAAGACAACAAGGGGATTCAAGTGGAAAAGAGGAACAAATTCAAGAGTCAAGAGGAGGATTCAAAGGTAGGAGACCCGATGGAAGGGGTAGATCTAATGGGAGAGGATCTAATTCATTCTCTAGAAGATGCTACTCTTGTAACCAATTTGGACACCCGACCTTCAAATTCCTTGAGAAGCAAGCTTCAAACTCTCATAGTGGGGATAGGAAAAACCAGTTGGTGCAAGAGGAGGATGCTCAAAGTGTGACTTCACCTTCTAGACCTATTGATCCTAAATTCAGAGAGTGCATGATGATGAGGACACTTCTTAAGGTGCCAAGTGCTAAGGAGCCACCACAGAGAAATTCCTTGTTCAGGAACACATGCAAATATCATGGAAAGGTATGCAAGGTAATTGTAGACTTAGGCTCTACTGATAATTTAGTATCTTTAGAGATGGTTGAGAAATTAAAATTGAAAAAAACTCCTCATCCCACACCATATAGGGTGTCTTGGTTGAACAAAGGCCAATAGGTGCTTGTCAATGAGCAACGTTGGGTAGAATTTCAAATTGGAGAGTATAAGGATAAAATGTTGTGTGATGTTATCCCCATGGATGCTTTCCACTTACTCTTAGGCTTTCCTTGGTAGTATGATAGGAAATCCCAACATGATGGGCAAAAAAACACTTACATGATAATAAAAGATGGGAAATATTTCACCATGAGTCCCTTACCAGATGAGGGTATAGATAAGAAACTTGGGTCTAGCATCATGGTGGTAGGAGAGGAGTTTTTGAAGACCTTAAAGGAAGAGGGAAGTCTAGGGTTTTCCTTGATTGTTAAGCCAAAATGCAGGTTTATTTTTTCCTCAAAAAAAGGGGAACCTATACCTAGTGAAGTCCAAACTTTGTTGGAGAAGCATAAGGACATTGTGGGGATGAATTGCCTAGTTCCTTGCCTCCAATAAGAGATATTAGTCACCATATTGACTTGATACCAGGAACTACATTTCCTAATAAAGCTTCCTACAAGATGACACCATCCCAAAATGAAGAGATAGCGAAACAAGTTCAAGAATTGTTGGATAAGGGCCTAGTGAGGAAGAGTTTGAGCCCTTGTGTAGTCCCTACCATGTTGGATCCTAGGAAGGATGGTAAATGGAGGTTATACACTGATTAAAGAGACATAAATATGATAACCATCAGATATAGGTTTCTTATGCCAAGGATGGAGGATCTTATGGATTGCTTAGGAGGAGCTTGCTACTTTTCAAAGATTGAGTTGAAAAGTGGGTATCATCAAATTAGGATTCATCAAGGGGATGAATGGAAAAAAAAATTCAAGACTAATGAAGGTATTTATGAGTGGATGGTGATGCCCTTTGGTTTGTCTAATTTCCACAGTACCTTCATGAAACTAATGAATGAGATATTGAAACCTTTTATTGGAATTTTTTTTTGTAGTTTATTTAGATGGAATTCTTTCCTTTATCAGGACCAAGGAGGAGCATTTGGAGCATCTTGGACAGGTCTTGTGAAAGCTGCATGAAGAGAAGTTGTTGATCAACTTACAAAAGTGTGAGTTTACGAAGGAAGAATTGGTCTACCTTGGGTTTTTCATCTCAAAGGGTAGTTTGAAAATGGATCCATCAAAGGTTGAGGTTGTTCTTAATTGGCCACCACCTAAGTCAATGGGTGATGTGAGGAGCTTTCATGGCCTTGCAAGCTTCTACAGGAAATTCATCAAGAATTTCAGCCACATTTGTGCACCTATCATAGATACAATCAATGGAGAGAAGAAGAGTAAGTTTCAATGGACCAATTAAGCAAATGAAAGGTTTGAGTACTTGAAAAGAAAGGTATCACAACAGCCTATCCTTGCTCTTCCTAATTTTAATAAAGTTTTTACTATTGAGTTTGATGCAAGTGGTCAATCAATAGGTGTTGTTTTGAGTCAAGAAGGTAGACCGGTTGAATTCTTTAGTGACAAAATAAATGAGGCTAAGAGAAAATATTCCTCATATGATATTGAGTTGTATGCTATGGTCCAAGCTTTAAAAAAATGGAGTCAATACTTGTTACCAAAGGAGTTTATAGTATTCACTGACAACCATGCACTTAGTTTCTTGAATGGGCAGGAAATATTGAACCAAAGGCACGTGAAGTGGGTTGAATACCTACAAGCCTACACATTCTCCATAAAGCACAAGAAGGGACAAGAAAATAAAGTTGCAGATGCCCTTAGTAGAAGGGTCATGATGGTTCAAGAAGTTAAATTGCAAAGTGTGGGCATAGAAGCTCTTAAAGGTATGTATAAGGAGGATGAAGATTTCAAGGCTGCTTTTGATGTTTGTTCTCAAATTTTAGATGATTTTCACAGTGATTATGTTGATTATGTTTTGCAAGATGGTCTATTGTTTAAAGGGGCTCAATTATGCATACCCAAGTGCTCTATGAGGGAGAATCTAATAAAATAAAAGCATAGTGGGATTCTTGGAGGGTACTTTGCACTTGATAAAACGTTGGAGCAGGTTAGGAGGTTCAAATTTTGACCTAAAATGCAGGTGGATGTGAGAAGGTTTGTGGAAACTTCCAACATATGTCAAAGAGCAAAGGGGACTACTTCAAATGCTAGTCTTTACCAACCTCTACCAATCCCAAATAGACCTTGGGAGAGCATAAGTATGGATTTTGTCTTAGGACTTCCTAGGACATAAAGGGGACTTGATAGTTTCTTTGTAGTGGTTGATAGATTCAGCAAAATGGCCCATTTTATTCCTTGTAAATACACTAGTGATGCTCCTAACATTGCAGGTTTGTTTTTCAAGGAGGTTGTGAGAATGCATGGCATTTCTATGAGCATTGTATTAGATGGGGACTCAAAGTTCATAGGTCATTTTTGGAGGATCTTATGGCGAAAGTTGGGGACTAATTTTCAATATAGTTTTTCCTACCATCCTAAAACGAATGGAAAAACAAAGGTGATCAATAGATCACTTGGTAATCTCTTGAGGTGTTTGACAAAATAACATGGTGTTCAATGGGATTTGGTGTTTCCCCAAGAAGAATATGCATATAATGATTCCATCAACATAAGCATAGGTAAAAGTCCCTTTGAGATAGTGTATGGAATGAACCCAATGGGAATATTTGAGTTGAGAGATCTGAAAGGAATGGAGAAGAGGAGTGTAGAAGGAGAGAGTTTTCCATAGCAATGAAATCTACTCATGATCAAGTGAAAGAAAATCTCAAGAAGAGTGTGGATCATCATATTTGAAAAGAAGGAATGTTCAGTATAAGCTAGGAGATCTATTTTTTACATACTTGAAGGAGAGGTTACCTAAGGTAAAATACACAAATATCCAAATGAATAAAATAGGCCCTTGCAAGATCATTCACAAGTTTGGGAAAAATGCCTATGAGATAGCACTCCCTCCTGGAGTGGCTATCTCCCCCATTTTTAATGTTGCTGACTTGTACCCCTTTAAGGGATCTTTGGATGCAGGTGTAGGTATTGAAGCTGATGAAGATTGGGTGCAGGACCTTCCACCATCTGAACCTTTGAATCTTGAAGCTATCTTAGACACTAAGGAGGTGAAAAGGATAAGAAAGAAGGTATATAATGAATATTTGGTTAAATGGTAGGGTCTTCCACCTAAAGATGCAACTTGGATGAGTGAAGAAGATATTAAACATGGCATTACTCTGCAACAACTGATCTTAGGTGGTACTTGAGATCTCTTCCTCCCCAGGTGTATGGTGCAGGGGAACCTTGGGGTCTCCATGTCTCCATGAGACTTTTTTGAACTTTTTTTTGTTTTTTCAAGATGATGATGATGTAATAAGGTCCAAAGGACCATTTCCAGTAGTTTGTAATAGGATTTCAATGATTGTAATGGGTTTTAATGGTTGAAATAGGTCTCTTCCTCACATTGTAAAATTGTTTCATCTAGGCTTAAGAAAGAAACAAAGTGCCATGATGTAACCAAGTAATAGAGAGGAATTAATTTTATGTTTTAGTAGGATTAGCTGTGTCCAAGACATTCATTTGTCTTGAATTGAAGTCTATTTGAAACTTTTATGTTTGTGTTATTCTAAGTTGTCTTTAGTAGGAAACTTTGCTTAAATAAGGAGTTGTTAGTCCTCCAACAACCCTCCAATTCAAAAAATAGCTGAGGGACATTGGGAGGAGTGGTAACATGTTTGAAAAGGCCTCTCTTTGTTGAGGCAAGGGTTGTTGATGGTTTTGAGAATCTTGAAATAAGAAGAGACTCTATTTTTCTCTATTTTTTTGTGTTATTTGTTGTTAACTCACATGGTACAGATGAGAATCTCTCTATATGGGCTGAATGATGACATGGAATGATAGAGAGATGAACTAGGTTCCTTTTGGCGATGGTTTGGTCCAATTTCATTGAGTATAAAGGAAGTTATTTTCATTTTTTCTGGAAGTGGTCCAAAACCCTAAAAAAATAGGGTTTGATCACAAAAGTGCAAAGAACTTTCCATTCCTTCATGGGGAAGGCTTGATTCTTGGTGGAATGGAAGAGTATATACCATAATTTATGATGGAAGAGGTTTTGGAGAATGGATGGGAGTCTGGAGCAAATTCTTGGGTACCCTAGGCTTGGCATCCTCATGTAACAAGCCTAATTTTGGTGTAAAATATGAGTTTGATAGTTTGTGAGTGAAAATTGTTAAGAGTGCTTGGAGAAGTGAAAATGTGTCTGTTGGAGTTGTAAGAACCTTTTTCATGGCTTGGGGGTGTTGGGGTGTGCTTAGATACCTTGGTTCTTTCTTAGAGCTGTGAAATTAGGCCTCCTTGTAGCGTTATAGGTTGTTCCATTGTGTTTGTTTTGATGAATATCATGTCCTGAGGTTCTGAGGATTTGAATAGGTCTATATAAGGGGTTTAAAACCAGTGCCACTTGTCTAGTTCTTGCCTCCAAGGAGTTTTATGTTGATTATCCTAATTGGACCGAGCTCCAAGGAAGACAAAGCCTAATGTTGTGTTGATGAGTAATTGATTGTTTCTAAGTGCAAAGTCCTATTTGTTAGTGTGTATCAGTCAAGTAAGTGATGTTGAAAAAATTTCCAAGCCTTGGTTGAGTCTGGTTGCAGGAATGCTTGGTTGAGAAGTTTTTTTGTGACTGTCCAATGTTGGGAAGGTACAAGGAGCCTTTTGGTGTGTTTTGGAAGCGATGGAGAAATGAAGGTTCCTAGATGCAAGGTTGGATTGTTTGTCATGTCTTGTCATGAAGGGAATGTTCCAAACACCATTAAGTTAGTTAGTTGTTTTTTCCTTTGAAAACCCTCTTTGAATGGTGGGGTTATCTCCTTGAGTGAATAGTGGAATTGAAGAGTCCACATAAAGAGTATTTGAGAGAAGCTGAGCAAAAGGAGTTGTTTGTCATTAGGATTAGGTCTTCCCCTGCTCACTCTGCATCACAAGGTTACTTGAATAAGACATCAACAAATTAGAGAGAGGTTCTCATGGAAGGGCCTTAAGAAGGATGTATTGAGATATGTTAGGGAGTGTGTGACTTGTCAGTAGAACAAGTCAAATCATTCACATTCGATAGGCTTGTTGTAGCCTTTAACCATCCCAAAGAAAAAGTGGGAAAGTGTTTCAATGGATTTTATCACTATTCTACCCAAGGTTCATGGTAGGGAAAATATGATGCAGAGGGTCAGGGACTTTGCAAGGAACACCAGATAACAAGACTAACAATGCTTCACTTCTCAACCTTTCAACTAAGCACCAACCTGAAGATAAGGCCTAAACTTTGCATTCATGACCTATTTTCTTCCCTTGTGGTTCCAAACCATTTGAATGTTCTCAAAGGACTTAACCTAACTTGACTCAAAAGGTTCTCAAGCCCTAACCCTCTGTTTTGAACAAAACTCACTTTTGCTGCTCAACTAGCCTTCTAGCCCTATTAGGCCTTTGGCGAAGGATTCTTGACTTTTTCCTCAAACTTTGAAAATGAACCTCCAATCTAATGGTTGTTTCAAGTGTGGTTTGTTATGACAAACATCATGTCAACTCCTTGGCATCACTTGTTTCAGACAATCTTTCTTCAAACCCTGTCGTTTCCTCAAAACTAGGCCTAATTAGCCCTATTTTTCAAAGCAACCCCTCTTTAAATTTGTCCCCTAGCCTTGAAACTCTCAACAGTTCCAAAAAATTCCCAAACCAAATATTTTTAGACTTTTAATCTTCTATGTCACTCTTAACATGCCCAATTAGAAAACCCTCCCTAAATTGGCTTAAAACTAGGGCTTTTTGGTTCTAGGACTTCCAAACAATTCCAGGTCTTAAATTTTGACTTTTCACCATTAATTCATCATTTCTCAACTACTGCAACTCAAAAATGTACCTCTTGTTAAGGCAGATTCTCCACTGCTATACCCTAGGGTCCATCTTCATGCCTTTTCCTTTGCTAATTCACTGTGCACATGTTAGTTTTCCTCTTCCCTACACATTTCTTTGTTAGTTTCTTATGGTACATGTCAAATGTGATCCATTTCATAGGTGTTCAGTCAAATTACTCCATGAAATGGATCATTCAATCATTAAAACCCTCAAAACAGAGCAAAATCTGTATCTTTCCTGTGGAAAGTCAATTAAAATGTGCAAGAATTGATCCCTATTGTCTTTCAGAGCATACAAAGGTTTGAAATCATGTAAATACTAGTCCTTAATCCATCACAATCAATCAAACTTCAATAGGAAATCAATAGACTACCAAAAAAGACACAAAATAATGCAAAAAACTGTAGTTTACTGCTTTTCCTGAGAATAGTCCGTACAACTCTTCTTCAAAAATGACCAACCCCGTACAAATGAATATTTTAGGGTTATAAACCCATTCTCCAACTGATCCAACCGAATTGGATTGATTACAATGCTTTATTAACTCTAAAACACTCAAAACTCTCTTTCCCGCCTAAACTGAAATTCAAAATTTTGAAATGACAAACTTACCTTTTATTGATTTATACTGACCAAAAGCTATCTAGGCTTTAATATCTAACCATAATTGATCTAATTAGAACATCATAAACCTACCTACACCTCTTGGACACTATTGGTCCACTTACAAGATTATTTTGTCCTATGGTCCTTTCAGGACCCTTAGAACTTTTAACATTCTCATTACATTTATTCATCTCAAATGCCATTATAGGCTCCAATAGGTCATAATTAATTTTTTGACTTGCTTGAAAGGTTCTCCTGACCCCTGCACACTCCTGATCCTTGAAGAGCTCCTTGAAGGCCCTGGGTGCTCCTGCACCACAATATATATGTGGTTGTAGACTATTTAACTCAATATGTTCACTTCTTTTCCATATCCTTAGAGTACAAGGCACCATAGGTTGCAGAATTATTTTTTAGAGAGATTTTCATGCTGCATGGGTTGTCGAGCTATATAGTTAGTGACACAAATAGTAGGTTCCTGAGTTCTTTTTGGCAGGAGTTATTCAAGTTAGTAGGTACAAAATTAAATTTGAGCACAAACTATCACCCTTAGATAGATGGTTAGACTGAGATTGTGAATAATATGATTGAGGGCTACCTATGTAACTACACTTCATGATAGTAGAGAGCATGGATTAAGTGGTTACAATTGGGAGAGCACTATTACAACACTGCTTATCAAATTTCTATTGGGATGGAACCCTTTTGTGTGTTGTATGGTTATGACGCGCCTTCTTTCATGGACTTGGCTTTTGGGGAGAGTAGAGCTCCTAAAGCCAAGGATTGGATTCGGGAGAGCTAGGAAATTTTGAAGGCTCTCAAGGATAATTTGTAGATGGTTGAGAATTAATAGAAGACATATGTATAAAAACATAGAATTGAGCATAGATTCAAGGTGGGAGACTTGGTTTTCCTTCATTTGTAGCCATACAAGAAATCTTCGTTGAAGAAGAGTGATGCAAAAAAACTCAAGGCTTAGCTTTATGGACCTTATAGGACCATCAGACGTGTCCAGGGGAGGTAGCCTATGAGATGGAACTTCCAGAGAGTAGTAAGATTCATAATGTGTCTCATGTTTCGTTCCTCAAGAAGATACTTGGACAATAGGTTACTTCATCTCCAAAGTTGCCTCCATTGGATAAGGAGGGACATTTGGTTTTGGTTTCTGAGGATATTTTTTATGCTCGGGAGAAGAGATTAAGGAATAGGGTGGTTAAGGAATATTTGATCAGATGGAGAGACTTGCTAGCAGTGGATGCAACTTGGAAAGGTGAAGAGATATTGCAACATCCCAACTTTCAATTGCTTGAGGGCAAGCAATCCAAGGAAGGGAGGATTGTAATTTCCCCTTCTCCATGACCACTCAGAATGATATTTTATCCTTATTAATTTATGAAGGCTAAAGGTGTAATAAAAGAATTCATTTATTTAATTATTTAATATTACTTTGTGGAAAAAGCTAAAGTTTAAAGGTAATATTAGGTGATTAATTAAATAAATTTATAAAGTGACTTTAAGTGAAATATTTAAAAAATAACTTTAATAAGTCACTTTATAATTTTGAGTAAGAAATTAAAGTGAGTTATAAAAGGTGTTTTGGAGGCTCATTTTCATTCATACTTGGATTATTTTCCCACTTTCATTTTGGAGAGCTTTTCAAAAGTTTTTGGTCTATGGGTTTGGAAACCCTAGGCACTAGTTTCGATAGTAGTGAAACTAATCTACCCTAGTTGGATTGTGGATGAAGTCACTCAAGCTTTTTACAGGAGCATTATTGCAATTTTTTGGGTCTCTTTCAGAGACCAAATTGGAGAGAATTGATTATTTTTAGTGTTGAAGTTGTGAAAAGGATTTGGGATTTAGAAAATATCTTCTTGTCTAGTTTCCAGATAGTCATTTTACTCAACAAACCCTAGGTTTTGGGTTCTAGAAATTGTATTTGCAAAAACATGATCCCTAGGAAGAGATGTGTGGGTTTTTATGATTGGTGGAAACAAATTTAGGGTTGTTTGAACCTCCTATAACTTCTGATCATTTTTTTCATTTATAACCTGGGTGTTTAGACTTCCAAGCATGGAGTGAGGGTTTGGAAAAGTGATTTGACATAGCTAGCACCTTGAATACACTTGCCTCTTGTTTGCACTACATCCATGAGGGTCGTTTTGGATTGAGTAATTGTGTTGGGAATTTAAGATAGTAGTATGTGAGGTCTACAACCATTCTAGAACATCCCTGTAGTAGTAAAACTCCTTCTTTGCATTCAGAAGCAATACATACCAAGTCTAGGTACTCCTAGTTCATGTTATATGGTTGTGTCTTAGTCTGTTGTTACTTGTATGATAGGGAAGTGAGATTATGATCTGTTGTAAGGAAACTATGATTATTGTTATTGTATTTCAGTCTGTAATACACTTAGAAATCACTTTCCAATCTCTATCACAATATCATAGCTAGTTTTATGTTTTGTAATGCATTGCTAGGAAGAGCATACCTAATCTTTGGACCTACTTTAACTTGCAACTTGAAGGTCATGTCAGTGTCACAAGAAAAGAGTAACTTTGGCCATATGTCTGAATACATTTCTTGTTGAATTTTTTAACAAAATTAAAAACCCATTATAGATGAGATTGTGTAGATTCCAAATATGTAATTTTTTTTACAATTGGATTATTTTTTCTATTTTTCAAATATTTTTTTATGAAACTAGTCCATAAGCTTGAAATATCATGGTTTTTAGTTTTTTTAATAGACTACAAGAAGTGGAATCAGGTAGCCACCCCCTATAAACTGTAGTGCGCCTAGTAAACTTCTTTCATGTGACTAGTGACACTGGTGTGACATGCCCTCTGGTACCATGAGGACAGTGGAGATACTAGACCTCATGACCTCTTGTTTGTAATAGGATGCTTTAGCCAGTCGAGCTTAGCCCACCGCCTGAGGTTTTTAGTATTTTTAAAAAAATATTAAAATAGTTTTTTGAAAAATGAATTATACATCCACATTCTTTAGATAATTCTTTTCAATTAAAAAATAATTCAAAAAATGATAAGTTTAGGTCATCTTATGTGTGACATACACAAGGATTTTTCAAAACAATAAATATGGCCAATAAAAATTAACAAAAAAATTACAAAAAAAAATATTATCCACATTCTTCAGTGTGTTAAAAATCTTATCCCAAAGGGATTTAGAAAAAAACAATTATTTAGGTCAAAATATGGATGGTATATATGTGCATGGTATGGTAAAAAAAAAGACTTTTAAACTATGGTTTTTAGATATGCCTATTGAAAATCAATTTGTATCATCTCGACATTAAAATAAATTACATATTTGGAAACTAGACTTCGAGTACTACATTTCATGTTACTGGTCCTTTTTTTAAGATTCAATCTCTAAGTGCTTCAGTTTTTTAGGTCAAATCAGACAAATTTTGAAAATTGAGGAAATCACTTCCACTTTTTGGCCAAAAAGTGGACTCAACTTCTTGCACACACCCTAAAGTGTCATGTTTTCATAAAAGGTTCCCTTACATTATCTAGTAAAGTTAAATTTTGTTTATGTTTAAAAATAATAACTTGCTATTTTTGGAAAGTACTATCAAATGACCATGTATGTACGTAAAATTTTACCCATAGTTCTACATCTTGTGGTAAAAAATATCCAAAGATCATTTGTATATAATGAGATATTAAAGTTTTTAAATCTTAAAAAAATGTATTCAAATTGGATTTCGAAGCTTTAAACAAGGGGATTTTTCCCTAAAATTTGAGAATAAAGCACTCCAAAATCAAGTTTAAGAAAATGGGAGGTTAATCAAGTACCCAAATCAAAATTTATGGCTTTCAAAAATTGTGCATATTTTTCAAAAGTGTTTGTGATGACAAAAATAAATACTAGAGTTGTAAATTCAAAATGGTGATTATTTTAGAAGATTAAAAAGCATTTTGAAAAGGAAAAATCAACATGATTTTTAATTTTTCTATTTGTAATGAGCCTCAAATTTGAGCACCAAATTTAGGGAAGTTAGATAATGTAAAATAAATTTAATTTGTAAGGTTTGGGATTTTCTAGAGAGATAAGTATTATAAAGAGAAACTTTGTTGAAGATTGTAAATTTTCTCTTAAAAGATAATAGTTGAAAATTTTATTTCAATGAAACTTTGTTGAAGATTGTGAATTTCCTCCTAAAAGATAATAGTTTGATTTTTTTTTTCAATGTGTATGCTGTATCTAGTTTTCTATGTGATAATGATATGAATACATGCTTATGAATAAAATCGCCTCCTACACTATACTACATGTTCCTAGAAATAAGTAAATAATTTAAGAAGAACAAAAAATTTCTACTTGCACATTTTTTGTAGGATTCAAGGGTTTGATTAGTTCACCTTAAAAGAGGGCGGTCAATCCTTTTAAGCAATGATAGGGGTGTGTGGAATTCATGAAGTATAAATAAGTCAAATCTCATATAGTAAGTCAATGATGAGGGTTTATATTATTGTAAAACAATAATAGATTATTATTGAACCATAGAGATTGAATGTTGGTGTACGCTATCAATTTGTAAATCAAATAAGAAGAACATACAAATGATAATTCCTAATCAAACCAAAGAAAACCTCAAATAGAGCTCACAAAAAAGTTTAAAACAAGATAAAAATACAAACATTTTAAACAATATTACCATAAAAATTTATTTTAAATTTGATTTGCTTCAAGCTATTAATTGGAATGTGGATGCTCTTGTACAAAAGCTACCTATTTTGACAACATATAGTTAGAAAATATGAATGGATGAAATGGATAAGAGTGTGTAGTAATTTATGATGAAATGAAATGGATGAAATGAATCAAGACCTAATAAGCATGTTCAATAGAGTCTAGAAGAATGTAGAAATGCCTTACAACACTTCACAACACCTTCACAAGACATCGTTCTTTGAGTTTTAGTACCTGAATAAGTATGTTCAAGCCATGATACAACATAAAATCAAAGCAACATATTTCCAACACCATGAAACAAGACCTAAAAGGCCATGAAAATGACAAGGGGGCATTTTTCTATGGCACATTTATCCCCCACTTTAGTGAGAGGATGAACCTACTTCAAACTCACACTAAAGTAGCCATGAACATAAAGGGGAGGGTTTGAATGTACTTATGTTAGCAAGATGGAATACAATGATCAAGCCCCCAAGATGAAGATCCCATGGAAAACTAGACATAAGAACACACAAGTGTTGAAAATATTGAATGAAGCATTGATCGTCAATCCAACTAGTTATGAAAAGAGATCTAGGTTGATTGTTTGAAAAAGAGAATTTGTGTACTCACTCTAGGGCCATAGAACTTATTGTCTGCGGGGTGAGAAGGCCCAACTGTATACTCACTCTGGGGCCATGGAACTAGTTGTCCGCGGGGTGAGAAAGCCCAAAAAGTAAGATACATATGCTAGTTGGTATGCACTCACAAACACAAAAGTGGCTATGGGGAAAAGTCATGCCGCTAGTTGGGGTTCCCTCTCAACCATGCTAAAGCTATACCCATTTTATAACTTTAACAAGGTGCCACAAAGCGAAAGGAAATGCAAATGTTAAGTTTTAAATAATACAACACTACAAGCATGCAAGTTGTGTTATGCAAGGTGGCCAAGAAATGAAACAATGTAAATTTTATTAAATAGAGTCGAGCAACATAGTTCCAACACCATGAAACAAGACCTAAAAGGCCATGAAAATGACAAGGGGGAATTTTTCTATGGCACAAGAAGAGGAAATGCATAGTGGCGATGTGATGAAGAGATCAATGTTGGAGGATGAATGAGAGGATTTCCCTAGGATTGAGAAGAGAATAGAGGGTTATTGTGGAGGTTGATAGAATGTTAAGGGCTAGGAAGGATTTACTAAAATTAGAAAATATTTGTGACCACAAGGGATGTAAGGGACAAGTGTACCTAAGATCCCCTTTAATGTTGAAATTTAGTGAAGAGAATATAGCCACAATTAAATAATAATATTATTTAATTATTTTAGACATATGTGAGGTGAAAAAGATGTAAATAATAATAAAATTATTTACTTATGTGAGATGCAAATGGACTAATTAATCAAATAATAAGATTATTTAACTAAGTGGGGGACATACGATGAAGGGTATTTGACTAGGTGATGTACTATTTAGTTGATTAGGATAAGGGCTTACTAGGGAAATATTTAGGCATCTAAATTTCCCCCCTCTTTGATACAATGTCATGACTAAGTGGAATTGTGTCAAAAAATAATAAAAAAGTAGGATTGGATGGAACTTTAGTGGTATGTTTCCTATTATCTCAAGGATGATGATGGAAGTGATGCCCCCTCAAGAAAGTCAAGCTGGGAAAAATGGAGCCTAAGAGGTCCCTTGAAAAGATATATTATGATAAGAAAATGTGTCATGATGGATAAATGATTATATGAGAGAAACTATATTGGCATGATGTACATGACATGGATATAGAACAAACAATAGCACTAATAATAGATGAGTATTGGATATATTGATTGATGTCACTTGGATGATTAGATAAGAGGATTCTGGATTGCATGGGTGTACATGTTTAATGATGATATTTCATAAGGATGTAATGAAACTAAAATGGCACATGTTTGGATGGAAAGGAATGAATGAATAAATGGAAGTAAGATGGTAAAAATAGATGAAGCATGGATTTTATCAAAGTAACTTCAAGTGCAAAGATAAACCTATTATTTGTTGTAGTAATAGCATTATACACCATGATATAATATATGATGGTGATGATGTTTCATGTGTGTAGGGACTAAAAAATAAATAAAGAAGCTAAAAAATCCATAGTAATCCATGACACGTTATTGAGGGGAATCCCCTTGATACTTCATGAAACTAAATTGATGGATGGGTGGAATAGGGAGGGATGAAATAAGGTGAAGTGTTGGAAGTTGAGAAATTTGATGGAGGATGGGCCAAATATGTAATGTAAGCAGATGGGGTAGTGGAAATGGATGCGATTAATGATGGAAATATGGAAAAAAATTATGGATAGAGAACTTGAGTGAATGATCCAAGGTAAGGATAATGATGGTATGGGTGAAATGTGATCACCAAGATAATAGAATATTGCATGCTCATAGACTAGAGTTGTTGTCTACTACTCATCACACATGTTTATTAGGTTCTCATCATGATACTTGGACTAGGAACCATGAGGATTGATTTTCTCTAATGGATGAATTTGTTTATTTTTACTATTTTTTTACCCCTTTGGAAATTTTTGGTGATTTTTTATTTTTTGTATTTTTTAGATTTTTTGTTGTATTTTTTTGGAAGATTGGGGAAAAGAATTTATGCATAGAATAACTTGAGATGAATAATATTCATGATATCTTATATTTCATGGAATTCATTGGTATCCAACTTGTATGATACTAATTTGAACTTAGTAGTGATGACATAGGGACCCAACTAGTTTGGCTCAAACTTCCCTTTCTCCTCTCTATCTTAAGTGGTGTTCTTTTGGTTTTCCTTAAGAAAAAGGTCTCCAACCTCAAAATCTCTAGTGTAGATGTGTTTTTTATAGTCATGACACAACCTACATTGGTATTATTTAATGTGATTAAGAGTAGTGATATTGTCCTCCTAAAGGAATTCTAGCTCATGTAATCATGTCACTCAATAATCCTCCTCTAAGATGAGGTTGCATAAATATACACACAAAGAGGGTAGGTTGAACTCTATTGGAAAGACTAATTCAACACCATATATAAGGGAATATGTAGTGGCACCTATGGGAGTGTGACTACTAGTGTGTTAGGCCCAAATGGTATAATTGAGTTAAAGGTGCCAATCAAAACCAATATCATTAAAAAAAATTGAGTATTTTTATTATGGTATTTTGGACACTTTGTCTTGGTCATTTCTTTGTGGGTAATATGTGGTGGATCACTTGTTCTTAATATAGAATTTCTTACATAGTGATTGTACTTCATGGTTTTTGAAATATTTTCTAAATTGTTTGTGATGATGGTGGATGGAATGTTAAAATGACATTCAAGATGTTTGGGAATTAATTTCGATATTTTGTTGTTGATAGTAAAAGTAAGTGGAACTAATTTAACCCACTTGATGAAATAATTGGTGGTGGTAATAATAGATTTATGATCAATAGAGGTGGGATTAATATTGCCAATGAGATTGTGCCCCTATGTCAAGAATGACCATGGAGTGGTAATAATATGGAGAGTTTGTGAGGTTGCATGAATAAGGTCTTATTGTTTTAATAAGAAAGACATTTTTTACATATTGATAGGCATCTAATTCCATTGTAGGCCAATAGTATCAAGTGTGCAAAGTAATTTCACTCAATTTAGTTGATGAGGTCATATCCTCTTTGGGTGTTTGGATTGTATGGAGTAGGAACTTGGACTATGATTTTTTTATGTTGGTCATGGTAACATAATTGGGTTTTTTTATTTTAATGCTATGAACTTATTCATTAGATTATTCAATGTGCCCAACAACATAGTTATAAGTCTACATATTTTTCTGGCGATGGATGGTTTTTGCATGGGATTATTTTCCTTGAGTGTGCTAATAATTATAGGTATGGAATGGGTTTTGGTATATTTTGAAGTCTTTATAAGGAAAGTTGTATGATGGTCCTTGTACTTTAATTTCACCTCTATCTATAAGTTCTTAGATATAGTGTTTAAAATTCATATGTTTTCTTTGTCATTGCCTATTATCCAATGATAATTTCAATATTCATCCTCCTCACACAAGGAGGGCTTAAAATGGTTAACTATCATCATAATGGCTATGTAAGTGGAAAGAAAACTATTTTAGCCTTGACTATTTGACAAAATTTTACCTCAATAGGTTCCCCTAGCAGTGCATATATCTTTTTTTTCACTTTAGTGATGGGCATGTAGATGGAATGATATCATATGAGGGTTGTTAGTTTTTTAGGATATGATTTAAATTCGTGACCCTATATCCAACTACATTCTTATTATTACTAAAAAAAATTGGGTTTTTCATTGGAAATTTTTAATTTTTAATTTTGGTTTTGATTCTTAGAGTAAAGTCTTATAACCCCTTCAACAATGAGGGAATTTTTTAATTGTATTACTCTTTTGAAAATTTTATCAAAATAAGTGAAAAATTGGACTTGTAGATGAAATGCTAATTGTAGATTGATATTTGCGACAAATATGTGTACAAGTTATTTTTTAATATGGACCATGAAAAGATACTAGCCAAAGCTCTCCAATGTTGAAGAAATAATTTTAAAAAATCTCCTAATTTTTGTTTGGTATTTCATAGGTCCATCATGTTTAGCTCATGATCCATCTTATAGGAATTTTTTTTGACAAATTTTTATGCCATATCTCTAAAGGAATTCATGTAACTCTTAGGTTGGTGCAAGTACCATATGAGTTCTTTCCCACCTAGCATATGAGGGCATAAATGTAGTAGGCATACATCTTTGTGTGCCACTTCCTTACTAGCCATGTGTGAACCATGATCCTAATACCTGCAAAACACAACAAACAAACACATTAGAAGATTGAAATGCAAGTTAGAAACATGATTCCTCAAGAAATCCATTTATCAATGCTCTAAATAGGAAAATGAAAGCAATACAATGAGAAATCAACAAAAGAGATTAAATCCTATGAAAGCAATGTAAATTCTTGATCTCTTGAGGGAGTTGGTGCAAATTTGATGTGAAAATTGGCCCTTTCCCAACTCCAATGCTAGCTTTGATGATTTGATGAAGATTGTGAAGAGAGTGATCCACTTGATGAAGACTTTGAATGTATGCTCCAAGCTAAAATATGCAAAAAACCTAGCTATGATTCAATGAGATGGATGAGAATTGCTAAGTATTTTAGCATGGTAACTTTGCTTGAGATGTGGATGATGAAATAAGGATATAAGCTCTTTATTTATAGATTGATAAGTTGAAGAGATGTCCAAATTTGATCAATGTGGGACAAAGATTCAACCAATGATATGATGCCACTTGTCAACATGTGAGAGGATGAAGGTTGAGCAAGTTTTGAGGAATGTGCAAGTTTGAAATTTGAATTTGATGAGATGACATGTTTAGGGGGGATGAAAAATGAGTTAAATGCCAAGTGGGAGACATGTAAGAGACAATGTAAGAGCTTTAAATGCTTTGTTGGATGGACAAGTCCTTTTGGGGGGAGATTTCAAATTTGAGGAATATTCCCACTTAGATGCCTTTTTGAATGAAAATAGATGATTTATAAATCAATTAAATTTATTTTCATGTGCAAGTTGCAAAATCTAGAGGATTTGAGGGATTAAGATTATCATTGATCAGGATTTGATTAATTTAAGGGGATATTTAGTTGATTTGACAATTTGATTTAGATTTTTGGATTAATTTAAATCAAAAAGAAAGGAATATGATAAGAGGCTAATTAAATAAAGATTTTGATTTATTTAATTAAAAGGGATGGTGTTAGATTAAATCAAATAAGGTTTTAATTTATTTAATTTAACATATAGACTTTAGAGATTTAATCAAATAAATTGATTATTTAATTAAATAGGGATAATTAGATCAGATGAATTGATTTAATTAACAAGGGAAAGTGACTTAATTAGACAAAATAATTTATTTAATTAAGAGACGAATATTGATGAATTTAATCAGATAAGGGAATTTGATTAAACAGTTAGACCGAGGGATGATTTAGAAAGAAACGATGTTAGTAGATCAGAGTGTGATATCGATCTGTATATTTTTGATGTCTACACCATGAAGAGTTATTTTACATGATCCCTTTGATCTCCCTTCCCTTATTATTTTTCATACTTAGGAATTTCAAAAGAGGTAGGGAATGAGATGTGATATGTACTAATCAAAGGGGTATAACTCCTCAAAGGTATATGATTTATTTTTGTGATTTCCTCCTTAGAACCATTTAAGGGAATATTTCATGCCTTGACACTCTTTTAACAAAAGATGGACTAGGTGGCAATGGAGGTGAAGTATATTGATGACATGTTTTGTAAGTCTTACGAGGAATGAATTTTTGATATGGGGTGATGGTAATCATGGAATTGAGGTTGATCTTAGGTAGAGGTCCAAATTTTAAATGTCATGTATTGTAAGTATGTTAATGGGAAGTATTTTGACTAGTAATGGGAATGAAGATGGAGTCTATATGGGAAGTGTTACATTTAGTTCCAAGTTGGGTTTCTATAATTGATGTGACTTGATTAAAAGATGAGGGATTTTGGATCACAATTTGAAGGGATGTGGGTATCATAGGTGGGATGGAATCTTGATATAGGGAGTCATCCCTAATAGAAAGGGACTTTTTACCTTGATAAGGAGCATTGTGGTCTAAATAATGGTTGGTGTGGTTATGAATGGGATGACAACAACATGGGTTGTGGTTGGAACTTTATCATGGGTGTGATTATAATCTAAGTGATCGAGATGTATTATGTAATCAGGGTGAGAGAGGTCATAACCAAGAGAGAACTTTTCCTTTGATTCTATAACTTATCTAAAGATCATGTATTTTTTATATTTTGAATAATATCTCCATGATATCATGTCCTTGTTTAGAATTGAGGATGACATTAGGATCAATAGTGTATTTTTCTTAGTTAGGATTTCCATCGTTAATTTCACTACCATCATTTTGAGGTTGAGAAGTTTCTCCTTAGAAAATAAATAGTTCTATGAGGGATTGATTATGAAAAGGATTATCTTTAATCATTTCCTGTCTAATGGTTTATCTTATATTAGGATCCTTTAGTCTTGGTTTATGATATGGTGGGTGAAAATTTACTTGTATCAAATGAATGACAAAGGATGAAACTTTAAGACTCAAAATATTAGATTTATGGTGACTATGTCAAAAAGGAAAGTCAATTCCTAAAATGATGAATAATATTAGGTTGGTATAATTGATAACTTGGAAAAAACTTGGATAAAAAACATGGATGGATAGGATGATCCCAAATATGACAATAGATGATTAGGCAGACTATTTGGGTTTTATTTTCTAAACTTGACTTAAATTTTATGCTACACTCATCTTAAATATTATTTGATTTGATATAGATTTTGGAATCCATATATGGTGGTAGATTTCTAAGAATTAGACTATGAGCCCTAAGATAACTTATGGATCTCAAATGATGGATTATATGGTGGCTTGATTGAAGGAGACCCAAAGGTGATGGTTTCAAATGTTTTCAAGGATTTATTTTGATGATGATATGATTTATAATATAAAGATGATGTGCATAAAGGATGGTTATGGTTTAATGATCAAAGATACTCTAATGGTTTTAAAGAGATTGGATGTGATTCCAGGATGACTATGGTTTTGATTGAATGAACAATAGGTAATTCCCTTTAATCCATAGGTGTGATGTATTATTTGACAATGGGAATAAACCAACTAATTGATATAAGATTAGGGGTGTAGTTAATGTAGCTATTGGACAAAGGCATTGGTTTGATGTGAGGGGTGTAGGAAAAAAATCCTATGACTTAGATTAGATGGAAAAAATGATGTTGGGTATAAATTAGGACTTATGATATGGGAAAATGGGCTAGGTGCTTGAAAGGTAAGGAATATGATTTTAGCACTAATACTATAGTGATGATTATCCTAAACGTGGATTAAAATTTTGTTTCTAGGATACCAGTTAGGATTATTTTTTCAAACAAACAAAAATATTTTCAAAAAGTGAATTTGACTTGACTTGGTATAAAAGGTTTAAAGAAAATCACTTGTAATTTTCAACACATAATCAAGAAGACACAATAATAATACTAAGGGATTTGTTGATGGGTGTTTTTGCACACTTTATCAACACAGGCAGTGTGTAGATGCACTACCTCTCTTGAAAGGAGACTTCCAACATTGTTGAAAATCACCCCAAGGTCTCTCGAGTGTCAGGTCATGACTTGCATGGAATTCCTCAGTTAGTATTTGATATGATTTTGCTGGTAATCAGAGGGAAAACTTATGTAACTAGATGCAAAGTGGATCTTAAAGTCTGAAGTTTTTGAGATGGGAGTTAAGGCGCACTTCGTTGCAGGTTCAAACAACAATCTAAAACTTTAGTATTTTCCTTAATTTTTGGCTTTACAATGTGCAATGAACCTTAGCATAAGTTGTTTCTAAAAAAAGGAAAAGGGAGTAGGGAAGAGGGAAGGTTCCTGGATTTGCAACTAACTATGAATAGTGATCATGGAGGTTCTACTATGGACAACTTCCTTAAAACAAGATTCCATTTAACCAAGAAATCTACAGTATCATGAAATATGTGCTATCTCTCAATTTTTGTAGATATTTTACCATTCATCCACCATACACATGCATGAATAAAGATAAAAATTTAGAGTATCTTCAAGTTTCAACCTAGACTAACTTTACAAGACCATTTACCAGCATCGAATGACAAAAAGTATGGACTGGAAGGCATCAACAAAGCATAAATGTCTATAATCACAAAACATCATAACTAAATCTATCTAAGCAATCTGAAACCAGTTAGAACAATGTAAATTTAACTAGAGCATCTAACTATGGGAGATTGAATCATCAAACTGTTACATATTTTTTTGCCTTAGCTCAAATGGAGGAGCTCGCTGATTGTTATTTAACATTAAGTGGAATTGAAGTGTCATGTACGAATGTTGTTTCACATTATTATCATTATGCATTGAACAATAGTTATGCATTTGAAAGAAAGTAGAGTTGCAGAATGCCATTAAGATGTTGCAGTTTTAAAAGAAATACAGAATTGAGTACTTGAGCAAAATAGCATTTCAGATGCTTTCATTTATTCCGTAGAAAAACTCATTTTTTTTTACAAGGCTTCTTTTGATTTCACAATCAGAATAGTGTTACAATATTGCATAAAATGCATTTTCTTTTCAAAATTGAAAAGCAGAATTGAAATCAAAGATCCACACAAGTCGTGGATATAACTGTTACAATGCATTTCTAACAGCACATTACACTACTGGAGGTGCAGAAAGGAAAACATGTAAGTGACAGATAATCATCATTGCCTGATTATCGACGTTCGATGTTGAATGGTGCACCTTGCCTTTTCGAGCTCCGTCGACCTATAAGAGGAAAAGAGTGGCTCGATTATATGTAACTTATATGGAACACCCACAATAGTACATCATACTATTAGCAATGCATCGAAACAATCAATCAAGTGCAGTATGAAAGAAATGACTTGAAGGAGAAATAGCAACATCATAATCAACATGTTCTATTTTTTATGCTAATGATGTTTGTTTACTTGTGCAGGTATAGGTAAAGTCATGAAGCTGAACATTGTTTGAAGACCAAGCATGTGGAGTAAAACTGACTCCCACAAGGGTAGAGCTCGGCATGCTGCCCTATTCATTAAATGGGCTGATTTTAAAGGATACTTCATTATATACATCGAATGAGATGAGATACAACTGGAAGAATAAAAAGAGAATCCATCAAGCAACAAGATCAACTGTTCATTCATAACGATCAGGGTTGCTTTATGAAGGCTACAGGTGAACAGTGAGATTAGTTCACTTAAGGAATTTAACTAAATACATTTACATCAAAATTGTTGAATAACTACATTTTCTGTGTTGATTGTAATCATATGTCATGTGAGTTTCAATTCATTATTTCTCTTTTGGATAGTGAACAGGCATACATATGCCTTAATGTTTTGTTCTAATTTTCATCATCAAAGAGCACTAATCTAAAGAGTAGTTTTGTATGATGAAATATAAAAATGCATGAAGAGTACCATGTTGCTCAAGAATACAAACACAGACAGTGCAAGGTTTCAAGAGGGAGCAAGCAGTTTCTTTCCAGAAAGTTTTGAAGTTATCAGTTGTGCATATGAATTGGGGAACAGAGAATACAAGCATGAAAATTCCCCTCTTCGCAGAGAACTTATACAGGAACATTTTGAAGGTATTACATTTTTCTGCCAAGATTCTAAGTACTTGGTAGAGTATTCTCAGAATGTGTATTGGATGTTCTTTTTAAGGATAGTCTACAGCTACATGTCAATGACAGTTCTGTGAATCGAGCTTAAGTGTCATAACTATCAAGAGAATTACAGAGGATGCCAAGGTGGAATACCTAGTAATATGAGTCAAATGAGTATGAACAAGCACACAAATTCTTGTTGTTCCATCATGTTCTTGTATACTTCTAAAGGAATATTTAAACAAGCAACAGTGATGCAATGAGTTGCTTTCTTTTGAGACACATAGAATTCTAAAGAGGATAAAGGTAAAGACAAATATGCAAGGCATCATTTTGTTACAAGAAGTGCATACAAAATAGCACTGGCTATTTGAGTCAAAATCCTGAGAATAAATGCAAGTAAATGTATAGTTTTATCACCATTTCAAGCAAGTATGGGAGGTCGAGCTCTGTCAGGAAGTAAGAATATATGCTTTTGTTTTGAAAGTCTCCAAAACCCATGATATTATTTTGTTTCAGAAGTTCATGGTAAGTTTTCTGTCCTAGGTCGAATCCAAAATAAATCAAAGGAACTTTATCGATGTGAGATTTGTTTTCTCTTGACGATCTGAAGTAATAAAGAATTTCGGCAAGACACAGGATGCTCTATGAGATGTCACCCCGACTACACATTGTCTTGGCGACTAGGAAGTAATAAAGAATTTCGGCAAGATACAAGCTCTCTACAAGAGGTCTCTGCGATGATGGTAAGTTATAGCGACACTCATAAGACAGAAACTAGAGATTCATGAAGTTTTCAGAAACCAAGGGTCAAGCTCTCAAACTGAAGGTCGGGCTTACACAGCAGTAAATGAAGTCATAGGAAATGCAATATGAAGAGACATTAGAGTGTGTTCACCATGGCCTCAAGGCCAAAATGGAGGTTCTAAAAATTATTAAATAAAGCTTACCCCTGTACAGTGAAGGAGAACAAGATTACGAGTCAAAGCTTCCATAGTCTCCAATCGGGCTCGAACTCATAATGGTATGGAGAAGTCAAGGTAAGAGAAGATTAGAGAGTAAGCTCATGCAAGCCGCGCCTTTAGGGCTTTTTGATATTCAAAATTATGAAGTAGAAAAGCTTTTTTACCATGAAAGGAGGCTTACCCATTGGAGACTTAGTTGTCTGGAAACATGGAGAGGATAACTAAAGCACACGAGCTCAAATTCGACACCATCATGGCGCTAGTTTCCTTTCAGACAGAGTTTCCTTCTTCTCAAGTCACAGGTGTGAAATGATGATAATTAGGGTTTGACCCTGTTTTGATCAAAGCCCTAATTCGAGCCTTATGAAGTTCTAGAATATTCAGTCAAAATGCACATGTTGAATTTCAAATGGAGGTCGAAACCCATAATGCCTTCCTTATGATTTATTTAAACCTAAGTCTAAACCAATGATTATGTAAGGCCGAAATTCTATGCTAGGGTGATGTCTTAGGTATTGAAGACTTATTGTTTTGCCTTAGAGAAGTAGGGGTTTATGCCTTAGGGTATTGTTTTAAATGAAGAAGCAATTAGGGGAGATTTAGGAATGCCTTATGCTTAGTGCCATATTTTTAGGGTTTTTATTTTTTGATTGATTTTGGAGAAATCAATTATGGAGTTGATAGGAATATGACATTATGTAGTGTATTTTTATGATTTTTGAGAAAATCATAATAGAGTAATGGAGGAATAAGGGGATTTTCTTTTGCAAAAGATTTCCAATCTTTGAGTTGCAAAAATAGACAAATTATAAAATCTGCATCTTGTAAAGCAGAAGCATAAAAGCAATATTCTATAAATTGCTTTATGTTTTCTTGCTATTTTTAGCAGATCTTTTGGTTGACTTTTCCTCTTGGTCAGATTTCTGACTTATCTTGGAGAGATAAGGTGTTTTGTGTGCTTTTAAAGCGGATTCAGTCTATTTTTAGAGACTTGACAGGTTCATCATGAAAGCATTGTGCTTTTTCTGCTTTTAAAGCAGTTTTTGAGATGGTTTGAGGCCTTTTTTCCCGGAGCTTTTTTCTGAGCTCGGATTAGGGCTTTCTTGAGAGTTCTTTTCAAAGACTTAGTCTTGGAGCTCTCCATTCTTAGGAGTTCAGAGTTAGAGTTTCTTGCCCTTAGACATTTTGGGGAGCTTGTAAACTTATGTGTGCTCAGATTCTGAGAAGTTCCACTCCATCATTCAATAGAACAACAGATTTTTTTCCTTTCTCATCTCCTTTTTATGACTTGGAATAGTAATATGATTTGTTCTATGATTCAAATCTGTTGGATCCTTTTCTTTTCTTACTATTGTCAAGAAATTTGTAGGAGTTGCATGGTAGTTCAGGTTATGTCTTGTGTTAACTTAACCTTTGCATAAATCACTGTTGAAACTGCCTGTGTTGTGAGATTGTGAGATTTCAATTTTAAAGAGTTGGTGAGAGTGAGTTATTATCAGGATTTCCTTACAGTTAATCATTATTTTTAGAATGATAGAATTTCAATTTTAGATTTTAGATTCAGTTTATCCTTCTATCCTTTTTCCTGAAAAGACACTTAGAATAGAATTCATCATTCAGAGAACCAGCTCGCTCTGGAGATTTCCTCTTTCATGCAGATCACCCACATCTGAAGGAGGTTTCCATGTTTCATTAGTTTGCTGAATATTGCATTCAGCAGGGTGCAAAACTATTGATAACAGTTTTGGCACGCCCGGTGGGACATCTAAAAGTAACTTTCAGAGAATTTTAATTTTACGGTTTACTGTTTGGTATATGCAGCAGATCTTTTCCAGCCTTCTGGAGGCTATCAATATACCTAGAGACTCTGGTTCTATTTTCTGCATGCTAGTATAGCCTGCGCATGAGAAATATTCAAACAAGATCAAGTTCAAAACCTTTCAAGTATCAGGAGTTGTCCCCATCACGAAGGAGAGGCAGGACAACAAGAATGCATTTTGAAGCCCCTACAAGATCAAAGTCGACGCCTCCCAGTTTTGGTGCTCTAGTTCTGTCACCTGGTGTACCAATACCAATCTCGCAAGTACCAAATGGCAACACCACTGAGGCAGCATTCGTTCACACCCTTTAATGGAGGCAGTCCATTAGATATTGCCGAACATGATGATATTCTGGTTGTAGCCCTTAGAGGACTACCATATTTCACCGGAGAGGATTACACTACACCAGTTGAACACATCTGTGATGTGGCGACGCTATGCTCGGTGCACAATATCACATAGGAGAACATTGCTCTAAGGATGTTAGCTGTGTCACTCAAAGGCAAAGCGCTGCAGTGGTTCAGAGGTCTCACTGCAAATTCAATCAGAACATGGGATGCTCTAGGTAGTGGCCTATACTAGCACTTTGTGGATAAATCTGACAACTTATCTTTGTTAGAGCAGTTGAGTACCATTCAAAGGGTGCCGCATGAACACTTGGTGGATTTCAACTACAGATTTCAGAGGACTTGGAATAGAATCCTGGCAGTGGTAAAACCCTTACCGGCACATGCATTTCTGTTTTATCTAAAGGCTTTGAATAGTAAGATTTCTATCATGACTCAATCTATGGGTGGTTTAACGCTTCCAAATGCTTATAACATTGCTATTAATGCTGAAAATTGCCTTATTCAAGTTGGAGACATAGCTCCTAGACCCCCCATGCCCTTGTTTCCGGAAATACAACCGCCTATTCCTGCTACTGTACCTCCCTTGGCTAATGTCCTGCCAGTTCTAGTAATAGGATATCATAGTACAGTCCAAGAGGTCGCTGCCCCAGCCTCAAATCCTGAAATGCAAGAGCTAAAAAACATATTAAAGACCGTCGGGAATGACCTTGTGACTATTAAGAAGCACATTGACCAAGAACATAAGCCTTATCAAGCCCCATATCAGCAAAACCAACAAAATAGGCCCGCTTTCCAAGGTGATTATCAGGCCCAAAGAAGGAATTTTAACCCTCGGCCATTCCATCCATACAATCCAAACACGGCCAACACGTCAAAAGAGCTTGTGCGGCAAAACAATATCGCTCAAGATTGTGACTAGTGCTACCCATGCAATCAACCCCACAACCAATCGGCTTGCGCCAACGAAGTGAGGAATCAAGCTTTAATGGTGCAGAATATATATGTTGTTTCAGAAAGTACTGCAGATTAGAATCAAGCACAATAAGATAATGTAGAAGTCGCCTTGCCGAACTGGCAGAGTTCTGAATTCTGTGGCGTGAATGGCCAAGATCGACAAAATTCCCCTATTTTAGCCAATACTAGATCTAAAAATTGAGCTATGGATCTAGGACAACAAACTAAAACTTCGCAGCAACAGCCACCAATCAGTAAGCAGCCTGTTTCATCTGAAGTTAACGCTGCCACTCAGCCTAAAATGTAGATTTTGCAAAGGGGGCAGGAAATACCTAACAAGGAGCTGTCAAAAATGCATTCTTAGCCTGCGCAGAATCAAAATGAAGCTGTTGTTACAAAAAACTAGTAGAAGGTAAATGTTTCATCCTTCAATATCATTGAGCATCTCAAGAAAACTACTATCAATATGTTGATATTAGATGCTCTGCAGCTTCCAGGGCAGAAAAGTTTGTTGCAGAATGCATTAGCTGAGTTGTCTATTTCTGACAACGCCAATCAAGGGGTTGTGAAGGTTGTGTTGGCTAATGACCTGGACGAGAAAGGTGGGAAGAAAGCAAAAGAGGTAAAACCCCCTCCGTTTTACTTAAGTCTGATCATAGGTGATAAAATTATGCATAATTGTATGGTCGACTCTGGTGCCAGTAGTTCAGTCATGCCTAAGATTTGAGCCGACAAATTAGGTCTTGTTTATGAGCCTAACCCTTAGAAGGGCGTAGTGCAATTAGATGGGTCTGCTGTTAAGACTGCTGGAATTATTAAAAATTTAGCCCTTACCTTGCATGCATCCCCAAGTTTCACTATTCACCAAGATGTTCATGTTATTGACCTACCGCCACACTTTTCCATTTGCTTATCGAGGGATTTTATAGCCAAGTTGGGTGGGTTTTTATCTTCCGATTGGTCTCATCTATTTTTTAGAACAAGATACGGTACGAAAGTGACCATTAAGTTCAAGCCTCTCGCCAAAGACCATACCGAACCATACTCCCCAAGCCCTATAAACACTAATCTTTGCGCCACCTCTGCAATGGAGGAGCAAACCATGGCCTCAAACTGTAGCACCCAGGGAGACTACATCAGTCTCAATGAATGGGCAGCCGAAGATCACGAGCTTGATCCATTCTAGAACACAGATGAGGTAGGTCTAGGAGTTTATATGATTCACGAGTCTGATTGCGACATGCCTAATCTTTGGAAAGAGGATGAACCGTCTGCAGGAAAGGATAATGAGTTATGGAAACTTTATTTTGATGGTTCAAGGAGCAGTATTGGTGCTAGGGGTGGAGCCATGTTGATATCACCTGAAGGAGATAAGTATTATTCAACTTGCAGATTCACTTTCAGCTGTTCAAATAATACAGCTGAATATGAAGCATTGGTACATGGCCTTGAGTGGGCCCGCAAACGAGGTATTAAATTCTTGCAAGTTTATGGTGATTCAGAGCTGATTGTGAATCAGGTCAGAAATTTAAATGCTGCAAAAAATGATTTACTTAAGAAATACAAGCATCGTATATGGGATTTAATGGAAGATTTTAATGCTTTTAACATCATGGCGATTCCTCGGAATCAAAATAAGCATGCTGACAGGCTCGCTGCCATAGGAGCCCAGTTTGACATTCCCAAAGAGATTCATAAAATAGAAGCATGTCAGTATGTGAAGATAGTGGTCAGACCTTCTATACCTGACAATAATGTGAGCTGACAGGTTTTTGACAGTGATGAGCAAATCGTGAATTTTCTCATCACTGAAGCTGAGTTCGCAGATGGAAATCAACAAAAATGGCAGCAATAGTATGAGGACCAGATCATGCAATTAAAGACCAATAAGCTGCCAAAAGGTTTGGTGATGTTAGAATCTGTCTTTAATTCAGATGATCAAGTTCGGAAGGACAAGTGCAACTTAATAGTTAAGGAAGAACATTATTCAGCTATTGAGATCTTCAAGGGCAAGCTTCTCAAGCTGGGTAAGGTGTGCAGTCGAGAGGAACAACAAGCTTTCATTCTGTTATGTCAAAAATATAGTGATGTTTTTGCTTGGGAATACAAAGATTTAAGAGGTTTGAACCCTGATTTAGCTCAGCATACTATCGAACTTGAACCTGGTGCAAAGCCGGTAAGGTAGAAGCAAAGACCGCTTAATCCCAAGTTGGAATACCTTATGAAGGCTGAACTGAATAAGCTAGTTGAAAGCGGTATTATTTTCCCTATCAAGCACACCTCCTGGGTGTCGAATTTAGTACCAGTCAGGAAAAAGAGTGGAGAAATTAGACTTTGTGTCAATTTCTGAGATCTGAATAGAGCATCTTTGAAAGACCATTACCCACTCCCTTCTATGGAGAAAATTTTACAGGTAGTTTCTGGTTCTGATAGATTTTCTCTATTAGATGGCTACTCAGGTTATAACCAGATTCTGGTTAAACAAGAGGATCAGTTTAAAATAGCGTTTACAACCAAGTGGGGAACGATGGCCTACAAGAAGATTCCTTTTGGCTTATCAAATGCTGGAGCAACGTTCCAACATGCTATGGATATGGCCTTTCACGGCCTTATGAACAAGTTTGTTTTGGTATATTTAGATGATATTACTATTTTTTCTAGAAATGCTAATGAACATTTGGATCACTTGGAACAGATTTTTTAGAGGTGCAGAGAGTTCGGAGTGTCTCTCAATCCGAAGAAGTGTATATTTTCAGTGCACGAGGGAAAGTTGTTGGGGCACATTGTCTCAAAGCAAAGTATTTCAATTGATCCTGAAAGAGTTTCTGCAATCCTCGAATTTCCATTACCAACCCATAAGAAAGGCTTGCAAAGCTTTCTTGGGAGAATAAATTTTGTAAGGAGGTTTATACCAAATATCGCAGTTTTGCTGCAACCTCTCACTTCTATGCTGAAGAAGAACATGCATTCAGTTGGACCAAGGAAGGCAAGAGGAGCTTCAAGCAGATCAAAGAGGTGCTTGCAGCCGCTCCTACTCTCATTAATCCAAAATTTGACAACGATTTCATTTTGTATGCTTTCAGAGGAGTGGATACAGTTTCAGCCATGTTATGCCAGCAAAACGAGGAAGGCTTAGAACAGCCCGTTGTGTTTTTTAGTCAAGTTTTGCATGATTATGAGGTAAAGTACTCTTTTGTGGAGAAATTTTTTTTTGTTGTTGTAAGAAGCTTGAAGAAATTTAGACACATGCTGTCCAACAACAAGGTTCATTTATTAGTGGCTCATTCAACTGTCAAGGATTTTCTGCTTAATAAAGATATTAATGATAAGTGTGCTGGTTGGATCACTAAAGTAATGGAGTTTGATGTTGATATAAAAGTAACCAAGCTTGTTAGAGGCAAAGGTTTGTGCGAGCAAATTGCTGGAAGTGAAAACAACAGTTTAAAAGAGGCTGCAAATACAGAAACAATATTAAATAATGATGTCTTAAGTGTTGTTCAAGCACCTCTTGCTACATGGTTGCAACAGATGATACATTATTTGCAAACTGTCGAATGCCCCGAAGGCTTGGATAGAGCAAAAAGAAGGTACTACAGATTACAAGCCATCCCTTATGCAGTCATTGATGGCGTTCTTTATAGGAGAGATTTCCAAGGTGTTTTATTACGTTGCATTTAGCCTGATCAAGTTGACAAGCTGCTAGTAGAGTTTCATGATGGACCTTCTAGAGGTCATTTTGCTGCAAGGACAACAACTCTGAAAATTATGAGAGCTGGTTACTATTGGCCAGATCTATTTAAAGATGCTATTGCATGGGTCAGAAAATGTGAGAAATGTGCATTATTTGTTGGTAAACAGAGGCTTGCACCGTTGCCCCTGCACCCGATTCGGGTAGAATAGCCCTTTGCTAAGTGGGGCTTGGATTTCATCGGCCCGATAAACTTGCCTTCAAGTGCAGGTCATAAGTGGATTCTTACTGCCACAGATTATTTTACAAAGTGGGCTAAAGCTATTGCTTTAAAGGAAGCAAACGAGACTTCAGTGCTTAATTTTTATCAAGATCTCATCTTGAGATTTGGTGTCCCAAATTCAATCATTTCAGATAACGGTTTAGCTTTCATCGGATTAAAGATTTCAGATTGGTCTGTCAAAAATAACATCTATCTGAACACTTCATCAAATTATTATCCACAAGGTAATGGCCAAGCGGAATCCACAAATAAGAATCTGATTCGGATAATCAAGAAGATTGTTGAAGATAACCAGAGAACGTGGCATGAAAAGCTAAAGCTAGCCCTTTGGGCTGACAGAATAACTCCTAAAAGAGCCACTGCTTGTTCACCTTTTGTTTTGACTTATGGTAGAGAGGCTAAGTTGCCTATTTCAATTGAATTACCAACATTGAGTTATGTTAAAGAACTGGAGTTGCTGAATGAACAACCTCTTGAAGTGAGGTTTGCATAGCTGGTTGAGCTCGAAGAAAGCAGAAAAGAAGCTCTAAGACAGCTAGAAATACATCAAGCGCAAATGAAGAATACTTTTGACAAGAGGGCGAAGCCTAGTGATTTCATTGTTGGAGATCTAGTCTTCAAGTGGAATGAATTTAAAAGTAGACCTGGAGGACATTCCAAGTTCGATGCAATATGGGATGGGCCTTATGCGATTATGGAATGCAAGGAACACAACGCATTCCAACTTTTGAAGATTACTAGTGAGGTGTTGTCTATCCCAGTGAATGGGATCCACCTCAAGCACTGCCTTTGAGATAATTTATCTCACTGTTAGGTAGAGTAGTTTGCAAATAAGTGTGTTTCACACATTTCATTTCAATAGTTTGCTTTCTCTAAGTGCTGTTGTGCATTGTTTTTTTGGCCACCAGGGCCTTTTAGTTTGCTTTCAGTTTTGTTTCATTTTCTTGCTGCTATTTGGAGTGTTCAATTTTTCTGAGTTTCAAGAAGAAAAAGAATTGACTCCGCGCCCAATGAATTGTTTTAAAGGCCACTGATCTATGCTTAGCAGGCAAGCATATAGCGGAAATCGCAAAAATGTTACATATTTTTTCGCCTCAGCTCAAATGGAGGAGTTGACTAATTGTTATTTAACATTAAGTGGAATTGCAGTGTCATGTTCGAATGTTGTTTCACATTATTATCATTATGCATCGAACAACAGTTATGCATTTTAAAGAAAGTAGAGTTGCAAAATGCCATTAAGATGTTGCAGTTTTCAAAGAAATACAGAATTGAGTACTTGAGCAAAATAGCATTTCAGATGCTTTCATTTATTCTGTAGAAAAACTCATTTTTTTTTACAAGGCTTCTTTTGATTTCACAATCAGAATAGTGTTACAATATTGCATAAAATGCATTTTCTTTTCAAAATTGAAAAGCATAATTGAAATCAAAGATCCACACAAGTCGTGGATATAACTGTTACAATGCATTTCTAACAGCCCATTACACTACTGGAGGTGCAGAAAGGAAAACATGTAAGTGACAGATAATCATCATTGCCTGATTATCGACGTTCGATGATGAATGGTGCACCTTGCCTTTTCTAGCTCCGTCGACCTGTAAGAGGAAAAGAGTGGCTCTGATTATATGTAACTTATATGGAACACCCACAATAGTACATCATACTATTAGCAATGCATCGAAACAATCAATCAAGTGCAGTATGAAAGAAATGACTTGAAGGAGAAATAGCAACATCATAATCAACATGTTCTATTTTTTATGCTAACGATGTTTGTTTCCTTGTGAAGGTATAGGTAAAGTCATGAAGCTGAACATTGTTTGAAGACCAAGCATGTGGAGTAAAACCAGCTCCCACAAGGGTAGAGCTCGGCATGCTACCCTATTCATTAAATGGGCTGATTTTAAAGGATACTTCATTATATACATCGAATGAGATGAGATACAACTAGAAGAATAAAAAGAGAATCCATCAAGCAACGAGACCAACTGTTCATTCATAATGATCAGGGTTTCTTTCTGAAGGTTATAGGTGAACAATGAGTTTAGTTCACTTAGGGAATTTAACTAAATACATTTACATCAAAATTGTTGAATAACTACATTTTCCGTGCTGATTGTAATCATATGTCATGTGAGTTTCAATTCATTATTTCTCTTTTGGATAGTGAACAGGCATACATATGCCTTAATGTTTTGTTCTAATTTTCATCATCAAAGAGGACTGATCTAAAGAGTAGTTTTGTATGATGAAATATAAAAATGCATGAAGAGTACCATGTTGTCAAGAATACAAACACAGACAGTGCAAGGTTTCAAGAGGGAGCAAGCAGTTTCTTTCCAGAAAGTTTTGAAGTTATCAGTTGTGCATATGAATTGGGGAATAGAGAATACAAGCATGAAAATTCCCCTCTTCGCAGTGAACTTATACAGGAACATTTTGAAGGTATTACATTTTTCTACCAAGATTCTAAGTACTTGGTAGAGTATTCTCAGAATGTGTATTGGATGTTCTTTTTAAGGATAGTCTACAGCTACATGTCAATGATAGTTCTGTGAATCGAGCTTAAGTTTCATAACTATCAAGAGAGTTACAGAGGATGCCAAGGTGGAATACCTAGTAATATGAGTCAAATGAGTATGAACAAGCACACAAATTCTTGTTGTTCCATCATGTTCTTGTATACTTCTAAAGGCATATTTAAACAAGCAACAGTGATGCAATGAGTTGCTTTCTTTTGAGACACACAAAATGCTAAAGAGGATAAAGGTAAAGACAAATATGCAAGGCATCATTTTGTTACAAGAAGTGCATACAGAACAACACTGGCTATTTGAGTCAAAATCCTGAGAATAAATGCAAGTAAATGTATAGTTTTATCACCATTTCAAGCAAGTATGGGAGGTCGAGCTCTGTCAGGAAGTAAGAATATATGCTTTTGTTTTGAAAGTCTCCAAAACCCATGATATTATTTTGTTTCAGAAGTTCATGGTAAGTTTTCTATCTTGGGTCGAATCCAAAATAAATCAAAGGAACTTTATCGATGTGAGATTTTTTTTCTCTTGGCGATCTGAAGTAATAAAGAATTTCGGCAAGACACAGGATGCTCTACGAGATGTCACCCCGACTACACATTGTCTTGGCGACTAGGAAGTAATAAAGAATTTTGGCAAGATACAAGCTCTCTACAAGAGGTCTCCACAATGATGGTAAGTTATAGCGACACTCATAAGACAGAAACCAGAGATTCATGAAGTTTTTAGAAACCAAGGGTTGAGCTCTCAAACTGAAGGTCGAGCTTACATAGTAGTAAATGAAGTCACATGAAATGCAATATGAAGAGACATTAGAGTGTGTTCACCATGGCATCAAGGCCAAAATGGAGGTTCTGAAAATTATTAAATAAAGCTTACCCCTGCACAGTGAAGGAGAACAAGAGTACAAGTCAAAGCTTCCATAGTCTCCAATCAGGCTCGAACTCATAATGGTATGGAGAAGTCAAGGTAAGAGAAGATCAGAGAGTAAGCTCATGCAAGCCGCGCCTTTAGGGATTTTTGATATTCGAAATTATGAAGTAGAAAAGCTTTTTTACCATGAAAGGAGGCTTACCCATTGGAGACTTAGTTGTCTGGAAACATGGAGAGGATTACTAAAGCACACGAGCTCAAATTCGACACCATCATGGCGCTAGTTTCCTTTCAGACAGAGTTTCCTTCTTCTCAAGTCACAGGTGTGAAATGATGATAATTAGGGTTTGACCCTGTTTTGATCAAAGCCCTAATTCGAGCCTTATGAAGTTCTAGAATATTCAATCAAAATGCACATGTTGAATTTCAAATGGAGGTCGAAACCCATAATTCCTTCCTTATGATTTATTTAAACCTAAGTCTAAACCAATGATTATGTAAGGCCGAAATTCTATGCTAGGGTGATGTCTTAGGTATTGAAGACTTATTGTTTTGCCTTAGAGAAGTAGGGGTTTATGCCTTAAGGTATTGTTTTAAATGAAGAAGCAATTAGGGGAGATTTAGGAATGCCTTATTCTTAGTGCCATATTTTTAGGGTTTTTATTTTTTGATTGATTTTGGAGAAATCAATTATGGAGTTGATAGGAATATGACATTATGTAGTGTATTTTTATGATTTTTGAGAAAATCATAATAGAGTAATGGAGGAATAAGGGGATTTTCTTTTGCAAAAGATTTCCAATCTTTGAGTTGCAAAAATAGACAAATTATAAAATCTGCATCTTGTAAAGCAGAAGCAGAAAAGCAATATTCTATAAATTGCTTTATGTTTTCTTGCTATTTTTAGCAGATCTTTTGGTTGACTTTTCCTCTTGGTCAGATTTCTGACTTATCTTGGAGAGATAAGGTGTTTTGTGTGCTTTTAAAGCTGATTCAGTCTATTTTTAGAGACTTGACAGGTTCATCATGAAAGCATTGTGCTTTTTCTGCTTTTAAAGCAGTTTTTGAGATGGTTTGAGGCTTTTTTTCCTGGAGCTTTTTTCTGAGCTTGGATTAGGGTTTTCTTGAGAATTCTTTTCAAAGAATTAGTCTTGGAGCTCTCCATTCTCAAGAGTTCAGAGTCAGAGTTTCTTGCCCTTAGACATTTTGGGGAGCTTGTAAACTTATGTGTGCTCAGATTCTGAGAAGTTCCACTCCATCATTCAATAGAACAGCAGAGTTTTTTCCTTTCTCATCTCCTTTTTATGACTTGGAATAGTAATATGATTTGTTCTATGATTCAAATCTGTTGGATGCTTTTCTTTTCTTACTATTGTCAAGAAATTTGCAGGAGTTGCATGCTAGTTCAGGTTATGCCTTGTGTTAACTTAACCTTTGCATAAATCACTGTTGAAACTGCCTGTGTTGTGAGATTGTGAGATTTCAATTTTAAAGAGTTGGTAAGAGTGAGTTATTATCAGGATTTCCTTACAGTTAATCATTATTTTTAGAATGATAGAATTTCAGTTTTAGATTTCAGATTCAGTTTATCCTCCTATCCTTTTTCCTGAAAAGACACTTAGAATAGAATTCATCATTCAGAGAACCAGCTCGCTTTGGAGATTCCTCTTTCATGCAGATCATCCACATCTGAAGGAGGTTTGCATGTTTCAGTAGTTTGCTGAATATTGCATTCAGCAGGGTGCAAAACTATTGATAACACAAACATGTATAGAAACTCAAAAAATGCACCAAGTCAATGTATTTTCATTAGAAATTTCTGCAGCATGTCATTACAACAACTCAACTCTCTCTTGAAAATTAGAGGAGACCCCCTATTTATAGTGTCCAAAAAGTAGAATGAATGGCCAAGATTTAATCTCATTGTGTGGCCAAGATTCACTACAACTTAGGGTTCTACCTACCCCATAATATATTTCAATTTAAAATACAACTTTGTCTTTATCCCTATTTTGTCCTCTAGTGACAACACTGCAACAGTTTTGTCCTTTTGCTGATTTCCCTTTTGTCGTAGCTACTCTATTAGGAATTTTTCATCAATAATAGGGTTTCCTTCTTGCTTCTTCAAAGCTACATATTCTATGAATTTCAGAATTACCGGTTGGAGCTTTTCAACCTCCAAAATCTTGAATCATAGCAATTGATAACTCCACTCCTTGGAGTTGTCTGTAAGCCTTTCCCAATCTTCGTCATACTTGGTAGTGTGGTCCCTACATAGTTTTGATTGGGAAAAGGTGTGGGTGACAAAACTCATGAAAGTTGTGGTTATCTCCTCTGACATTCCATCCTCCATCCTCTTCTTGAAGTGGAGCCTTATCTTATCTTGGTCCATTTGCATGATAGGCATCTCATAGCCCGTCATTAGTTTCAGGTATCGAGCACAAGTTTCTCTAATTTCCTTGATCCACTCAATATCTAGATCCACTTTGTCAAGAAACTGCTCCAACCTTTCTTTCATGTTCTCAAAGTCCCACTTCCATATGTCCATCAGCCAATGATCATCCCTTTTGAATGCAAGCTCTTTCTCCCACGTTGCGCTTGGCAACTTGAGAATAGCCTCGATCTTTGGGTAGGCGGACTCATATCTTGCAGGGAAATCAATGCAAAGTTTTCTGGTACCCTCAAGAGACTATTGTAGGTCTAAGAACTTGTTTATTGTCCGCACAACCCAGTCGATGCCCATGTTTCCAATGTACAGAACCTACCAAAACCAACTTTTTGTAGTCCTATCCAAGCTCTTTCTCTTTTTGAATTTATCAATTTTCTCCTTTGACAACAGTTGTGATGGAGCCAAGGATCCGGTAGGCACTTCTTTTGCTGAGGACCATTGTCGAATGTATGCCATCAGGTCAGCTACCTATGCTTTAATTTCTTCCTTTGAAGTCTTGTCTTGCTATATGAGATGCACCACAGTAGCGGTGGACTCTTGGAGGTGTTCCACTTTTTGTTCCCTTGTAGCTGACCCCAAGTCAATAGTAGAAATATTATAACTTACTCCGTCTTCTCCTACCATGGGTGTTGCCACCTAGACGGTCCTAGGTCTGGAAACATCCATTGTTACTTTTGACCTGATCTTGGGCTTCTTTTCCTTTTTGGTAGTGATTTGTGCCCTCGCTAGGATAGCTTCTAGTCTCGTTCTTGGATTGCTTGAGGCAGGAGCCTTCTTCTCAAGTTGCTTCTCCAACCATTTGGGCATCTGAGCCTTCTCTTTAGGTGACTCATGATTAACTTCTTCTTTATCTTTTTTGATTTCGATCTCCTTTTCCTTGGGAGCCTCTTCTTCTACCTTCGTATCTTCTTCATCCTCATTGGAATCTTGGATGAATGTTATGCACCTGATTGGGGACTTAGTGGGCAGGTGTTCCTTGCGACTTTGTTACCTTTTAGCTTCCTCTTCTCTTCTATCACCCAGCTCATTCTCATGCCCATGTTCCTTGGGAAATTTAGTTTTGAGGCTTTTTTCATCTTGACCTTTACCTTCAGGTTTTCCCTCTTCTGTATTCTCTTCTTCTTTATGAGGAGGTGACACATCCTTCGGTTGTTCCCTTGTAGGAATTTCCACATTTTCTATTGTCCTCTCACCTTCTTTCCCTTCTTCTCTGGGAGGAGTCCTGTCTACTTCTTCCCATACATCTTTCAACTACTGGGTCATTTCCTCCTCGAAATCATCATCAAATGTTCATACAATTTCAGCACCGAGATCTATTTCGTCATCGCTCTTAGAAGATCTTGTTTCTTCTTCTTCATAAACCACCTTGTTAATTTTTTGGTGCTCATATTCTGGGTGTTCATGGTACTCATCCGCTTCCTCCTCCAATGCTTTTGTAGTCTCCATCTCTCGCTTCTCCCATTCCTCAGAGATTTGCATTGTGGCTTCCATTACTGGTGGTCCCATTGGAGGTTTTGACGGCAGAGCATTGGCGAGGACCTATGCTAAGGCAACTTGGATGGTGGGATCCAAAATTATTTGGGAGATCTCAGAGGGTATATTCTGCATGTGTTGTGAGAATGCCTCTGGCAGCGTGAGTGCGGGAATTGGTATTATTGATGCAGCCAGTGGAATTGATGTGGTCAGAGACATGGAGGGGGAGGAAAGTGGGGAATTTGTGATAGAGGAGCAGTCGACCATCACAACCTACCCAATAGGTGGAGAAGAGGTGAGGTGAACCGAGATTTCCAACATAGGCCCTGATGTGGCAATCATGTCTTGGGAAATGGATGGAAGGGTGGCAGAATTAGGTGTAGTAGGCAGAGATTTTGGCTGATCTATTTCCCCTTCTTCACCCTCATGAAGGGGGTCCTCCTGTATCATAGGAAATCATGTAATGCTCCCCATCCTTTTATGTTTCTTTGAGGGAAAACCCTCTGAATCCTTCCTTGCATATATTGTAGGATTAGGCTACTCCTCAACCTCTTTCCTTTTCCTTGATCTTGTGAGCAGAGGAGACTTGGATGTTTCCCCTATTGAGGTTGTAGCAACAACATCATCTATGGCACTAGGTTCACTCTTGATCCCTTCATATTTTAGGACAACCCCCTATTGCTTTAATTGGGCTACTTGTCCATTGACCCATTCCTTGGTGCGAGCCTTGATGAGCTTGGTTATAATATCAAGGACATCGACCTCTTGCTCATCCCAATCTATGGTTGGTATTGGTAAGTTAGCAACTACACTATACCTAGGGTCCATTATGGTACTTTCATATTCTTCAACCTGGTCAGGTATGGAAAACAAATTCACCCTTCTTACAAAGTACGTAATCATTCACATATAATGCCTTGTGCGCACCTCCTTGTCATCTTGGCAATTTTCCTAGAAATCTTCTACATGATGCAAATGGGCATACCCTGGTCCAAGTGATTTCCTTACATGCCCATACGGGTCCATTCGTGGGTGAGCAGTGTGTAGGAAAAAATGATATTCTACTAGTTCCTTCTCAGAATTTCAAGCACACTGGGAGGTTTGCAATTTGTACATACCCTAGCCGAAAGTTAAGGGATAAGGGATCCCTGCCAAATGTCTACTACTGAGGATCGAATGTACATGTTGTAGTTGTCGAGAGAGCTCCAGCAGTACAATCCGGTCATTGGGGCACTGGGGCAGCTTATCCAACCTCTTTGTGTAACATTGGGCATGAATGTAGGTGAACTTGGGGTATTGAATGAACAAGAAGGCGTATTTTTTCAAGAATGCCTATGAGAGACCCTTCTTTCAAAATATCCTCTGAGTAATCTGATAATGTGACCCACAAAGGAATCATTTACTCGGCAATACTCCTTAAAATTTCTAAACTAGAGTTGGGGGTATCTATCATAGACCTTCAATGCTCGACTCGGTTCTTCATCGGGCACCCTGAACAACCCAGCATACTTTCTCCATTTGGCCAATGAGTAAACAAGGTAGGAGGTCATGTAGAACTTGGAGGTCTTCTTTACATTCATGAACTGCTCGTGGAAGAATTCGCTTATTATGCCTCCCCAATAAAATGAGGCTTCTGTGGTAACATCCTCTTGCCCACAGAGAATCTTCTCTACAAAGTAGACCATCCACTCTTGAAAGTATGTCGCAGTGGGAAGGCCCATCACTCTACTTAGCATAGTGACCAATTGATGGTAGTCCTCGTGAAAGTCACTGCAGAAGAGCTCCTAGGGAACCTTCGCGGTGCTGCCCCTCTTCTCCTTGAGCCAGTATTGGTTTATAAACCTCTTACAGCCAGTGGGATATTCATCCCATGTTTCCTTACATTTTGCAATGGTTTTCATCTCCATTGTTTCGAAGGTAGGGATGTGGAAAGTATTTGTTATCGCTTCACCTGACATATCAACAAGGATTTTTCCATCTCTGTCAACTATAGTTCATGTCTCTAGTTGATATGCCTGCCGATAGGCCATGACTAATTCAGGGGCCACAAGGGACAGAGGAAATCCTATAGCCTTAGCAATTCCACTTTGTCTGATCGGTCTTGCATTATTTGTCTTAGGATGGATCCTAACCCTTTGCTTGAATTTGTCAATATCGACATGGCCGATATTGGTATCTATTATTTCTTTCCAGTCTATGATGATTTTTGAATGTAAAGGCTCTCCCTGGAATTGGAACTTCATCTAGTCTTTTTCCTCTTTTCTATGAGGAACCTCACCTGCTTTCTTCCCTTTTTCTTTCTCTGCAGCTACCCCCGAGGGTCCTGCACCTAGTTCCATATATCCTACAGACAAAGGAAAGATGAGAATAACTAATCATGAAAAAATGGATGTTAGTCAAAATCCTGTGAATGAAGTCTAATTAGATGATATATCATTCATAAAATCAAAATTTTACTTCAAGACATCATTAGCAATTTACTGGAGGGATTTTGGACAACCCGGGCCCAAGGGTCCAAACTTCCTTGGTAGGAATGTCATTTAAAGGACGAACAGGGTGGGGCAACCTGGGTGGTTTCTCTTGACCTTAGAATTGATGGTTTGCAAGGCTCATGCAGGAGAAGGTTGAATTTAGGCACATGGGTCGAGATTGGTTTTTGTATTGAAGGTCATTTGGGTCACTTTTAGAGAATCAAGAGATACAAGGTTGGAAAGCCATCAAGGATTCATCATTTGGAACAGCCAAAGGGAAACACAATTCTGGGGTCAAAGACCCAAGAGGCTAAAGGGCGATCAGGGCGGTCAACATTTCCCTTTAACTTTGAAGTGTTTGGGTCTCACGGGGCAGGAATCCATCGGTGAATTTCCATTTGGAATGGTGGGCACTAAACAAAAGTCTGAAAAGAGCGGCCCAGTGGACCAGACCTGACATCGAGTTTAGCCACTATTATTTTTGTTAAGTCTTGGGAAATTCATTCAATGAGTCCTGGATGATGGAGGGACAAGCTCAATTTTCCCTTTTTAGGACGGCTGAGACAAGACAAAATTTCATGGGTGGAAGTCCGACGACGCGAGCTCGGGTTAGGTGAAGGAACTTGAGTTTATCGTTTATCAATCGTTACACCCAACAGAGTCTCAAGGCCTGGGAGACAGGAGGATGCTGATTGATGGCTATTTGGAAATGATAAAACCACCAAGGAATTCTGCAGATGGAACTCCGCAGTCCGGGGTCCGGAGATATGATGGAACAATTCATTTTGTTGGTTTAACCCGAATGACAAAAGCTGAAGCAGGCCCCAACACTCAGGTGGACAGGGTTGTTACATTTTTTTAAAGAGGAAAAAGTGAAGTGGCATCCTTGGGATAGAATCCCATGGAAAAGGGCCTGGGAAGCATAGATGGAGGCTAAGTTTCATGTTAGCTTAAGTCTCGATGGTAATCCGCCGAAGGAGGTCCAAGGTCGCGGGCCCGAGTGGGAACTCTGCCATTTGGTCATTTGATGTTCAACTTCTAAGTTTTTTGGCGGTGAGGAGAAGGCCTAGGTCTAGAGGGCGTGAATTCTCTGTGCGAAGAACTCGGTAATGGGAAAGTTCTAGATTTGACCTAGAGGATGCCTTGGAGGTTTTCTTGCAATTCCATCATCTGGGTTTTCTAGGTGTTGTCTTACTTTACCAAATTAAAGTAATTTTAGCCCATGTTCATTTATCATTTAAGCATAAAACCACAAAAAACTAAATGGAAAGGTGGATGGTGAACTTACCTCAAATGCCCGGCGAGAAAAATTGTGGAATCCGCAAAGGATCGACAAACGAGGGCAATGGGCATGAGGGTAGTGGGAGACGAAGGCACTGGACTCCTTAGAAATTGCTCTGAACTCTTATGTCCAACTTGACATATGAAAATGACAGGTCGAACCAAATATTTATACCCCAAATTAGCATTTAATACATCCATTAATGCCCGTACAGATGACAAGAGGGTTGGTGAGTTTAAATTCTCAGATGGTGGCGGTAGGTCTGGGGCTTAGAGGCCGAATGGATACGGCCAGATGGATGCTTCACAGTTACCGTTGGAAACCATCAACGAAAAGGAGTCTGGGGTCTGAAGGATGAGATGTCAACACAAGTTAGTTGTTTGGAATGACGAAGATAGCATAGAAATCCAGGCAGAGAAGTCTGAGGGATTGGGTCTAGAAAGGGAAAAGGCAGTCCATTTTGCAACATAAGTCAAAAGGGTGGAAATTAGGAAGTTGGGTCCCAGGATACGGGAAGGCGAAGGCCTTCAGCCATTCAGGACAGTGGGCACACAACATAAACTCGGCAAGGGAAACTCGCCAAGTTGGGCCCGCCAGGCTTTGAGGCTATTGGTAGAAGCAAACTGCCAAGGAAACCCCGCAAGGAACCAAGACTTAGCAAAAGTGGAGGGGATGGATCACAGTCAACTTAAGATGAGACTTTGGAGGCATGTTAACTATTTAAGACACCAAAACAGGGCATGCAAAATGAGGTGGTGACAAAATGACCCGACAATGTGAAAGAAAAGAGGGTCCCTGTTCCGTATGGGGCGTGTGTGCTGAGGGCACAATAGGATTAACACCTCTTGTAGGCTCATAAAAATACTATCTACCAAGGGCATGTGTGGTGAGGGAATGCAAGGTAATGTACCACTTGTACACCCCTTATGTCATACCCAAAGTGAGCTCTACCTCTACCACTTAAAATTATGTGGTGATTAAATTCTTGGAATACTATTTATTGTATGCACTATAATAGGGTAGATAAATATCTTAAACTAATATTTACAAGGAATTCTAAGGTAAACCTGAAATAATATAGGGGCACATGAGTCATAACAAACTTTTATAGTTTTTCATATAATAATGTATGGACCTAAAAATTTATCCAAAGCTCTATAATTGCAAAGTCGTCATGTGGTGAAAAAATTAACCAAAGATTATTTCTCAATGAGAGTATAAAATTTATACCTACACATTCTTCATAGGATTCAAGAGTTTTATTATTTCATCTTTGATTAATATGGTCAATCTTTTTAAGCACTAACCAGGGCATGTGATATTCATGGAGTATTAGTAATATCATTTAGTAATTCAATAATGAGGGTTATATTATTGTAATGAAATAATAGATTATTATTATAGTAAAATAATAGATTATTATTGAACATTAGAGATTGAATGTTAGTATAATATCATATTAGAATAGGCTATAGAATTTGTAATCCCAAGTAGTATGCACCAATCTTCTCTAGTATCCTTATCCATTCACATAAAGATAAAATGAAAAATTACATTTCATTGTTTTTTATTAGTGTAAATATATTTTATATGTTTATTTATTTCCATTAAATATAAAAGGAAGTTCATACTATGAAAATATTTTCAAACCCTTGTTGTATTTGTATGAACCATTTTTTTTCATTTTTTCACTATGATAAACCCATCATTCAATAAGTATATATTATTTTTATTAAGCTCACCCATTTAGGTTTTCTAAAGCCTAAAGAGTAGGAGAGAGTCATATATCTCTCATTTTCTAGCTGAAAATTTAAGTTTTTTTATCACAAGGATTCATAGTTCCTTAGAAATAACTAATAAAAATTTGGAGAACCAACATAACCTAGACCCTACTAGATTTACAACATGGTGGATTAGACCTCCTAAGGTGGCCTTGACCTTGTTTGACAATTATCTAAATCTTTCATGGAAGATTCTTCATTACATTTAAATGGTAGTTTCCTTCTACAGTGTTCAAAATTCTCTATAAATGATTTTCAAGATGATAATATGAGTGTAAATCCTATAAAAATAAATAGTCAAGGTGGATTCTTTCTTACTCAATTTCCTTGTGGGATTTCAAAATAAATCCATATAAAAAATGGTAAATTTATACTATTGAACTAACTTTTTGTTCTGAAATCATCCATAATCAAAACATAAACAAATAAAATATATATAATGGTGTCACTGGGAAATAGAGATAATTCAAACCAAGAGGTGTGGGATAAATATTTGGAGAAAAAGATAGAAATAGTAAACAAAATGGATAATGTGGCTTCAAACAAGACTAGAATGAGAGGGGGGAAAGCATAATTCTCAATAATGGCTACTAAAATATTTTATGAAGCCTACCACCATGGGACTATAGTCTAAAGGTATAAAATAAAAAAATGGAAAGGGATTGATGTAAATTTTGAAGGAAATAGAAAGGGAAATGGGAGGGATTCTCAAACTATGATTTGATAATGGAGAGGGTGAGAGTAGGTGATTCGAAAAATGGACTCAAATAGAAAGGGAAATTCATGAGGATGATTACATTTATGGAGGGAAAAGGTACAAATGAGAACCTATAGAAATAAGATAATTACATGAATTTTAACAAAAACTATAAATGGAAATTACTCAATCATGAAAAAACTTGAAAATAAACCACCTGTTGATGAGGGTTTTGTTGCAGCATTATCCAAGGTCATTATAAAAATTATTTCGAAGGTTAGGCATGAAGGCAACTCACTCATATAGTTTTAAAAACTTTGTAGAAGTGTCATATATGAATAAAGGTGACCTAAGCAATTTGAAAAACTTTTAAAAATCACTTTTTATGTTGTAAAATGAGGCAACCCTTTTTTTATTCAAACATCTTGGTAAGGGAGCACAAAGGAAAATATATAGTATATGTGAAGTATGATCTATTCATAAGTTTGTACTCAAAATTGGTAGTGGTAGGATAAAAAGTCAAGGTAGACCTAGTGTGTGTCCAACAATGGGTGGTGAATTTGAAAGGTAATTGTGTTTAATATTTTATGAAATATGAAGTTCAAATGGGTATATTATGGTGGTTGGTCACATTAAATATATGCTCAAAAAAATAGTTTTTGGGAAGGATAAATTGGATATTTTAACCTAGGATATGGCTATGTTTAACATTTAATGGTTTAAAAAAGGATAAAAGGGGGAAAATTAAAGGAAAATTAAAGAGTGGGTAAGAACATAAAAGAAGATGAAAACTATATGAAATGAGCACATGAGAACACCAAAAAATACATAAAAATAATAACGCAAAGGGTACATGGATGAATAGGGATGAATTAGGCTAGGGAAAGTGGTAAAATCCAAATAAAAATACACACAAATATAATTTGGATAAAATGGACATAAAAAAATAACAACAAAATTATAGTAGGTATGAAATCTATATTATTACTGTAACATCGAAAAAGGTAACTCTTTTTCACAATTAGTTTGGGAATGAATAATTAATGATAAAATGGACTTAATTGTGCCTTATTTAAGGTGTTGTAAAGTGTTTCCTTACACTTTCACACTAATCTAAAGCTTTATTAATTAATTGAGGTTAATTAGAGCATAATTGGCCCCTTAAATTCAAATCTGAGCCTTATTTATTGCATTTTCCGTTGGATAAATCCCGACACTCATTAATAATGTTGCATAACACTTAATTTGGCAAGGTTTGAGTCCTAGGATAGTGACCTAGGACCCATTCACCACTTGGTGAATAGGTCCTCACTATGTCATTGGACCCTCTTTTTACATGTTATTTCACCTCCTTGAAACTTGGTCCTAGTTAACTATGCTAGGATCCATTCACCCAAGGTGGTGAATGGGTTCTCCTTACCTAGGACAACCCTTTTTGAACTTATTTGTGGTGGGATTTTAGTGATTTTGAATCCTAGATCTGTTGTTGGCTTGTGTTATTTAGATTTTGGGATTAAATCTTAAGTATAAATATAAGGTTAATTCACATAGTTTCATCTAAGCATTCAAGTATTCAAGCATTATAGAAAATTTATGATCAAGAGAGAAGTTCAAGAGCATTTCAAGAGGGAATTAAAGGGAAGATTATCAAGGTTTTATTGCAGAAATTAAAGATCATACCATCATGTCAAAGGAATAGTGCACCATGCAAGTAGTTGAGCTTATGTCTTGATGTAGTATTGAAGATCCATTTGAAAGCATTATTCCACATCCCTATTGAAAATAAAGATCTACATTCCTTATGGAAACTTCATGCTAGATTGTTGATTTATATTCCAAGATTTCATCCAAGGTATCATTATTTCATGTTTCATACTTCATGTTCATGTTTCATTGTTTCATCATAAGGTTTGATTATCCAAACAGGGTTTGACCAAGGAAAACCCTTATTCCCTAACAATCAACAATTTTTCTTCTCTCTTCATGTGTGATTGTAGGTTTTAGGTTGAAGATCAAGTGAAGAAAAAAATTTGTAGAGCTTTCAAGATTGCAAAGTTGCAAAATTTGTCATCCTTATTGCGAGATCACAAAAAATGAAGCTACAAAATTTATTTATGACTTTCGAGAGCTGATGACCTGGAATTTGAGAGTGTAGACATCAAGGAATAGGACCCCAAAAGTGATTTTCCAGAACCCTAGCAAGGACCCATTCACCACTGGGTGAATGAGTCCTCAATGAGGCATGAAATAACACTTTTTCAACAAGGTACACATCATTTCAGCATCTTAAAACCTACCTATTTGTTGTTACTTTAGGTTTGATTTTTTATTGTTATTTAGGAATTTTTCCTCTCATAATTGACTGAAACAAACTAGTCAAAATTAGGTTCCTCCATTTGGTTGATCCATTTGGGGTGAACCTTTTTTTCTTTGTTTCATTTTGGTGAACTCAACCTTCTAAGCATTGTAGATTTCTGATTTGGGAGTCCTTTTAACCCTAGATCTTAGTTTTGCATTAGATTTGCATTACTTACATTACATTTAGGGTTCTTTCATCTTGCATTAGTGAACATTGCATTTAGGGTAAATTTGCATGTTTGCATTTCTTATATTCATCTAAAAAATAGAAAAATTGCATTAGATCTAAGTTTATTTTGCATAGTGTTAATATTTGCATCATCATTCAATCATTTAGATTCACATTGCATATTAAATTTAGTCACATTATTAATCATTCAACCTTAGTCAACATTGCATTTAGAAGCCTAAAATCTAGAAAATCTATTATAGAATTGACTATTACAAACTAGAAATAGAAAGCACATATGATCACTCAAAAATTGCACTTTTCAGTCCTAAAAAATGTTGTACCATTACCCGTTCTCCATGGGGTGAATGAGTTCCTATTAGGGATACCAGAGAAGAAAGTTTTCGTAGTTCCTAAGCTTCAATATCAGGTTTAGAGTTTCTCGTAAAATCATACTATGACCCATTTTCCATTGGGCGAATGAGTCCCTGGAGGCCTACAAAAACCATTTTTTCTGAGCTTTCTGGTGATTTTGTGCACTTCCTAGGCTTGCTAGTAACTTATAGTATTATTTTGGAAAGTTTCAAGAATTTTTATTTTATGCATCTAGGTAAAAATCATCCATTTAGTGTCATCATTTTTTAATCATTCCAAAATATTTCCATAGTAAAAAGCATCAGATCTAAAAAATGTGCACATTTTTGAAATTTTGTATTCTTGCATATACAATGTTTATATTCATGAAGCTTTGCATGAGTTTGATAAAAGTATTTTTCATGTTTGGATATACATTGTTTACATTCTTGAAGCATGGCATAAGATGGATAAAAGTACTTTTCATTTTTTGAGCACACAATGTTAGTATTTTACCTTCCTAAGCATGCTAAGAAAAAGTTCATTCCTCCTACTTGTGAGAATGCTTTAGTGAAAAAGGATGCAAACATAGACAATCATGACAACCATAATTGTTCTTCTCCCAATACCTCTCCTATTAGTGACAAAGGTATCTTGGTGAAAGAAGAAACAATCATTGAGAATCATGAAGGTCTTTTTTGTCCCTCTCCTCCTCCCCCTTGGAAAGATATCATGAGACATGAAGATGAGATCATTAACACATTTCTTAACATTACTTTACCTAGTGAGAATGCTTTAGAGAAAGAGGATATGTTGGTATTAAGAGATCCAATGATTGAGAGTTATAACATTATTTCTCTCCTTCCTAATGTCCCTAATATTTAGAAATATCTATTCAAACAAAAGGATCCAATCATTGGTAAACTTGAAACTCATAGTTATTCTTGCCTTGATGCCTCCCCTTTTGTGATGAAGATACTTTACAAAATATAGCCATGGAATGTGATGAGCATCTTGTTTTCTCCTCTCCTAAAAGCTCTCCTACTAGGGTAGATATTATGGCACAAGAGAATGAGGCCTTAGAGAAAAAGGATAAAATCATGGACAATCATAACGATCAAATTTGGCCTTCTCCTAATATCTCTCTTATTTGTGAAGAAGATATTTTAGTGTTAGAAGATCCAACCAATGTGAATTATGAGAGTCTTATTTATCTCTCTTCCCCTAGGGAAAACATTGTTGAACAAGAGAATTCCATCATTGATAAACAAGAAATTCCAACCATTGATAACCCCCTTACTTGTGATGAAGTCATTTTAGAAGAACCATTGAATGTCATGAGAATATAGCTTGTTGTTCTCCTAAACACTCTCCCACTAGGGAAGATATCATGGTGGAAGAAACTAACAACATTGACACATGTCTTTCAAACAATAGTGACATGGCTTCCTTGTATGAAGATTATGAAATGACATTAGACTCCCCTTCACTAGGAGATTACAAAAATAAGGAAAATTTTGGTGAGGTTATGAACATTAAGACTCCCTCGAGTCCTCTAATTCTTAGACCTCCTACAAATACTTTAGCCATTTGATTGCCTAAGGCTCAACTTATCATTTATCTGCCCTCACAAAAACTACATGTTCAAAATAAACCCTTGCTTATCTTAGAACCACCTAAAAGGAAACTTGATAATGATAATGTTTCACAACAACCAAGTTACAATACTATTGCTCATACATATAACACTAGGAACAATCTACAACCAAGAAAAAAAACTCAAACATCCCTCCCATTTCCTAACCCTATCTTTCCTGGTCCTCCTTGTTTTCCTTTATGAAGTGGAAAGATTATGATCTTGTTAAACAACTTAAAAATACTTCTGCTAAGATATCCTTATCGGACCTTATTGAAGCCTCACCTATTTACCATAACATGCTCTAAAGTGATTTAAAAAAAGTTCCTACCCCTCCTAATGTGAAATCAAATGATGTGACAACCCAAATTCAAGCTATAACTCTGGTCAACTTGGACATTACTTTCCGTCAAGATGAGTTACCTTTGTTAGAAGAGAAAACACAAAATGAAGCTTTCATGATTTAATAGCTTATGTTACTCAAAGCGGGATAAAGAGAACTATTGTCGATAGTGGCTTAGCCCTTAATGTGTGTAGTGTGAACCTTTTGGAGAAGCTTCATATGAATAGGAATGACATTGTCCCTAATTATTTTTCTATTCATGGGTTTGATAATGTAGGAAAAAACTATTGGGAATCATCATATTACCTATTAGATTTGGAAAGGTTACCTTGCAAACTTTGTTCCATGTTATGCCTCGTGATCTTTCATATAATCTTCTTTTAGGAATACCATGGATTCATGAGATGAATGGGTTTCCTTCTAACCTTCATCATAAAATGAAGTACGTCTATGACAAAAAAAATTACACACTCAAGGCCGACCCCGCACCAGATTGTTTGCTCATTGAGAAAAGAAGGAAAATCCTTTGAAAACATTGACACCAACTATACAAGTGGAATCCACACAAGAGAAAAGCAAAGAAAAGAATATTGAAGAAGTGACGAAGTTATTGGAAGATGATTGGGGTTCCTTAGATTTCACACCTACAATCATGGGAGAATACAAGATCATAAACAAAGAATCTAACAAGGGAAAAGAAAAAGTGGTAATGTCAACACAAAATTTGAAAGCATCTACTTCAACCACTTTAGAAGAAGAATAAAATTACACAATAAACTTTAATTAAGTTGATTATGAACAACCACATAATCCAAAAGAAATGAAAAAGATTTATGGAAGAGGTTACAAACTTATGAAGCAACTTGGTTATATAGTGGAAAAGGATGTGGTGCTAGAGAACAAGGTATATGTGTCCCTATAGAGCCTAACACACAAGAAAAGACTAGTGGTCTTGGTTATTGTACTTCAAAAGAAATTAAAGTAACAAAGAAGTATTCACTTAACATTAATGTCATTACACAAAGCACTCCTAGGACATGTCTTAGTAACGATTGGAGTTTGTTAGATTTTACACCTTCCTTTAAATAAGAGTACAAAATCTCACAATATAAAGAGTCTTGTGTAAGTATGACACCTTGTACTAAGAAAGAGATATCTTTGTCACAAAATAAAGGAACATCTTCTACTATTGATCAAGAGAGTATCTTGTCAAGTCTCCTCTAAGATATTTTGATATCTATCTCTCCAAGAACACGAAAACAAATTTATTACAAGAGTTTATTTTTTGCATATTATAGAGTTCATGGTCATTCTACTAATGAATGTATTGCATTAAGTAATAAAATTCAACATCTTAAGGATTGTGGTGCTCTTCCTTATGTTGAAGCACCTCATTCCTCTAATTGATACTGATTTTCATGTTTCTCATCAATCATCTCGGCTCATCCTTGTCTTGCACTAAGTGGGGGCAAGGGGTTACGTAGCCTTGTCCTCATATGTCACTTGTTGTTCTCTCTTTTGGCTAGTTGACCACCTTCCATGTATATAAGAGCAAGATTGGGATGTGGACGACATGCCTCAAGTTGGATTGCATGTGATGTATTGAGTTATCTTTAGTATTGCATTTTGGGGGCAACCCCTCCCTCATTTTTCATGTCGTGGCTCTATTTTGAAAATATATGACTTGGCATAGGGTTTTCCAAGGAAATCTCTCATGTCTTTGGAGAAAACATTGGCTACTTTAAAGTAGTTACTCATAATAATGGTGTTAGCAACCACTTTAAAGTGGTGGCATACATCGATGCCATCTTTCAACATTTTTCATATGTCATGGCATGATTTTCATTTTTCTTGTGATGTGTCATTTTCTTGGTGTTGTCATTGGGTTTGATTTCCTCCAAGAGTGTGATATTTCTAAGCGTATGATTTCCCTTAGTGGCATAATGCGAACGAGGCATCCCATAAGTGGTGATCTAATATTCTTGACTTGTCCTCTCTTGGACACATTAGACATGATGTTCACTAAGAAGAATACCTTACACAAATGAATAAAAATCCTCTTTAACTAAAACCTATAGAGAAAACATTCAAAAGCATAGCATTGTGGTGCCTTATCAAAATTTTCAGGAGGATAACTTTGGTATGGTATGGGAGGCTAATATGATTCTCTCATTTTCCACTTTTATTTTTGGGATAACTCACCTAGTGGATGGCCTGAGGGTCCACTACCCTAGAGTGAGCACACATGTTACGGAAAAACAGTTGCATTCCACATCGTGTTGGAACAATCAAAGCTTCATCCTTTATTTTCCTTTATTTTCTTATACTTTGATAGGATATGGTTGTGTATCTTTGTCATTTTTACATACTTAAGCATCTTGAATGTCTACTCTAGTGTGAGTTTTTCATGGGGAAAAACTCTCACTAAAGTGGGGGAAAAATGTAGCATTGAAAAAGTAACCCTCTTTCACGCTTAGTTTGGGAATGAATAATTAATGATAAAATGGACTTAATTGTTCCTTATTTAGGGTGTTGTAAAGTGTTTTCTTACACTTTCACACTAATCTAAAGCTTTATTAATTAATTTAGGTTAATTAGAGCTTAATTGGCCCCTTAAATTCAAATCCAAGCCTTATTTATTGTGTTTTCCAAAGGATAAATCTCAACACTCATTGATAGCACGTTGCATAACAATTAATTTGGCAAGGTTTGAGTCCTAGAATAGTGGCCTAAGACCCATTCATCACTTGGTGAATGGTTCCTCACTATGTCCTAGGACCCCCTTTTTACATGTTATTTCACCTCCCCAAAACTTGGTCCTAGTTAACTATGCTAGGACCCATTCACCCAAGGTGGTGAATGGGTCCTCCTTACGTAGGACACCCCTATTTGAACTTATTTATGGTGGGATTTTAGTGATTTTGAATATTAGATATGATGTTGGCTTGTATTATTTGAATTTCAGGATTAAATCTTAAGATACGTATAAATATAAGGCTAATTCACATAGTTTCATCTAAGCATTCAAGTATTCAAGCATTATAGTAAATTTATGATCAAGAGAGCACTTCAAGAGCATTTCAAGAGGGAATTCAAGGGCAGATTATCAAGGTTTTGTTGCAGAAATTAAAGATCATATCATCGTGTCAAAAGCATAGTGCATCATGCATGTAGTTGAGCTTATGTGTTGATTTAGTATTGAAGATCCATTTGCAAGAATTCTTTCACATCCCTATTCAAGATCAAGATCTACATTCCTTATGGCCACTTCATGCTAGATTACTAATTTACATTCCAAGATTTCATCCAAGGTATCATTATTTCATGTTTCATACTTCATGTTCATGTTTCATTGTTTCATCATAAGGTTTGATTACCCAAATGGAGTTTGATCAAGGCAAACCCTTATTCCCTAACAATCAACAATTTTTATTCTCTCTTGATGTTTGATTGTAGGTTTTAGGTTGAAGATCAAGTGGAGAATAAAAGTTGCAAAGTTTTCAAGATTGTAAAGTTGCAAAAGTTGTCATCCTTATTGCAAGATCACGAAAACGAAGCTATAGAATTTATTTTTGACTTTTGGGAGCTAATCACCTGGGATTTGAGATTGAAGACATCAAGGAATAGGACCTCGAAAGTGATTTTATAGAACCCTAGCAGGGACCCATTCGCCACTGGGCGAATGAGTCCTCAATGAGGCCCGAAACGACACTTTTTCAACAAGGTACACATCATTTCAGCATCTTCAAACCTTTCTATTTGTTGTTATAATAGTTAGGTTTGATTTTTGATTGTTACTTAGGCATTTTTCCTCTCATAATTGAGTGAAACAAACTAGGACCAAAATTAGGTTCCTCCATTTGGTCGATCCATTTGGGGTGAATCTCTTTTTATTTGTTTCAATTACAATTATAGTCTCCCTCTCATAAGACACATCATCTTGTGTCTTTACAAATATGTTAAATGTAAAGTGGCTATAAAATTTTAGATATTAGATTATAGAGACCCCTTGAAACTTTGACCACTTTTCCTTGATGCATATATCTGATGCATTGATGTAGAATAGAAGGTTCCACTTTGTATTATTTGATCTAGGGTCTTCCATATAAAATACCAAATTTATCAGAAGATGTTATCACATGATATAGAATTGATCAATATTTGGGTCTAACTATCAATTATAAAATGATGCATCCTATTTTATTTATCAAAATTCTATTATTCATCTTCAGTGAAATCTCAAAATATGCATATTGTTGATGTTTAATATGGAAATTGAATAAAAAATCTTCAATGGAAATATTATATTTTCAATTTTTCATGCTAAATCAATAAGAAATTCAATAAGTGATACTTTAATCAAAGTGCTTGAAATGTATAATGGACCATAATAATTATTTTGTGGGATCTCCTCATCTAAAAATGTAAGAAATGGAGAATTGGGAGAGAAAGATGCAACATTACTTTTAATATTTCCCAAGAAAACATATGCATGTGATGCATCTTCAATTTCAACATAATTTATGTGTGTAATTAGTTTTAAGAGTTTCCACAAAAGCATGTGCATGTGATGCATCTTCATTTTCAACACCATCTACATGTGTGTTATTATGTACCTCAACATTATTGAATGATGTGGAAATTTATTTGTATGTATTTTGAACTAGCTATTTGTAGATGCAACCAAAGGATTATTTTTTATTAATACCTTAAATTTTTAACATATTTGTATCTATTAAATCATGTATCTTATTTTTTAGGCCCATGCATGATTGAGTAAATTGTTCCTTAACTATATGGAAGTTGCAATATGATTGGTGATTATATGTGGATTAATTGGTTTGTTGGGATCCAACAAATGAATTGAAGGGAGCACAATCAAGTTAGCATTTAATGAAATTTGAAGAACATCATCCATGGACTATTGAATATTAGTGAAATTATTGGTGCATTTGGTCTAAATTAAGGAAAGATAGAAGAAATGAAAAATGGGTTAACATTATTCGTTGCATTAGTACCCTTCAAAAATTTATTTATCCTTTGAAGTTTGTAAGGTTAAGATGATTGAGATGATGTTCAATATTTCAATGTATTAGATGCTAAAAGTTTTATTTGAATATTATTTATATGTGTTTATGCATCTCTATAAGAAGGGGGCTACTCAAAATTTCATTATTCTCAATAACCAAAAACGAGAAACATACTTTTTAACTCATCATCATCATTTAGTGTTTTAGTTTACCACACAAGGGATGCAAGTAGATGACATACTCGTTTATGAATTCATACTCCATTCAGTGTATCTAGTCAAATCATCCACAATTATCTTTAAACCCATGTTATATTAAAAAATATATAAAAGGTTGTAGCAAGATCATCAAAGAATTTTATGGAATGATGATCCAAAGAGTAAAATCATTCAATAATTTATTCCTTCAAGGTTTGTATAGAAAATTTGGTCAAGACCATATCAACCCACACAAATTTAATGCAAGAAGCTAGATAAAATATAGCATGGAAAAAATTGGGTCTCATTTTCTATTGTACAATTCAAATCTAGGAGACATGAATCTCACAATAAAATGGATATGCAACAACCTCAAAAGGTAAATGCATGTGATGTGGAGTATGGTGGGTTTTATTCAATACAATCCATCTTGTTGTTATTGATTTAATTTTTAAGCCATCTCTTATAGTATTGTATCTAATGTAGTAGTAAAAACTAGAATTATGTTGGGTGCATGAAAAATATAGGCAAGGGGTGAAGTCATAGCCATGAATAGATGAATCACATTATAGAAAAAATGGTAATGGGGGATGATAGCAAGATAGTACACAAGTCCATGGATTACAAATATGGAATAGTATAGGACATATGGATGAATGGTGCAACACTCTTGGCTATGTGGAAAAACATGGTAGAGATAAGGATAAAGTAGGGGGAAATGGTATGAGAGAGAGAAGAGTAGTAATATATTTTTTAATTGGTAGATGAAATAGGCATGGGTGTGTAATACATCATAAGGGATATCATAGGGGGGGTATGTTTTTGAGGGAGTTCATATAAAGTGTGTAAGGTAGAGAAAGGAAAAAGCTATGTGGTGCTTTGCTAGCATAGGTAAAGTGGGTACTATGTGGATGAATAATGGTAGTGGAAGGGGTAACAATAGAAGATAAACTAGTGGTGGAAGAGGACAAGGAGGTGAATATACCCTTAAAAATAGTAGATGGAGAAATATTAACACATATTTAAAAACCGCTAACTAAGTTATGGTTTATTAATGAAGATATTATGAATCATATTTAGTAAGTATATATGAATTTCTACATGATCTAAACAAGAAAGTTCATTATAAAACTCTTGTTGTGCTACATAAGCATCATGATCATATTCTTGATTATCCTCTAAATTATTCAAATGATATGAGCATATAAACAAACTTTAGTCTTATTAGATTGTGTAGCCATGTTAGGGTCTAAGGAAGAACTCCTTAATGAAAGTTTAGGATTGCAAGTACCTTGTGACATAAACAAAAATTAGGAAAATAAAGCTACAAAGTCTATATTTTAATTAAACTAGCACTTGCACCGAAGGGGGTGCAAGGGTTATGCCGATAGGAAAATATAAAGAAGTAAGAAGGGGAGTGATGTGCAGTTTGGAACTTGTGTAATATTGTTTGTATATTATAATAGAAATTCAGTAAAAATAATATAATAGAAATATAAATACTACAAATAAGTTTGTTTATAAGTGTTCATAATAAAAATAATATAATATAGTATAAAAACTACAAATAAATTTGTTTATGAGTGTTTATAATAGAAATTGAGTAAAAATAATATAAAAACAAATCTTTACAGTACATGAAACAAGTTTGCATAATATATCTAATCAAATAGAATAAATAAAATATACCTAAAAAATCTTTAAACTATTTGAAGTAAAATTGACTAAAAGAAATCAAATATAACTAAATCTAATCAATATAATTATAATCTGTCCACTATTTGAGTTAAATCTGAATAAAAATCTATTTAAATATAATAAATAAAATGTAATTTAATATTTTTTCCTATTTGTATTTTATTTTTATCTAATATAGACTTGTAAACATATCATTTTATCTTTTTTTTAATAAATTTGATAGTAACTATTTTATATCTATAATAAAAATAGTATATTAAAAACACTGTACACTATAATATATTTTTATATAATATAAAATCTAATTTTTAATTTTTAATTATAATAATTGCATACATGGATTTAATAGTTTTGTTAAAGAGTATACCTAAATGTATATTCAAGGTAAAGGATGGCGTAAAGTTAAAACCTAAATGTGCTCATTATTAGAAAAAAGGAAAAAATCCAGTCATACACTGCAACCAACCAAGTTCCATCCATATGAAATTAGGATGAAGTGAATTATGCATGTGGGTTTGAAAAATATAGCCTTCAGCTTATTACGATGGATGTTTTCAACTTTAGATATTCTTGAATGCTGAAAAATATTCAGTTAGATGATCAACTATGAATTACTAATTGAATAAGTCACCAAACTACTGACTCAAATTAAGATTTTCAACCAAATATTATGATGTTTATATTATTGTTTAAAAGATGCAAATCATAACCCATATTGTTGGTTAGGATGAAACATATACTTGTATACAAAACCGAGCATGAATAAAACCAAACTAAAAATAAGAATAAATTATAAAATAACAGACACTAACTATAGCTAACCTAGTCACATAAGATTACAATTTATTCCATCGCAGGTGGGTGTCTAGGCTTAAAATAAATTAGATATTATACACCATACTATCATTACGTGTATGAAAATCTCCACTTGTAAACTTCAAGCACTAAGAATTTGAGTATGCCATAAGTGGTTGTATCTCATCTCAAAGCAAGCCAGAAGTTTGTGGGTCCCATCGAGCACGTGACACACATTAGCTTGGGCTCTGCTTCAGGCGTGGTAGAAGGATAGTGCACATTCTTCTTCTCTACAATTCTATAATTAATTAAAATAATATGTGATAATTAAATAGATTATTGTAAGTCAAAGGCTAGTGTATCTTAGGGCTTATACTACCCATATGTCATGTAGAGATTGGTTGATAGAAAGAGGCATGCAGCGGGTTGTGATGATATAGACTCTTTATAGTTGATAGTTTTCTTTTGTACAGGAAAAACAATTATGAGGTCCCTAAGAATGCAATCATACAAAGAACATCATGCAAAATATAACGTGTCTGATGAAAATAGCTAACTCGTGGCAGTATGTAATCTGACTTCTACACATAGCTACATGAATTTGTGGTGGCAACATCTATGTTTTTCTAGTAGTATAATATTTTTACACATTTGTCTTTTTGAACAGCTCCTTGTCATATATGCTACTGGTCGAAATAGCAGATCTTGGTTGTGCTACTGATCATAACACCATATTACATACAAATTTTGTAAGGCAAGTGTTGATTATGATTGTTATTGCGGGTGCCTGAAGGTGTTCTACATAAAGATTTATCATTCTACAACAAAGGAAGAGTGTGGAGCAACAGAGCCAAGCAACAGGGTGTAGATATTTACTCAAAGCAGTCTCACAAAGATCTCACTACTTTCATGAAATGCAGAGAAGAGGAGATGGCAGCAGGAGGTGTATTGTTTTTGTGTTTGATGAGGAGGACAAATGCTTCGCCCCCTTCTCAACAAGTTTCCATAGAGAGTGAATTTTGTGGTCAGGATTTTGATCCATTCTTTGTGGGAAAAGTAGCATCCTTCAATTTATGGTTAATGATTTTCACTTTTCAGTTTTCAGTTGTTTGCTTGGTAAATGTGGCTCTAGGTCCATCTTTAACCAAACAACAAATAAGGAGTGCAAATAAACATTATTTTCCTGTTCAAACAATGATAAAATAAAAAACTGCGGCTGGGCCAATTTGATAGCAATGGAAAGCACTGGAGCTTTCTTAATAATGCCAGCCATCATTACAACAAATTCTTGTATCAGTCACCACACCGAGCATGACATTAAATCTTTAGGCATTCATGCAAAATGAAATCCCTATTAAGCATTATCATTGCTAAGATATTAGAAAATAAGTTTAGGAATTAGCTCATCTCAAAATTTTAGTCCCATACTTAGTCTGGCAGGCAGACTGATCTTCTATGCATGATTGCAGAATTTAAAGGAAATTGACCTGCTCCAATGAATTCCAAAGGGAAGAGGGAGATGGAACAATCAAAACCACGGGAGATACAAAAAAAAAGTCAAGAAATGTGAGCGAAACAAATTTAAAAATCTGGTAAACGTGGTGGAGAGAAAAAGAGGAGCATGGGCATGAGCACTCAAGGAGTGGCCATGGCGGGAATGAAGCTATGGAGTGATGACACCATGAAAGAGGCTTTCATGGCATTGTCTGCTTTGCAAACGGATTTTGGGTGGAGCAGTGGTGAGGCAGCTATGGCTGCGGCGAAGGGGGGTGGGAGTAACTCTTTGTTCAATCAGGAGACGCTGCAATAGAGGCTCCAGATGCTTATTGGGGGTGCAAGGGAGAGTTGGACTTATGCTATATTTTGGCAGTGGTCTCATGAAAGCTGGATATTAACAAGTGTGCTAAACTACAATGAAAGCTAGATATTAACTACAATGAAAGCTGGAGCGGGGGAAGTACCCTGCATTGTTTAAATTTCTTTTCCTGGTATGTCCTTTGCCCTCTGTTTAAATTTCTTCTCTTGATATGTCCTCTGCCCTCCATGTAGTCTCTTGCAATTTGGTGAGTAATATGTCTGCTTCGGTGATAGTCTCGATGAAAGCCGTGTTCATTCTTCTTGTAGGGATAATTAGCAGATATTTACCAATATCAATAAATGTAAAAGATGAAAATTTATGGCATCTGAGATAGTGCAAAGATTTTTACTAGCTGGGGGCTGATATTTTCAATCTTATGGAGATTTCAAATCTAGAAAGTACGTTTTAGATCTCTGTAGTCTGACGGCACACTGCAGGACACAAAAGGACGGCTGCTTACACCCACATAGCCCACCCAGCTCATCGACGACTTGATATTCATAGGGTTGGCAAGTGGGTTCCACCCTATCTGTTTGATGACAAAGTTTAATAGCAATCCACAAAAGTTTGACAGAAAACCATGGTAGTTTGAGGGCGTGAGACTTGTTTCAGGCTAAAAGCTCATGCAATATATAGCCTATCGGCTAAAAATAAGATATATTAGTTGTATATCAATTTTCAAAATGAAATCCTAATGGTATAGTTGAGGGTGGATAGGCTAGGGAAAAAGGAATAGTAAATAATGAAGCTTCAACCCTAGAAAAGAAGATAAATATCAACAAAAGGCACATAAAACCATAGAAATATTTAAAATAAGATAATATAATAAAATGTAGATTTGAAAACCCTAGTAATGTAGGTATAAACCATAAATTAAAACCCTAGGGTGGTGCAAGATCATAGGGTTTCACCAAAATTGTGATCCCACAATAGTTGTTTACAATTTTTTGCCAAACTGGACACTAAAATATTTTTTTTAACTAAATCTTCACTTTCGGGCACCTATAGCAACTAAACCGTGAGGAATTTGAAGATGATCCAAACTAGAGTTTCGCGTCATTTTGTCTATAGATTCTAAATATATATTTTTAAAAAAATTTGGAATCAGATTGCACTTCTTTTTCCATCTCCATTGAAAACTAGTTTTTTTTCCAAAAATAACATTTTTAAAAAGTGACACTCATCATATAATGCATAACTTTTTTTCCATGAAAGATAAAATTCTAATTCTTTCTAAATTAGATTTGTAACTCCAATATCTAGTGCTTCCACTTGGTTAGATAGTTTTTTATTGATTTTTTTTTTTTTTTCAATCAAGTTTCTCGAAGTCAAACCAATTACAATTCAGACATAGCGCGACCGTATAACGCGTAACTTTTTTTGTATGTATCAAAATTGAATTATTTTTTTTGTTAGATCAAAGACTTCAATATCTTGTGCACTCATATTTTTCAAATTCTTTTTGATAATCTACTATTTTTCCACATGTGTAGAACAAAGAGCTTGATTTTTAGTGAAAAACCCATGTTTAATAAAACTAAAAAAAATACATAATAAAACTAAAACATGTTAAAATTATAGTCATTGGATAGCTCGTTAAACATGTTAAAATTATAGGCATTGGATAGCTCGTTTTGAGGACTACTTGATTCCAATTAGGTTTGTGAAGTCTCCTCCATTTTGATCCTCAACCCGAGCTTCAAAGCGCAAAAATCTAGACTTTTAAAGTGCTTGAGGGGGAGAATGAGGGCAAAGGGGGGTTCGCTTGAACCCTGGTTCACTTGAACCCCCTTTCCTTTTGCATTTTCTTTGTTTTTTTTTTGCAGGAAATGTGGGGCCAATATTTAATGGGTTCACTCGAACCTACAAGTTCGTTTGAACCCCTAAAACCATTTTTTTTTTGCATGGGGTCATTTTTTGCCAGTTTTCCTTCCTCGCTAGAATTGTAAACCACTTTTGTGGGTTTACCCATATAAGAAAAAATTAACCTTGATTAATAATTAGAAACTATGGAACTAATTAGTTGAGAATTAAATGCTAAAGAAAGGAAATTAAATGCAATGGATAGGCGTACTTAGCTCTAAGATCAACGAAAAAGATTAAAACTAATATGATATTAGAATATGACTATCTCAAGATTGAAAAATGGATCCTCTCTATTTTTATTTTTATCTAGGTTGAGTCCATACTTGTAGAGCATTTCCATTTTTGTGGATCTATCCTCTACTACATGGATATGATCTTACAACATGTGTACTTTTATTCTTTTTGTTTGCTAAATTTGTTGATTTTTTTTCATTGAAAGGTCTTGACAATATTCAAAAATACAAACTTAGAATGTTGCAAATCACTAGGGTGCATGTTCTTCTAGGTCAAACCCAATTTTTTTGGGTTTTATTGTCATGCTAAGGAATGGTAGGTAAGAAGTCGTGCAGATGTTTTAGATGATTATACTAAAGTAAATTTTATTAATGCACTAATTGATCTATTCTTTAAATAATTTCTCTTTGAATGCTCAAATGATAAGATGATGAAAGAGGAAATGAGAAGATGATAAAATGAGTGAAATTGAATACCTTAAATGTGTATGCATAGCAATAAATTATGTAAACATATGTTTAGTTAGCTCACACCAACTATTAAAATTGGTATGAGTTGGTCAAATTTAATCTTAAAATTTGAAAATTTAGGGATCAAATCCACAAACACAAGATTGATCCTACACTTGCAAGAATGACCTAGAATAATAGTATAATGAATTATTTGCAATATGTGCAAGGAATAATTTTATAAATATGAGGGTGCAATAATTGTGGAATACATTAGAAAGTATGTAGGAATAAATAAGATACATTAGAATTTGAAAATAATTATAAATGAATATTAATGAAGACTAGAAAAATGAACCTAACATCACACAAAATCGTATCATTTATCTAATATATAATTAGATGAAAATATCATTTTATAATAAAGAAAAAGCTAAATCAAAATGCATTTATCTTTTATTTAATCCTAGAGCATAAATGTATCTTGACTGTTAGTAAATATAATATTAGTCTTACTAAACTAGCGAAGAACATGTACAATTGTGGCATCAAACTCTTACTTCATATGAGCCAATATGACGTCCCAAATAAAATCCAAGGATATCATGTTGACATTTTAATGGTTATAAAATACATAGACATTCCATGAATGAGATAACATTTTGAAGGAAAGGAAAGAACGATTTGCAGATTTGTAATAACTATATGAAGCGGAAGGGATTGAGAATCAGAATACAGGGCATCCATCAACAGCGATACCCTTAGCAGTAGGGCAGGTGGCTAAAGGGCAGTGTTCGCCATCTGTGCCCCACCAGGCCACACTCTTATTCTCCAGCCCCAGTGTAAAATACAACAATACTGCCATGAAAGCCAATCCTGCATCCAGCCCTGCCGACAACACATAGTTGTAGCGCTTCCACCAAGCCTTTCTGTAACGGAAGACAAAGAAATTGAAGATGGTTCCAACGGTGATCCATGATGCATAATTCACGCTCGTCGCTGGAGGCATCATAGCCGTTGATCCCAACAACACGGGCATGTTGATGAGAGGAATCCATGTCACAGTTGGGAAGGCTTTGTGCAACAGCCACACAACTATGGGAGCAATTGCTCCCCCTAAGAAGAACCAGTTCAGCTGGGGATAAACTCCGAGCGTGCCAAATATTCTTTTGGGACCCACTAGACCCCATATGACCGAGGCGTCAAAAAAAACGTGGTCATTTGGGCATGTCCAGGGGCTGTCTGCGGGAAGAAGAGACGGCTGACATATGTTCTCAATGGACTCCAACAACCACCATGCAACTGCCAGGTTCACTGTTCCAGCCACTATTGTACCAATAAACTGCATTTTAACAAACAAGCATATTAGGATGGCATCACTATTAGTTTTGAAGGTCCATGTAATTGCATTATAAACAACTGCAGTTTGTTGTGCATGCATGATCAATTTATTGTTTGATTTATTTATTTTTGTTTTTGTTTTTTATTATTAATTGGTAATATATATTATTGTACATATCATATATTAAAGATGCAATAGTTAATTGAAGGGATTATTTTTGGGTTCATCAATTAAAGATTGGTTTTGTGTTATGGTTTGAATGGAAGTGTGAAAGTGTTAAAAGGAGAGGATTTAATAGTCATCTATGTATGAGGAAATGAATTTGATTATTTTTGACATTTTGTCTACTATTTGTAAAGTTAAGGATACGCCATTATTATGTTTATATCTAAAGTAAATAAAAATAAAATAAAATAAAATATATTTTCTAAAGTCACATTAAAGTAACAAGTAAACATATGTCATAATAGTTTCTATGGTGTTATGTAAGAAAGGATACTATATTTTTTTTTGGACTTTTTATCAACTATTTGCAAAGTTAAGGATAAGTCGTCATTATGTTTATACCTAAAGTTAAAAATGAACAAAAAGTATATTATTCTAAAGTCACATTAAAGTAATAAGTAAACATATGTTGACATGTAAGACATGGTGAGTCTTAATGCATGTATTTCTGTTTTTTCGGGGGAGAGATGTTTTTAGATGACTTTGTGAATATGTAATTGATATGACTACATTGATGTAGGCAATCTTAAGCACTAACCTTAAGCTCTTAACTTACATACAATGACATGATAAATTTTATTAATATATTTGACTTATCTTTAAAAAAATAAGAAACAGTTGGTATTGATTTTCCACATTCTATGTTGAAATAAGATTGCTTCTAGATTTGATGTGTATGCTTTTACATCATATTAATTTTCAACTATCTATGTTAAATAAGATTGCTTTTGACATTAAAACAAATACCCAGTGAATCCAAAAAAAATCTTAATTTAAAAAATGCAAAATTAAATTTTAGAGCTATAGAATCCTCCTCTCCCCTACTCAAAAATGAAATGGTTCACCTGCCTCTGATGACAGGACAAGAAGATTCCCTTTATAATAATACTTATTTTATAATTGATATGCTTTTATAAGGCCGCAACAAGTCTAAGGATGGGGCTTTTTTAATTTGAAAAGTGAACAGATTCATTGGATCCATTATTTGGGTTGCTCTTTATATTATATTGGAGCTCATCATGATGTATGCAGCAACAGATAATCTAATGAATCCAAGGCATACAGTCACCTGGAGATATGACGAACAGATATTGGTATGGGAATGGGCATTGAGGATGTTATTTCATATATTTAAATTAGCTTACAGAAGGTTTGAGCAGGGAATGGGACGTGATGCACTTCTCCTTGTTGAATATGAATTTGCAAGCTGTAAAGGAAGGGGTATTACAGAACGCACCTGAACGAGAAACATGGAGCGAGGTGGGATTTTCATATAATGCCCCAACTTGAAGTCTGACAAGAATGCAACCGCCTGACTCATGCTCATGTACCCATAAACCTTAAAGCAAACATTCGCTATGGGCTTTCCAGGAAGAATGTATCCCATTATGTACTCTGTAATGATGTTCAGCCCCGGTGTCTGTACAGTAACTTGAGTTAGGATCTTCCATGCATTCACAGAGTATACAACAAATTAACAGCCATAACCATTATTCTTAAATATATTTCAGTTTTACCTGATTAGTGGTGGCAGTTATAACACTGATGGGTAAAGTGAAAAGGGATGCTAAAGCACAAGCCAGGATTAAACCCCACCATGGAAGCTGCACCTCTTCCTTGTAAAGTTCGCACAGTGCAAAGGAAACAGCCAAAGTACCAGTCAGAAGTATATAGAACCACCACTGTGGGATGTCTTCGTACTTGCGCATCAATTTAGTATGGATATCAGGTGGACTGCTTCTAGATGCTGTAGCCCGTTGCCATATTTCTCTGAGCAGGGGACAGCAAAACAAATCAAACATTGCTGTGTCAAAAATCAAAACCAAAATATTGGGCACCCTTCAGACACAACCATAACACCCTCTTTAACAAAACATACCTTCCATAGAAAAGAGAAACATGGCTAATTGTGGAAGCTATGGTTGCAAACCCAAATCCATAGGTCAAAGCGAAAAACACGCTCATATGTATCTGACCATTTTTCTCGTAGGCTGCGTGATCCAGCTCAAATTGATTGTTCACAATAGCTGTAATATTGTAGCTCTGGCCTTGAGCATCGAATAAATCTGAGCTGAAAATAGGAAAGTTCTTGGCGTTGTATGTATTAGTCCCCCAATAAGCCAGAGGCATAGCAAAGTATACCACCAACATATAGCCGACAAACACATTTACTATAGCAAAGAATGGAGAAACCAAAGGGCTAAAGAGGAATGCAGCTATTGCGCTCCAATCCAAAGCAAAGGCACCAAGTCCCAGCCCTTGCATTCCAGATCCGATCTGCTGTGCTGTCACTGAACGAGGCCAAACCCAACACACCCATGATATGCTCGACAGGGTGGAAAATAGATACCCAGGAAATACGTAATAACAGAAGCTGCAGGTCATTGCAATAAAGAAAAATTTTCCACGAGACATGCCCTTTCCATCGTGCTTCTCGTGCAGTGCCCTGCCAACACCAATTCAAGCCATGTGTAATCCCTTCTCCGCCAACAAGAGAATGAAGGAATTAAAGTATTGATATCTGCAAATGGCTTATTGTATTTTACCTAAAGAGAGAGACCTGAACCAGAGTGGAAGGCCACCACATATGTGCAGGCTCTACAACATACTTCCTAAGAAGTCCAGCCCATCCATATCCCAAAACCTGCATTACCCTAAAGATTATTAAAAAACCATATGGCAAAAGACATGAAAGAATTCGAAATTTCAGAGTAAAATTACCTGTGTGGTGACTATGATGAGCCAACTAGCCACAACAGAGATGTTTCTGTGGTAAAAGGCCTTGATGATATTAACAATCCCCACAGCGTAAGCAGGCCCATTGCCAAACGCATAGCCTGCGTTTGCAAAGATTGTAATGAGAACATGCTCTTTCATATTGAAAGGGCCCGGATTCAACGAGAAGTGGCCCAAGAGAGGCACTCTGTATTTTGTAGTGGGCAGAACCGAAGCCATGAAGCGTCCAAGGGGAAGCGCTGCTACCTGGACTGATATCTGTGTAATGATCAGAGGCTCCTTCCGGTACCCAAAGAATTGATTCAGAAAGGAGAGTGTTATGCACGACAGCAGCCCCAAAAACCACATGCGGAAAGTCCATACTGGAATTGAAGGATCGTCGTGTGTGCTCACAGTGGAAGCCACTTGTTCCACTGGCGAATTCTCCTCCTCTTCTTTTTCACCATTCCCCACCTCCACATTTCTTTCAAGTTCCGTCATCTTTCTTTCTCTCTTTCTTGCCTTTCCCTCTGCAAATGAGAAATCTTGGTAATAACCCCTCTTTTCTTACGTGCTCGGGGAAGTTCGGCTACAAATAAAGTTTGAAACTAGATCATGAGGCCACAATTCCGGGGTTACAGTAAAGAAAAGTATAGAAAGATTACAAAACGCAGCGAATTTTCTAAATTGTTGACCAAAATACTAAAATGCATCGAGTATGCTGGACAGCCACGGGTGTTTCGGATCTGGTATACGATTATAAACCAAGCGCCGCAATTTGTTTCCAAATGGGCTCAAAAAAGAAAATTTTACAGTCCACGCGAGTAGAGATCCAAGATTCTGAGATGGATCTAAACGTGTACAAGTTGAAATGGGAGATTCGGTTTGGTATGAGTGAGAAGATATTTGGGGTTATTAGCGGGAAAAGTTAAGTGTGAATGTAAATAAGCTTTCACTGGATGAGAAGTGTTAGAAATTCATTCATGCTATTTTTGGTCTTGCTGTCCTTTCTTTTCCAAGCTGGCGTTACTTGGCGGTAACTTTAAGGTGGGAGTCGTGGGACAATCTTCAATGATTAATAATAATTTTATATTTTATTTATATTAAAATATGATAAAAATTTGTCTTATTTTAATTGGTTAAAATTGATATTTTTTTTGGAATTAGATGATATTTATGAATAGTTAAAAAATGAGAATAGTGATTTTAAATTTTGTCTAAAGAAGACTTTAAATTTTAGGAATATTATATTTTTGGTTTTTGTTTAAACTTTGTGACATTATTTTCTTCCCAACAAACAAATCTTATGTTTATATCAAAAGTGTTTGCAGATATTTATACTTTTGTCTTTTAATAATATAGTAACAATAGTTAAAGATATAACAAAATAGTCAATAAATATAAATATTTATAGTTTGTTGGGCAAGTAATGTGCATTTGTATTTTCAAATCATTATATTTATATTTTTTCATGATACATCACATAATAAAAGTAAATAAAAAATCTATTATTCTTAGAAAATAAAAGGAAACATAAACTCATCTTTTTATTTATTTTTATTTTTTTAACTATGCACATAACTAGTATCACTTATTAAATGCATATGAATGTTTAATGTTTGTTTATTATCACAACCCACTTTTATACAATAGGAATGTGTTGGGTACAATACAAATATTTGATACCTAAAGATTGATTGAGAAATTCAAATAACAATCTAAACATATTATAAAATATTAAAATATATTGCTTAATAGCATTCCATAAGTTCATAAATAAGGTGGTGACATATTGAGATATGTTATGACGTATGTGTTTATGACATGTGTTTGTCTCGATAATTAATACACATACCAAATTTTCAAACATGCAAAGAAATTATTTTCTTAAATTTAAGAAGCCACATAAGTCTTTATCCATGTCCTTTTCCTTCAATTAAGTGGCCATCCACAATGTCAATATCTAATGGTTTTCCATAAAACTTTGAACTATATGTACACATTAAATTACAAGGTGTCGATAACAATGAGAGCAATAAAATATGATTTAAGGTTATTAATTATATTTGATCGTCATTGTCAAATTTATGATAATACCATGTCCATGTATTGATCTCAAGTTTAAAATTTTCATGCATTTACAATTATTTGTGTTGAATTAAACTCTTTATCTACAATAAGCTATAATAAAAAACCACATGAACTAAGTAAGCTTAAGCACTAAAGAAAACCTAGGTGATGATGAAAGGAGATCATGACAGATGTCCTCATCCTATGACTTGCGATGCAAAAAAGAAAATGAACTAAGTAACCTTAAGCACTAGAGTGAAAATGGACCTTTAGAAGTTAAAAACATATTTTACTCTAACACCCCCCTTTAAATGCAACTTAGGGAGTAGCTCAAACCTCTAAATTTGAATTCATAAAATGCAAAGGATGGGTCCTGGTAACTAAGGCCTGATGGGGTACCCATGTACAAAACATCTCTCACAACTAAATAAAAGGGGAAAACATCATAGAAAAATTCCTCTCCAAAAGAGAGAAAGATGAATGAAGGACTAAAAAGTATCAATTACAATGTCCCAAAAATAATAGGACCATGAAGAAACTATAGACAACTATCAAATGATGACTACTATAATGTTGAATTGAATAACCTCCTTTGAAATCAGGATGATGATTAGGATCAAGAAGAAAACAATCTACATGAGTTCCCCCAACAACACTATTCAAACAAAGATCAAATGGAAAACAAAGGAAAAACTTATAAAAGTTGAAGATACAAATGACACGAATCTACATGAGTGATCCTAATGACACTACTCTATTGGTGTAAATAGTGTCATTAGATAACTAGTTAAGTTGTCATCACTTTCTAGTTTGACCTATTCACACTTGCTTAAGTTTACTTAGGATATTCTAGATTTTTTGTCTCACCTCATGTGGTTGAGACAAGTGTCCCCACTTTGTGAGACACCTCTTGCCACTCACTAGAACACTTATCATGTGAGTAAAAAGTGTTCCATCATTGAAGGGCTACTCATTCATTGTGTTCAACTTGACTACCTTCACCACCTTGCCTATATAAAGCAAGGTTAAATTGTACATTTTACATAACTCTTGTACCAATCTCTTGATAATATAAATTAGGTTTATTAGTGTGCAAGTGTTTTTGTGGAAGTTTTCAATTTTTTCTTTAAGATCTTGGAAATTTTAACATGGCATCAAAGCAATGCTAGCAAAACCCTTCCCAAAATCTTGTACCGAGCCTAGTCAAGATTTCATTTTTTTGAGTAAAACTTACTATGTACATTTAGGTCTTTGTTTGAGTTGCTGGTGAGAGGGCATCAATATAATTTTGTGTGTGATCATTTATAGTTGATGCATGACATATTGAAGGAGCCAAAGGTCCATCACATTGGCATGAAATTATGATAGGACAATTTTCTTGTGTTGGAAACCTCAATTTGCATGTGTGGAAGGGCAAAGAAGTTTATCTATGATCTCCATTTGATTGAGATATTGATTTATGTTTGGGCTCTTAACTCTTTCATGGGAGTTTCTTTCTGCCTTAACATTGTAATCCATAGGCATAAGGGCAAAGGAGGTCATAAGATCAATTGTTAGCATCGATTCACTTGTACTAGTTATGTGACTATGTGGAATGTTGTTGGTGATCAAGATCTCTATAGAAATGTGTTCTAGTTAGATCTATATTGGGCATTATAATTATCCCAATGTTGACCCATGTAAGTCATAGGCATTGAACATTTCTTGTGGTGAGCAGAACATTTCACCTAAATTTTTGTCTTTACCTCTATGTGGGTGTTCCTTACCTTTGCATATGATTTACTAGAGATCATAGTTTTGTTTTGAATGACCTTTAGTTAGCTCTATAGTCACCCACATAGCCTCACAACATATTTAGGTGCCTAAAGTCTAGCTAAAATCCTTCTATTGGCTCACACCAACACTTTATGTGACCTATCATCCACTCAACTCCATCAAATTTCTTCACCACATGGCCTCTGTCTCTCATAAGGTGAAATAGATATTCATGGCAATGTGCAATGACTTGATTTATTACATCCGTTGTAGATTTGACCTAACTATACATTGCAAGGATGAGAGATAATGTTGTAGTCCTTGGGATCTCTATGTTGGTGTGGAGAAATTTACATCAACTTATTTCTCCTCTACGTAGGGAAGGACATCAAATTTTACAACATCAAACTTTGAACTTGCTTGAGGGTAAGAAATATTAAGGAAAAGTTTTCATGTCCCCTTTTTGTAATAATATTGTTATGTATCTAATTGTCTTATCTCAAGGTCCTTCATCTTCTCCCAGATAATAATTTTGTGTTTACATTCTTATCCTTCTTTCGGTGTCATCCTAGGTTGCCCAAGTCTCTACACAACAGGTGAGTTAAGTATTCTACATGTTTGTTGATAAAAAAATTAGACTTCATCATCTTGGAATGCTCTATTGAACACCTGGAATATTGAGAGGTGGGGTGAATCAGTATTCTTTGAAACCACTTAAACATTCAATACACATAGCATATTTAATTTTTAGTAGCAAAGGAAATCATGGAAACAACCAATCAACATCACATAACACAAGAACACCAAATTTTAATGGGAAAAACCACGGTGAGGGTTAGCTAACAATATATTATAACTAGTTATAAGATATTACAGAAATGCTCACTATAGGTGGACTCACTGTCCTAGTGGATTCACTGCCCATAGAAAGAAGAAAAGATAGAAGAGAGTGGTGGAACACAACCAAGATTTGAACTATTATAATTGCATCTACACTATACATGAATTACAATTCCATTGAAGCTCAATATACTGACTTTACACACTTCATACCGATCTACACTAGCACTATGTTCCTGCTCTGCATTAACATCACACTCGCACAATTCACATCAACTCCACATCACATTGCATCTCTATCTCCAAAACACTGAAAAATATCTTACATATATATTCACTTCATCCACAAACACGTTCAACATCAATTAGGTTGGCCTAATTAGATGTATTATAAAAAATAGGTTGAATATGCCACATGGGAAGGACAACATATTTTATAACATCAAACTTTGAACTTGCTTGAGGGTAAGAAATATTGAGTAGGGAAAACTTTTCACATGTCCCCTTTTTGTAATAATATTGTTATCTAATTGTCTTATCTCAAGGTCCTTCATCTTCTCCTAGATAATAATTTTGTGTTTACACTCTTAGTCTTCTTTTGATGTCATCTTAGGTTTCCCAAGTCTCTACACAATGGGTGAGTTAAGTATTCTACATGTTTGTTGATAAAAAAATTTAGACTTCATCATCTTGGAATACTTTGTTGAACACCCAAAATACTAAGAGGGGGGGTGAATTAGTATTCTTTGAAACCACTTAAAAATTTAAACATTCAATCCACATAGCATAGTCAATTTGTAGTAACAAAGGAAATCATGGAAACAACCATCAATGTCACATAACATAAGAACACCATATTTTTACATGGACAACCCAAAATGGAAAAAACCATGGTGAGGGTTAGCTCACAATATATTATAATTGGTTATAAGATATTACAAAAATTCTCACTAAAGGTGGACTCACTGGGTAAGTGCAAAAATATGGGGGGGCAAAAAGGGGGCTTAAGTGGCCACCTTTTTTCTGAAATCAAGAAATATTGACCTTGGATGTGAAATTAAGGATAGTTACACTCAAAATTTTGAGATACAACAAAAATAAGGATTGTAGTGCTCTGATTCTACTTTCTAAACTACTAATTTATTTTGAAAATGGTTGAGATTAAGGGGTTCAAAAGAGGGGACCACAAAAATTGGTTATGTTTTTATAAAAAAAACATAACATAGCAACTTTTGAGGGTCCTAGCACGATGAATTTTTTTAGTATTTTTAAAATCGCTTTGGTGAGAATTTAGCTAATAGTATGTAGTTTATGCTCAATTTTTCTGATAATTTTTTAATGAATATTTGAGTTCTTACTAATTTTCAAAGTGGACACTTCTTGAAAAATAGAATTTTGGCCGTGCTACCCCTATAAATTTTGGAAACTAATTGATTTTTTTTATATGTGTAGAATGGAGTCTAGTTTCTAAAAATGTGATTTATTTAAAATTTCGATGAGTGGTTAATTTATAATGAAAAAAACACCAAACACTGGTTTTTGCCAAAAAAGAGACAAACAAAAGAAATTATAGATCAAAGGCTTAACATTGTCAAAAAGTGAAAAAAATTACATCGTTAGATAGCTAAGAGAGAGCCTAACATTACCTAGGTGTTTGATTTGTTTGACATTGAAACATGTGCAATCTTGACGGTGAGCATGAACCCAATTATGTGAAATATTATAGAATTTGCAAAAACACATCTTTGGATGTTGGGAAGGCCCTCCAAGCCTTTGGGTTGGTATTCCAAGGAAAATACCAAGCCCAATGCTTGGGGATTCCCAAATCAAGATATAATGCGAGTGTGTTATAACACGCTCGCATTATTTCTTAGTTTTGACATGGTTTTTGCATTTGTGCAAGACATGTCTAGCAAGACATAATGCGAGTGTGTTATAACGCACTCGCGTTATGTCATGCTTTGTGTTAAATGCTACTCTATTGAATGTATGTTTATATTTGTATGTTTGTATGTATGCTTGCATGTCATGTATCTATGTATGCATGCATGCTTGTATGTATGTATATATGCATATATTTATGTATGCATGCATGTATGTATGTATACTTGTATGTATGTATGTATCGGCGCATGTATGTATGTATGCCTATATGTATGCATGTATGTATGTAAGATTGTATGTACATATGTACATGTATGCTTGTATAAATGTAATATTGTATGTACATATGTATATATGCTTGTATGTATGTAAGTATGTTTGCTTATATGTATGTATTTATGTATGTCTTCAAAGGGAGGGAGAATTTTAAGAGAGAGAGAGAGAGAGTTGTCTAGGTAGGGTGAGAGGAAGAGAGGGAGGGAGAGACCTAAGAGAGAGAGAGAGAGAGAGAGAGAGAGAGAGAGAGAGAGAGGGGTGGAAGGGAGAGACCAGAGAGAGAGGGAGTGGGAGAGAAGGGGTTGGAGTGAGAGGGAATTGGCTAGGTAGGGTGGGAGGGAGGGAGAGAGATAGAGAGAGAGAGGGGGGATGGGAGAGAGAGAATTGAGAGAGAGGGAGAGAGGGAGAGAGGGGGGAGAGAGAGAGAGGGAGAGAAAGAGAGAGTTATGTAGGTAGGGTGCAAGAGGGAGAGAGTTGAGAGGGTGAGGGGGGTGAGAGGGAGAGACTTGATAGATAGGTAGTGAGATGGAGTGTGAGAGAGGGGGAGTGGGAGAGAGAGGGACTGAGAGAGAGGGAGTGTGAGAGTGAGAGACCTCAGAGATGGAGAGGGTGTGGGAGGGAGTGACTTGAGAGAGAGGGGGAGAGAGAGGGGGTGGGAGGGAGAGACCTGAGACATAGGGAGAGAGAGAGGGAGTGATGGAGAGGAAATGGGAGGGAGATAGAGAGAGAGAGGGAGCAATAGATAGTGGTATGGATTGATTGAGCGATAGGTACATAGAAAGAGGGAGAGGGTAGATAGAGAAAATTAGAGAGGGTAGGAGAGAGAGAGGTGAGATAGATAGATATAGAGAGAGGGATAGGGGTTGAGGGTATAGGGTTGAGGGTAGAGGGTATTGGGTTCAGGGTAGGGGGTAGAAGGTTTAAGGATTTAGGGTTTAAGGGTTTAGG
>VDFB02373365.1:33440361-33528004 GCA_007258455.2 Sequoia sempervirens
TGGAACAAAGGGCATGAATGCGAAAGCATTGTGCTAATATAGATTTGAATACCGTAGTTAGAGACACACCCTCTATTGCAAGTGAATATGAAGGACACCATCTACCACAAGTGAATATGGAGGGACATCATCTACCGCAAGTAAATATGGAGGGACACCATCCACCACATCTCAAGTTGAGAGTACATCATCACTCACATTTGATGAAGTAGGTACGCCATCATCCCCATGTCAACCTCAAGGTATGTCGTCTATTCCACCCTCGATTGAAGGTACATGATCTAGCCCATATCACTTAAATATTGATGAAATTCCTAATGTTGAGATGTATGTACCTAGGAGAACACCACCTATAATTTTGTATAGAGAGCTAAAGTATTTGATTAATATTGATGAGAATATTTTGCATCCAATGGAAGGTAATATTCCAGAACACACTTGTAGAAGATATGTTGATAAGGTTTGGAAATTGTTCTTTGAAAGGATAAATGAGACCACAAAATTTTAACTATTTGTTGAAATGATGCAAGGTATAAAGTATAAAAACATCATGAAGATTCTTCGGTTGAGAACATCGAATTCTTCAAGTGAAAATACTATTGTGAAGAATCTAATGGATTCTTATGAGAGTGTGGGTAAGACCTCATGCTCAAAGGATAGTAATTTCACCTGACGTGTCATTACATCGACTTTGGTAAGTATTCAAACAAGGATATTTCGTCTCATTAGAAAGACGAGTCAACAATTGAGAATTAATAGAAATTTTTTATCAAGAGCTGTTCAAAGGCACCAAAGAATTGAGGGCACTGATTCAAATGAATTATGGGCATTCTCGGGGAGACTCCCATGAAAAGATAAACCAGTTGTTGAAGCATTGAGAACACTAATTGAATACTATTGGAAGAATAACACAAGGCCATCTCTAAATCAAAGGGATGTGGTAAGAAAGAGAATCGGTAGTTGGAACCGTGAACCACATCCAAAGCATTTTTTGGATACGAATCAAACCCAATTTTTCATAAATTTCAAGAGGATTATCCTCAAATTAAAATTTCTCAAAGATATTTTAAAATGCTTAAACCTTTTTATGTCAAGAAAAATCACAAATTCACTACTTGTTGTAGATTACATATTGGATTCTCTAACCATTATGATATTTATCATTCTATATGTTTAGATTTGCATACTAATGATGTTTTGTAGGATTTTGGCATACATGCCCCACCAACATCTTCAAGAGAGTTATTATCAAAAAAATTATGTGAAAGAGAGGATGGCCAAATATTCTACAAGAAACTATGCTTGGATGGTTCATGTCAGTGTTGTGGTGGCTTGCAACGTATGCCAATATGTCAACATATGGAAAACACACATGCGGTGGGAAAGCAAATAGTAGAGTTTGGGAAGTATGAAACAATGGCATACATTACAAAATATGGTAATTAGGAAAAAAGGTGTTATTTGGTTATTCAGAAGATTTTGATGTATCATTTTATGTCTACATTTCGTGATAGTATAGTGTATGATTATGCAAGGAATACCCATAGAGCTCGATGGTTGGACTTGCAATTCAAGTTATGCAAGGACACCTTTCCAGTTGGTAGCATAGTTTCAGTGGTTGACTTTGCAGAGAACTACACTCTATAGCCACAACATGAGGTGGAGTCACACTATTACAACTCCACATAGGTTTCTATATTTGTGCACATAGCATTCATTCATGCAACTGATAATACAAAGGACCAAAGGAAGGTATTGAGGGAGTACCACTTTTATAAATTATTAGTGATGATCGCACACATTCTGCAAAGTTCATGCAAGGTTGATTCTAGTTGTTCTATAGTGATTTTTCTCAAAGGGGCATAGCATATGATCAACATATAATATGGTTGGATAACTGTGCAACGCAATTCAAGAACTTGCACATGTTTCACTAGTTGAGCAAGATGCATGTCATTACAGGTGTTCAACATATGTGAAACTTTTGTGAGGTCGATCATGGAAAGGGGGAGCATGATGGTGCAGGAGCATGTGTCAAAAGAGCATTAGCACGAGAAGAGTTAAAGTATAAAGACAATGAAAAGTTGACAGATGAAAAATCAATCGTCAAGTGGTGTAATGCTTTGATGGGTCTAGGTAATGAAGGTAAGTCTTCAGTTTGTAAATTTTTTTGGTTGATGGATAATACTAACATTGTACCATATGAGGATTGTTGTACACCGACAGGATTGAGTGAGCTACACTCTTTCCTTAGCTCAAATATAGGTTCATGGAGTATCCATACGTGGAAGATGGCATGCTTTTTTTCTTCATGAACAATGCAAGCCTGGGATGAGTGCGAGTCAAAGGAGTGGGTTGAAAAATGGTGGTTAAGTTATCTTAGCCCACTTCACACATATCTCCCTTTGATAGCATTAGAATTGTGGACACGGAAAAAGTAACCCTTCTACTTTTTCTAATGCTTAGGCCCTCCTAGTGGACCTTGGCTTGATTTTTCCTAGATTTAATGTTGTAATGTGGCCAACACATTCACATTAGGTCTTGGACCCTTGTGAATCATCAAGAATTCTAGCATGTCTTTTAAAAGTGTTGTGAAGTGTTGTAACCCACTTTCACACTTTTCTAGGACCCTTTCATTATAAATCACTTAAATAACCCCTTTTTATCACTTACCAAGTCTTATTTCAAAGTGTTGTAAAGAGTTGTCACAAACTCTCACGCTTTTCTAGACTCGCCATCACTAATTGACCCTTTCTTATGTTTAAATCACCCCTTAATGCACTTTTCACCCATACTTAAGTGTATTTTTGAGAATATTCCCGTTAAACCTTATTAAATACACTTAAATCCCCAACACCCAGTAAAATTTCCCTGGTGGGACCAAGTCGCCACCTGGATCAACTTAGTCCCACTAGGCACAAAAATCAAAATAATTTCAAATTTCTGGCGAGATTTTATTCTCTTATCCTTTAGGTAAGCCTGTGATGTGTTATTTTTAGGAAATATTAGAAAATCAAGTATAAATAAAGGGTTTTCCCCTCATTTTTCATCTCCTAATCTCCTACAATATTTTAATTTCCATTTCATTATTCAAGCAATTTATCAAGTATTCAAGCATCTCTAAGCATTATCAAGTCATCCATTGGAGCACTTCATTGCATATCTTCAGATTTCAACATCAAGGGTTTGGTGAGTTTATGACATTGCATGTTGTTTATTCATCATTCTATCTTTATTTCATTTCATTATCTAGGGTTTGATTACCAAATTGGGGTTCGACCAAGGAAAACCCCTATTCTCTAACCCTTAACCCTTTTCCCCCTCTTTGCATGTGTGTTTGCAAGTCTTATATGCAGATTTGTGAAAGAGTTTGGTGTCAAAAAGTGGTCAAAAATCCATCAAAGTCCTCAAAGTCAACAAAGCCCTAATTAAGCTTAAGGACCTCTTTCAGCCCATTTTTTGTAGTTTATGAATCAAACACTTGTCGAGAAAGGAAGTACAGACCAAAAGATACATAATCCTGTCCTGAATTTCATGAGATTCCCAGGTGGACTAAGTTGAACCATCTATGGCGAATTAGTCCCACTACCAAGCCTAAAAATTAGTTTTTGCATTTTTGAGTGCCCATTTGGCAGATTCCTATTCTGACAGATTTTCCCTAAAATTGGACTAAGTCATCCAGCTTGGCATAAGTGTCCCAGTCAGCATTTCTAGTCAACTCTGTAGGATTCCAGAGCCTCTCTGCATTAGACTTCAGATTCTAGGTGCACCTCTCCAATCTTGTTTAATTTTGCTATTGTTTATTTGCATTCTTCGGTGTTTTTGCATACATCACTGTGTTTTCAAACAACTTGCATATCTTAGGTTTTGCATCAATAATCATCATTATTTTTTAGTTTATTGCATTTAGACATTGTATTTAGCCATATTGCATCCATCCTTGCATTGATTTTGAATTTTTACTTTGCATTTCGGCCCATCTTTCTCCTTTTAGGTGAAAAAACCTAGAAGTGCAAGAAAGACCCTTGGATGCCAAAATCTTTGCTCACATTTTGGCAAACCCAACTTTTGAAAAATTTTGCTTCTGATTTCAAGTGCATCCTAGGTTTAACTTGCATTAACATTGCATTAGGTTTTTCATTGTTTAATTTTCATCCTAGGATTTTAAAAATTGCATTAGTGAAAAGCTCATATAGCTTGCATTTTTGTATTTTATTTCATTGGAAAACAACAAAATTTTGCATTTTCACACTATAGCTACATCTGTGCATCTGAAAAGCATAAAATTTCATTTAAAATTTCTGAAAAATATCAAAAAAATCATCACTGGGACTAATTCGCCACACTGGGAGACTTAGTCCTCTTGCACATTTTGCACTATAATTTCTGTCATTTTTTGCACATTTTTTGTATTTCTATTTTCTACTATTTCCTTCTATCTTAGTTTCCATATTTTTTTGTTTTATTCCATTTGGTTTTCTTTCATACATTTGCATCATGGCTTTCTTTTTTAATAAGTTTTGGATGTCATTAAAATCTTTAGTGGACAAGTCAAACTGTGCCTTTGGAATTGATCCTAATAACCTTGAGCTTTCTCATGCTCTGTCAACTCCTCATGAATTTCCTCCTCATGATGTTGACATCAATGGAGAATATGATGACATCATGATTAAGTTCCTAAATGAATTCCTTGACAACCTTGAAGCCAATGCATCATTTTACCCATCCATGAAACAACAAGACCTCCCTACAGTCTCACCTCCTGATATGTTTGGTTACTTACATCCTGAAACAAATGAAGGACCTAAGTTCCCTCCATCAAGTGGACCTAGTTCTTCTACACAAGCAACCCCTCAACCATACTATGATAACAAAGTTACAAATACCCCAATCAGCCTTGAAGAAACTTATGGCAAAGGTTTTACCATCTTAAGAAAACAAGGATGTGACACAACAACTGAACATGACATTCATCAATTTTTAGAACAAACTCCAAAAGATGAAAACATAAGGTTAGGATATCAAGATCCTCCTCATGATATCAAGCCTCCTTTATAATATTGGAGACTTCGTGATGATGGCACGGTGATCTTTGATTCCCCTCTTGATTTGAATATCCTTCTTCCTAAAGAAAAATCATCATCTCATAACGATAACAAGGACAACAATAAAATCATCTCAGGACCTCCTTCCCTAGTATCCTCTTGAGAGGTTGGAGAATCTAGTAAATGCAAGAGGCCTTACAAGTTACAAAAACTCAAGTTTCCTCTCCATCCACTACCTGAATGTGAAAGGAGATTACAAATCCTTTTAAAAAAAGGTCTCATCCTATTACCACCTATGAATAGGTTGGTAATCTACCCTAAAGATGCTAATGTTCCACATTGTGCATATCATCACATTCTTGGACATAGAAGTGATGAGTGTCGCCAATTGAAAGAAATACTAAGAAAGTATTAATTTGATGGTGATAATTGCTATCCTATCAATCCATAAACCACTACCAAACACCTTATCATGTAATAGTTGTAGAACATTCCCTTCTCACTATTACATGACCCCTTCCCATCACCTATCTCGACTCATTCTTGTTTTGCACTCAGTGGGGGCAAGAATTTGCTAGCCTTGTCCTAGTAATGCATTTGTCATTGTCCCATTGCTACGTTATTCACCTTTCGCTTATATCAATTGAGATTGGGAGGCAGATGATGTAACACCCCTCTAGTTTTCTATTTTGTTAGATAGTGTGTTTATTTTGGTAGACTCAAATATTTGTTATTGTTTTATGATCCCTGGCTTTAGAGCGATGTGGATGCTATACTTTGATGTGATGATACACTATATGGATGCTTATGGTTTTATGTTATGCTTTTGATTAGCATAGTTGTTAATATTGATATATGCTCATCTATTGATTAATGATGCTTTAATTTCGTCAGTCTTGATGTGACTGTATTGGTGAAGAGGACGAGATTACATCACTCGCCCTGTGATTCCGCGATTTCTCTTCATGGTGTGACGGTTATGTTCTTTTTATAGATGTACGACATTCGTTTTGGTTGTAGGATTGCAGGTACATGACATTGTCTCCACTGGCTTCACAGGTATGAACGTGTCTATATCCCAACGGTATTGTTGATTGGGAGATAGTAACAGGGTTCCCTTGTCAAACCACAACCCTATCATAGTGTGTCATCAGTTTGTGTCTGGTTTGTTGTTAAGTCATGTCGTCTTTGATGTTTTGATAATTTATTATTGGTGGGAATTATATGTGAAAATTAATGTTTAAGTGGTTGTAAATGTTAATTTATGTATTTTAGATTAAATTGTTATTTAATTTAATTTAATTTATTTTATTCAATTGGTAAAGTAATTTAATCTATTGATTAAATTTATCTTATTAAATGGATAAATTAATTAATTAAATTAAAGTTGGTCATTAAGCAAATTAAATAATTAAAGTTGTTTTGTAAAGTGCATAGATTAAGTGATTTAAATTTATTTGGAAATTAAATTTTGTTTTAAATTATTTAAAAGAAAAAATATCTTGTAAATGCATAAGGAGGAAATAACTATGGTGGTTGAGAGAGATATAAATGTGAATTTTGACTAAGTGTTGAAAAATTAATGGGAGGATTTTTATTTTTGGAAAAATTTGGGCTGTTAAAATAGAGGAAGGTTTTGCTCTGTAAATTGGACATTTTTGGTCTGGAAGTGGAGATTTTGGAAGAGGTTCTAGAAGATTGGATTTTGCAAGGAAGCTCAACTTCAAATTTTATTTCTTCAGACTTCAGAAAACAGGTTCTTTATTACTTTATTGTTTAGAAGTTTTGATTTTAAATTTTGAAAGGATTGCTGTGAATTTTTGAAAATCTCTGTAGGAAAGTTATGAAAATCTCAGATCTCTGTAGAAAATCAATTTGTTACAATAGAAAATTCAAATGAAAATATCAGATGATTTTGTAAACCTCTGTAGAAATGAGATTTAAAACTTTGTTAAATTTGAGAAAATTGTGGTTCTCTATAAAATTCTTTGAAAATTGAAATCCCCTGTTTAAAACTGTAAATCCCCTTCTATAGCCTTCTATAGAATATTTTTGGTGGAAATCAGTCCTTCTGGAAAATTGTTCTGATATATTTGCAAATATATATAAATATGCATGTACAAATTTGTTTTACAGTAAAGAAATTTGACTGAATTTTATAGGAAATTCGCCGTACGACGAAACTGGGGAAGTTTTTGATAAAAAAGAAATTTAAATGTTAAATTTAGGGGTGTTGGGGGAGCTACCCCCATAGTTGCCCCCATTATGGGAGGCATTGGCTATGGAGGCAACGCCTAGCGCTGCCCCCATAGGCAACGACCCCCATAAAGGGGGAGGCTACGTAGCAGCCACCCACAGTAGGGCAGGGTTTGACCCTGTGTCCCCTGCGTGGGAGTTCTTTATTGTTTGTAAAATGTTTTTTTTATATATATAAAATATAAATATATATATATATATATATATAATATATATATATATATATTGTTTATAATATATATTATATATATATTATTTATAATATATATAATATATATTATATACATATATATATAGTTATATATATATATATGTTTTATAATTTTATAAATTTATATATATATTTTATATATTATTTTTAATATATAATATATATTATATATATATATGTATTTGTATATTTATTTAGTAATATATGGATAATGTGCATATGGTTAAATAAATGAATTTTTAAACATGAGAAATGGATATTAAATTTATGTAGAAACACATTTTTATTTAAATGAATATTTAATTAATAGAGATGCATGTCTATGTCCAAGTAGCTATTTTATAATGAAATGATTTCAATGGGGAAATGGGATTCTTATATTTAAATATTATTGGGAAACTGAAGTAAACCTTTAGATTTAAATTTAGTATTGCTTGTCAAATGCTCAAGTAGTTATTTAATAAGGGAATGATTTTAAGGGAAATGGTTATTTGTTTTAAATGAAATGAAATTTTTAAGAAAGCGATTTTTATTTATATTTCTTATTGGTTGCAAACGAATTTATGATAAGATTAGTTATTTTCATGTAATGTGTAATTGAGGAATTATAGAGTTAAACAATTAGTTATGATTTGTTCTTATCCTATGAATAAAATTGTCTCGAATTAGAAATAATTGAGCAATGTATTATTGTTTAAATTGGATTTAGGAAATCTGAATATTAGATGTTTTAGTTGCCTGACTTGCTTTTAAATTGTGTTTCTTCTATTATGTCTGTTGGGAAAAATGGGTTAATTGATTTAGTAAGTCTTCCAGAGGAGTTCATTCTATGTTGGGTTGTTATATGTGTTGGTTCAACTTGTGATTTTCTTTGGGTAGTGCACGTGGATGTATTTGTTTGAACACCCGGTTACCACGAACAGGATATGTGATATGGTATGGATATCCGGTTACTACGAATGGTTTGTGTGACCTTATGTTTTAAGGTTGATATTTGTTATCATTTTTGTGCATCTTGTCTACCCATTGTATTGTGGATTTGAACCATGTGTTGTCAGTAGGAGAGTGGCTCTTTGTGGGGGTCTGACACACAAAGGGGCCCCAGGGTAACTCACTTAGGGTTTAATCAAGTGATAACTTAAAAAGAATTAATGAAAAACTTTTAGACTAATTAAGATAATGAATTCCCCTCTCATGACTCATGTGCTTATTAAGGCTTGAGATGAGACGAGAAGCATAGTTTATATGGGGGTCCAACAGTCAGTAGAGGCAAGCCAGGGTAACCCAGGATAGGGGTCTGGTAGCCTAGGAAGGTTGAGCCAGGGTAACTCATAGAAAATTATGTGTGACACTCTTCCTATGACAACCGTCAGCCAGTCTTTGGTATTGTGTAGTTGATCATTGTTATCTGGAAGCATTATAACCATTTCGCTAGTTTTGTACTTGTATAGTTTAGTATTGTTTTTTCCTATGTCTAGAGGTTGTAGGTTTTTCCTAGGAAGCTCTTTTACTATCTCCTAGCATGAGGGGTGGGCCTTCGAGTACCACTTGGTTGGGTGGAATGTGCACCTTACACCATTGGGTCCCCAATTCTTGTTCATGATGGTGGGTACTTCCTGATTGGAGAGCTCGCGTGTTCCAATGGATATGTACTTTCTCTTATGTATCATTTGTATCTGTTGGATACCTTGTAATTGTATTACTCCTCAATTGTATTTGAGGAGAATCTTTGTAATTTGTAATTGTAACACTTTTGTATAAACTATCTCATTTGGAAATGAGAATTGTAATTGTAATATTAAATAAATGCAATGTGTGAATGGATCGTTATTGGACTTTATATCTTAAGTGATGTATTTTAATGTTATCGGATGTATGATCTTTAATTCATGAGTAATAAATATAAGTTATATTTAGTAACTTTTGTTAGTAATGGGTTTTGTAAGTAAGCGTCGTCACGTACCTTAGAGAATGTATGTGTTAGCGTAGTTTACTTTACTTGTTTAATTACACTTTAAAAAAAAAAATTATTTGCTTCTGTTATGTGTGTGACATTCTCTAGGGTTTCGTGGCGGGCGTTACAGATGACTTGCTTGATGGTTGGATTGCATCTTCCTTACTAGTGTTTTACATTTTCCTTTTCTTTTGTGTGTTTGCATGTGCATAGCATGTTCCCTCGTGATGTGCCATTTGATGTTCTCTCTCTCTTTGTGCAATTCTTCTATTTGTACCTTCATTCTTCTATATTTCGTACATTGCTTTCACCTTTTATTTTTATTTTCCTTTTATATTTTTCTTCCTAAAAGGCATTGAGACTGCAATTTCTCTTTCATGTTGACCCAAAAGACCCATTTTTATTTTTATTTTCCTTTTATCTTTTTCTTGTGTTTTCCTTTTAGGGATGACGTAAGGAATTGAGACCACAATGTCTCTTTCATGTTGACCCAAAATCTTTTCTTTTTTCTTTTTCCTTTTCATTTTCATTTTGCTTGTGTTTCCTTTTGGGGATGATGCAAAGTGTCGAGACACCCCATGTCTCTTCCATGTTGACCCAAAAGGATCTTTCTTTGTTTTCGCTCCCTTTGTGTCATTCTTCCAGTTCTTCTATGTATTCGGGGAATGATGACAGTTCTGAGCTCTTTACAAAACATTGTAGCAAAGAACATACTGACCCCAAATCCATAGATTCCTTATGTGTTTGGTGTTTTTCATTTTGGGGGAAACCTCTTCATTTTTCTTTTTCCTTTCTCTCACATGACATAGCCTTACTCGGAAATGTATGACTTGGCATAAGGGCTTTCCAAGTTGGCTCTCATGTCTTCTTCTTTTATTTTCTTGTTTGCATTTTTCATTTGCTACTTTAAAGTAATTGCTCTCAGAACGGTGTAGCAACTCCTTTAAAGTGGGGGCATACATTGACATTATTCATTTGCATTTTTCCTTTTTCTTGGTTCTTAGTGAAGCATTGTTACTTCATATGATGCGTTTTGTCACTTTGTGGATGACATTGGGTGTGATGTCCTTCATGAGCATGATCTATCTTAGCATATTACATTCCTATTGGTGGCTTGATGCGACACATTGCATCCCCTAAGTTCTGAATTTTCTATTCTTTGATTGTTCCTCTCTTAGAGACATTAGACACAATGTTCCTAAGTTAAAGACCTCACACGAAGTAAACAAGACTCCTTTGAACATATTTTGCATTTTTCATTTTGCATTTGTTAAATGGCCACCTTGCATAACACATCTTTCATGTTTGTAGTGCCATCACGTTTGTTCATGAGCTCCAAGCATACAAAGCTTTGCTTTTCTCGTGAAGCTCAAAATATCATTTTCTTTTGTGGCGCCTTATTAAATTTATCAGGAGGTATAAATTTGGTATGGTTGAGCAGGAAGCCCATTCCAAGGCATGAATTTTCCCCATAGCCACCTGTGTGTGTGAGTGCATACCAACCATGAGTGTATGTTTCTCACCTTTTAGGCCTTCTCACCTGGCCGAAAGCCATGAGTTCCATCGCCCTAGAGTGAATATTCATTTATTTTTCTGGACAAACAACCTAGATTTGATCCACAACAGACTGGACAAATGATCAAAGCTTGATTCGACTTTCTCTAATTTCCCTTCTTCATTTACATCACTTTCATGTGTGTGTTTCCTTGTGCTCATGTTTAGTTTTCCATGGGATCTTCAACCTGGGGGATTGATCATCCCTCTTGATCGTTGTTGTCTCATCTTGCTAGCATTAGTTCATTGAAACCCCTCTTGGCATGCATGTTTGACTACTTTAGTGTGAGATTGAAGTAGGTTCATCCTCTCACTAAAGTGGGGGCTAAATGTGGACACATAAAAAGTAACCCTTCTACTTGTTCTCATGTTTAGGCCCTCCTAGTGGACCTTGGCTTGATTTTTCCTAGATTTAATGTTGTAATGTGGCCAACACATTCACATTAGGCCTTGGACCCTTGTGAATAATCAAGAATTATAGGATGTCTTGTAAAAGTGTTGTAGCCCACTTTCACACTTTTCTAGGACCCTTTCATTATAAATCATTTAAATAACCCCTTTTTATCACTTACCAAGTCTTATTTCAAAGTGTTGTAAAGAGATGTAACAAACTCACGCTTTTCTAGACTTGTCATCACTAATTGATCCTTTCTTATGTTTAACTGACCCCTTAATGCACTTTTCGGCCATACTTAAGTGTATTTTTGAGAATATTCACATTAAACCTTATTAAATACACTTCAATCCCCAACACCTAGTAAAATTTTCCTGGTGGGACCCAGTTGCCACTTGGGTCGACTTAGTCCCATTGCGCATAAAAGTCAAAATAATTTCAATTTTCTGGCAGGATTTTATTCTCTTATCCTTGAGGTCGGCCTGTGATGTGTTATTTTAAGGAAATATTAGAAAATCAAGTATACATAAAGGGTTTTCCCCTCATTTTTCATCTCCCAATCTCCTACAATCTTGTAATTTCCATTTCATTATTCAAGCAATTTATCAAGTATTCAAGCATCTCTAAGCATTATCAAGTCATCCATTGGAGCACTTCTTTGCATATCTTCATATTTCAACATCAAGGGTTTGGTGAGTTTATGACATTGCATGTTGTTTATTCATCATTCTATCTTTATTTCATTTCATTATCTAGGGTTTGATTACCAAATTAGGGTTTGACCAAGGAAAACCCCTATTCTCTAACCCTTAACCCTTTTCCCCCTCTTTGCATGTGTGTTGGAAAGTTTTGTATGCAGATTTTTCAAAGAGTTTGGTGTCAAAAAGTGGTCAAAAATCCATCAAAGTCCTCAAAGTCAACAAAGCCCTAATTGAAGCTTAAAGACCTCTTTCAACCCATTTTCTGTAGTTTCTGAACCAGACACCTGTCAGGAAAGGAAGTACAAACTGAAAGCTACAAAATCCTATCCTAAATTTCCCAAGATTCCCAGGTGGACTAAGTCACCATCCGTGGCGAATTAGTCCCACTGCCAGGTCTGAAAAGTGGTTTCTTCATTTTTGAGTACCCATTTGGTAGATTCTTGTTCTGACAGATTTTCCCTGAAACTGGACTAAGTCGCCCAACTTGGCGTAAGTGTTCCAGTCAACATTTCTAGTCAACTCTGTAGGATTCAGAGCCTCTCTGCATTAGACTTCAGATTCCAGGTGTACCTCTCCAATCTTGTTTAATTCTATTATTGTTTACTTGCATTCTTAGGTGTTTTTTCATACATCACTATATTTTCAAACAAATTGCATATCTTAGGTTTTGCATCAATAATCATATTTATTTTTCAGTTTATTGCATTTAGACATTGTATTTAGGCATGTTACATCCATCCTTGCATTGATTTTGAATGTTTACATTAAATTTTGGCCCATCTTTCTCCTTTTAGGTGAAAAACCCTAGAAGTGCAAGAAAGACCCATGGGTGCCAAAATCTTTGTTCACGAGAACTAACATAGATGGAATCATCAGTTGACTTTGACCATATATCAAATCTAGTTCAACCAGGTAATATATCTACTTGCATAGTTTCTAAAATTCCTACTATTATTTTACTTTGTAGTGTATTTGTAATGTTGACTAATTTCATCTAATTTGTTGCACATATTAATGTAGGGCATGTTTATGTAGTTATTATAGATGAATATAATGAAGAGGGAACAAATTAGTACTTGTGTCATTGTGTTGAGGCCAAAAATAAATTGGAGAGCCTAGTTATAGATGGAGAAAGCATTGAATACCCTACAGGCTCAATTGTCCTTACTTGAACGTGGCTTAGAAGGTACCCACATAAGAGTGTTAATGTTTGGTTGTTTCAGGACTTTGACACATATTGGAAGATTCTTCATTACTCGAACCTTGTCATGGCATCTAATGTTTTTTTGATCAAATATGGGGGTAGATATTTGAACAAGACCTTGTGGAAGGTGTGTGAGTCTTTAACCATGAGGCAATACTTGACACAATAAAGAGTATAGTAGACCCGAATGGTTGGTTGGATTAATTTGTAAGTATGCACATTAATTTGTATGATGCCAATGCTATTAACTAATGTTTATGTCATGTATGTAGGCGATTGATGAAGTTATCAAACTTGCAAATGTAGCACACTTTATGTTCAGAAATGTGGCAAAGGATACATAGTTCAATGGTATTTTATTTTTTCTCAAAAATGTGCAAAAAAAAATGTAGGATATTCTCAATAGATTAGTAAACTATGTGGAAAATTAAATTATGTTGTTTTTATAATAGGTTGAAAGTTTCCAAAAGGTTGGAAAGTAATAGTTTGGTTACGTTCTATTCATGTTCATCATCATTACTTCAAGGACCCTCTAAAGTTTAATGCCGATAGATGGGATGTATGCTTGATATTCATATAAAAATTACTTTTTAAGATATTCAATGGAATAGATTGCTGAGTGATAAGTTATAAGATATTACATAATTGAGCACACAAGTTTTAGATTATTGACATATCACATGTTTATTTGAATTGATTATGCGATTATGTAATTATTAATCTTTACAATCTCTTTTCTTTGTTTAGATGGGAGCTAGTAAACCCAAATAAAGTTCTAAAGTATATGCCAAATCCAAGACTAGTAGATGGTACTGAATTATTCATTTGAATTTAACGTCATCATGACCACCTATGGTGTAGACATTATAAAAGTGTGTGTTAAGCTTAGCGAGGGAATTTTAGGTTATTCATTTGAAGTTAACCTCATCATGATCACCTATGATGTAGACATTATAAGAGCATCTTGAATGTATGAGTGACATTGTAAAAGATCTATGAGAACAAAGTACCTAAGGAATCCTTGAATCCCATTTTTGGTTATTGTAAGAGAATCTTATAAGCTAAGTTTGTGTGCATGAAAATGGGGCACATTGATTCAATATTTGATTTAAGTGGGGTTGGAATTCACATAGGTTGATTTTTTTTCTCATGATTTTTTATTACCACTTGATAGTTTTGAGAAAGCATTGTGCCTACAAGTACAAGCACTTGGGTGTCATATTGGTGTATGAAGCATATTAGACAATTGTAGCACAAACATACGAATTAGGACTACCAAATAAATCTCATTTTATTGTAAACATCATATTATTAATATAGTGAGTGTAATAACCATTGATGGTTACCAATAATTATTTTTCTTCTTTTATTCTCTCCCTATTATAATTAGCACCAATTGACTAATTTATTATAAAAACTTCATTTATTAAAACAAATCAACATAATGATTATATATCAATATCAATATAGCATACCATCTATTCACATAAACATTTAAGAAGTTCAATTTGTAAACATTTTTTATGCATAATGTCAACATGTCATAAAAATAATCACATTTACAAGTAATAGAAGCATGCATGACTTGTTAGATGTTGTTCAAGTAACATGAATTAACTCAAGTACCCCACAAGTTCTTCACACAAGTTTTCCAACTAAAAATTCATGTCTACCCTCAAACATTTGTAATTGGTTTTGGGATCTAGTTCCCTAGTGCCTATTTATTGCTTCCCTCAAACATTTGTAATGATATTTACTCAAATTTGGAAATTTATTGATGTCCTCAAACATTTATAATTCATGTAGCGTAATCCCTTAACAGTCCAAATTGTAAAAGGGCAGCAATCTTTGATAGCCTATTACCCAAAGAATGTGTCAGTAATGGGCATTCCATTTGAGTCATAGGGATCATGTAGGGCACCTCTACAATAACCTCTCTTATTTTTTTTCTCGGAGTCATTTTCCCGTGATGTCCAATTTTCACTTGATGGAAAAAGTGTGAAATGCAAGCAGTATAGAGTTGTAAAGTGGTGCAACTTTCGTTCTGCAACTTGTGTGACCAAACAAACTATTCCAACGTGTCTAGATGGGTATGTTTATGCTAAGAATGACCATTTTTCACTCCCAGACATGTTGAATCACTCTAAGCTACGTTCAACTAGCTTGATCCCTTAAGAGTCTAAAGTGCAAAATGACCGCAATCTTCAACAAGCTATTACTCAGAAACTATGATGCTTAAAAACTATTCATTAGAGGAATCAAGATCATGTAGGTCCCCTCTACAATAACCTCTCTTAGTTTTCTTTATATTGGAGTTGTTTTCCCGTGGTGTCCAATTTTCACTTGATGGAAAAAGTGTCAAATACAAGCAATGTAAAGTTGCAAAGTGGTGCAACTTTCATTCTGCAAATCATGTGACCAAAAAAACCACTCCAATGCATCTAAATGGGTACGTTTACATTAGGAATGGTCCTCTTTCACACCCAAACACGCTGAATCACTTCGAGCTACGCTCAGCTAGCTCAATCCCTTAAGAGTCCAAAGTGCAAAATGACTGCAATATTCTATGGGATATTCCTCAAAAACCGTGATTCTTACAAACTCTCCGTTAGAGGTATCAGGATCATGTAGGGCCTCTCTACAATAACCTCTCTCATTTTTTGATATCTCGAAGTTGTTTTCCCTTAGTGTCCAATTTTCACCTGATGGAAAATGTGTCAAATGCAAGCAATGTAAAGTTGCAAAGTGGTGCAACTTTCGTTCTACAACTCGTGTGACCAAACAGACTATTCCAATGCATTTGGATGATTACATTTATGCTAGGAATGGTCCTCTTTCACACCCAAACACACCGAATCACTCTAAGCTATTTTCAACCGGGTCAATCCCTTAAGAGTCCAAAGTGCAAAATGGTTGCAATCTTTGATGGGCTATTACTCATAAACTATGATGCTTACAAACTCTCTGTATGAGCCTATAGGATTGCGTTGGGCCCCTCTATAATAAAATCTCTTATTTTTTGTTATTTTAGAGTCATTTTCCTATGATGTCTAGTTTTCACTTGATGGAAAAAGTGTCAAATGCAAGCAGTGTAAAGTTGCAAAGTGGTACAACTTTCGTTCTGCAACTCGTATGACCAAACAAATTGTTCTAATGCATCTAGATGGGTATGTTTACACTAGGAATGGTCCTCTTTTGCACCCAAACACACCGAGTCACTCTAAGCCATGTTCAACCGACTTGATCCCTTAGGAGTCCAAAGTGCAAAATGGCTGCAATCTTTGACAGGTTATTACTCAAAAACCATGATGCTTACAAACTCTCCATAAAAATAATAAGGATCATGTAAGGCCCCTCTACAATAACCTTTCTTATTTTTTGTTATCTCAGAGTTTTTTTCTCCTGGTGTCCAATTTTCACTAGATGGAAAAAGTGTCAAATGCAAGAAGTGTAAAGTTGCAAAGTGGTGCAAATTTCATTCTGCAACTCATGTGACCAAATAAACTATTCCAACACATCTAGATGGGTAAATTTACACTAGGCATGGTCCTCTTTCACATCCAAACACGTTGAATCACTTTGAGCTACGTTCAACCGGCTCAATCCCTTATGATATCCAAAACAATTGGAAAGAGAAACATTCACATGACAGTTGACAAGTCTGAGTTTTCCACACCAAAAGCATATGATTATCCTCATTTCTAGCAAGGGAAAGAATTTTTTTAATTTTCCTCCTTTCCCTTACAACAATATACAACCAATTGAAAATGTGTTCAATGGTGGAACTTGGAAATACTTTATTTTTTCCTCAATTAACAACTTTGGTTGTGACGCATTTTGTCATTTTCATTTGAAATGATTTGCTATGCTTCAAAAATTCTAAGAGAAACAAGTGATTCTCTCATGTACATTTATTATTTGGTGTGAAAAATAAAATTTTCACCCAAGTCCATTTCTTATTTGTATTATAAATTATAAAGCTTTCTCCAAAGTCTATTTCCTATACAAGAAATAATATTGCAAAAAGTTGACATATACATCTTTCGACGTGTTTATATGGTGATGGATCAAAAAAATAACAATTCATTATGTACTATGAGGATTATGCTATGAAAATGTTTAAAGACTATTCAAGATAAATTTTTGTATGATAATGAGTCAAGAAGTTAACTACTCATCATCTACTATGAATATTATGTTTTGCAAGTGTTGTGAAGATTATGTATCATTTGCTTAATTGAGTTGTTCCAATGAAAAGATTAAATATACTGGAATCTTTTTATGAAACATCTCATGGAATACCAATTGAAAACATTTTTTTACTTTTAGATAAAACATTTGATGGAACTCTTTGAATTAAACTGAATTGAGATATGTAAGAAGAAGGGAGCACTAGGAAATAAATTTCTCGAAGATCTTAAAGAAGCCTTTTTACCAAATTTGAAAAAGCATGATAAGCCCATGGTTGAAAATTTTGTAGTGATCAAGGTGGGTACTAATTCTATATTATATAGATCATAATTCTTCTTTATCTTTAAGATCTTCTAAGTTTGGCAATGGTTTCACCAAACTGTGAAGGGTGAACTATTCTTTATTCAGTTATGCCTATGTGGGTTGATTTTCCTTATCTTTCGTTACAATTTTGAGTGGATTACTGCTTTCAAAGTATTGGGAATGATTTGGGTAGATTTGTATCCATCGATCCAATGGACATAGAAATATATCAAAGGGGTTTCTTGAAAAAATTTGGTTGATAGTTGGGGAGCGAGCATGGAAAAAAGCCACTGATTATGAAAAATGTTGGCGTAGAATATTCTGCCTAAAATATTCCTTTAGATAAGTTTGTTAGTTGTTAGATTTTTAGGATAATGATTTATTAGTTGTGCAATATATTGCATGGAGTTGCATGCCTATTTTCTAGTTGGAATTTTCCATTCTAGAAGGCTCATCTCTTGATATATATATATATATATATATATATATATATTATACTCATTTTTAAGCAACTATCAAGTTAATAATTAGTGCATTTATTTACAGTTAATCTTTTCTTTTCAATTTGTGAAATTTTGTAATTTGTAACTCTACTAGTATTCCTAGAAATATTGAAGTTGTTAGTATCAACTAATAAATTTGTTTAGCATCAATCAATAAATATTCAAGACAAACCATGAAGGACAACAATGAGAAATGTTAGGGCTAACCAATTAATAAGTATACATGTGAATAAGTCAAGCATACATGTGAATAAGTGAAGCACAAGTACTCAAATACATGTAATCCTTGAAGTATACACATGAATACATAGTATACACATTCATACAAAGTATATGCATGAATACAAGGTATACACATGAAAACATGTAAGTCACAAACTATGCACTTGAATACATGCAAGTCACAAAGTATACATGTAAGTTGTAAAGTATACACTTGAATACACGTAACTTATATCTATTGAACTATGGATTTATAATGCAAATATGGACACCATCAATAAAAAATATTTGTATTAACCAAATAGCCATGTAGGCATACATCAATATGTCGATATAAGTATAAAATATATATAAAATAGCCATATAGGCTTACAAGAATGCCATATAGGCATACAATTTCAAATATATGCAATACAAAAATATGTACAAAAATACCATATAGGCATACAACAAAGGGCTCTAGAATCAAATTAAATTCATTGCTCTTCATGCTCTCACAATAAACTCTTACCCTTTTCTTATCGATCAGATGGTGATAAGTCTTCCACTTGTTTATTTTGAGGTCGAGGAGTGCTCTTGTTGCTCCTAGGGTTTAGTTCTTGTTCAAGCCTTATCTATTACAATAACAAGTAAATACATTAATATATAAAAATTATGTTATAAAAAATGATATATTTAACAAAATAATCACTTACCACCACTAGACGATCACTCTCCTCGAGGGAAATATTGGCATGCCCATGTTGTGGCATGCTAAATCCCTGTAGAAACCATCCAAAGAGAAATTAAACTACGAATCAATAATAGTTCAATCTTTCACTAACTAACAACTATAACAATCAATGTAAATTGAAATTTAGTAATCTTCCTCATACCTCCATGAGAGGAATCAATGAGTCTATAGCAGAAGAAACACAAAGATCCATTGCCCTATGAACATGTGGAGGTGTATCCGCTTGCAAAATATGAAAATAAAACAAAAAAATATTCAATCATGAAAACTGTAATAGTGATGCACGTCATGGCTTATAATGTACGAGATAATAAACAAAATTTTGAGTACTTATTGAACTATATATTTTTGACTATCATGCTTACTATTTTCCTATCCATAGCTTGTTCAAAAGCACCTATTTTAGGATTTTATCCATAGCAGCAAGGTGGCGAACCGTTTGATAAAATGCTTCGGTAGACATGTACAAAAAATGTGGTAGCATAGAGAAGGCAGTGAACTATTTGAAAATATGCCTGAAAGAAATGCAGCCTCATGGTGATGGAATGCCATTACAAACAAATGTGTCATGGAATTCCATCACCGTGAGACTACATTTCTTTGAGGCATTTTTTCAAACAGTTCATTTCCTTCTCTATGGTATTATGTTGGGATGGGGTGGATGGTATAGTGTAGTCTTGGTTATGAGATGGAGGGGAATCATGAAATGAAGAGGGAGGGGTGGGAATATGAACAAGTGGGATAAAAGTTCCAGAAGGTTCCATGGATTGGTAAATTGAGGATGAGGATGAGGACCTTGAAAAGAATTTGGAGAGGAATTTTGGCTAAAGACTTGGTTTCTATTCTTCAGGCACTGAGTTTGAAAAAATGCCTCAAAGAAATGTGGTCTCATGGTGATGTAATGGCATTCCATCACCATGAGACCACATTTCTTCAAGGAATTTTTTAAAACTACTCACTACCTTATCTATGATATTGCTTACTATTATGATTTGATAAATTTTTTCCAAGCATCCATAGTTTGTTGGAAAGCACCTATTTTAGGCTTTTAGCCATAGTAGCAAGGAAGTGAGCAGTTTGATAAAATGCTTTGGTAGACATGTATGGAAAATGTGGTAGCATAGAAAAGGCAGTGAGTTTTTTGAAAAAATGCCTCAAAGAAATGTGGTCTCATGGTGATGGAATGACAACTACCTTATCTATGATATTTATTACTATTATGCTTTAGTAGATTTTTTCCAACCATCCATAGTTTGTTGGAAAGTTCCTATCTTAGGCTTTTAGCCATAGTAGCAAGGAAGTGAGTAGCTTGATAAAATGCTTTGGTAGACATGTATGGAAAATGTGGTAGCATAGAAAAGGCAATGACCTGTTTGAAAAAATTCCTCAAAGAAATGTGGTCTCATGGTGATGGAATGGCATTCCATCACCATGAGACCATATTTCTTCGAGGGATCTTTTCAAACTACTCACTACCTTGTCTATGCTATTGCTTACTATTATGCTTTGATATATTTTTTCCAAGCATCCATAGTTTGTTGGAAAGCATATTTTTTAGGCTTTTAGCCATAGCAGCAAGGAAGTTCAAGTAGTTTGATAAAATGCTTTGGTAGCCATGTACAAAAAATGTGGTAGCATAGAAAAGGTGGTGAGTTGTTTGAAAAAATGCCTCAAATAAATGTGGTCTCATGGTGATGGAATGGTATTCCATCACCATGAGACCACATTTCTTCGAGGAATTTTTAAACTACCCACTACCTTGTCTATGTTATTGCTTACTATTATGCTTTGATAGAATTTTTCCAAGCATCCATAGTTTGTTGGAAAGAACCTATTTTAGGCTTTTAGCCATAGCATCAAGGAAGTGAGTAGTTTGATTAAATGCTTTGGTAGATGTGTATGGAAAATGTGGTAACATAGAAAAGGCGGTGAGCTGTTTGAAGAAATGCCTCAAGGAAATGTGGTCTCATGGTGATGGAATGGCATTCCATCACCATGAGACCAAATTTCTTCAAGGTATTTTTTAAAACTACTCACTGCCTTGTTTATGATATTACTTACTATTATGCTTTGATATATTTTTTCCAAGCATCCATAGTTTGTTGGAAAGAACCTATTTTAGGGTTTTAGCCATAGCAGCAAGGAAGTGAGTAGTTTGATAAAATTATTTGCTAGACGTGTATAGAAAATGTGATAGCATAGAAAAGGCAGTGAGCTATTTTAAAAATGCCTCAAATAAATGTGGTCTCATGGTGATGGAATGGCATTCCATCACCATGAGACCATATTTCTTCGAGGCATTTTTTCAAACTACTCATTGCCTTCTCTATGCTATTGCTTACTATTATGCTTTGATAGATTTTTTCCAAGCATCCATAGTTTGTTGGAAAGCGCCTTTTTTAGGCTTTTAGCCATAGCAGCAAGGAAGTGAGTAGTTTGATAAAATGCCTTGGTAGACATGTATGGAAAATGTGGTAGAATAGAAAAGGTGATGAGCTGTTTGAAAAAATTCCTCAAAGAAATGTGGTCTCATGGTGATGGAATGGCATTCCATCACCATGGGACCACATTTCTTTGAGGCATATTTTCAAACTACTCACTGCCTTTTCTATGATATTGCTTACTATTACGCTTTGATAGATTTTCTTTCCAAGAATTCATAGTTTGTTGGAAAGCACCTTTTTTTAGGCTTTTAGCCATAGCAGCAAGGAAGTGAACTGTTTGATAAAATTCTTTGGTATACATGTATGGAAAATGTGGTAGCATAGAAAAGGAGGTGAGCTATTTGAAAAAATACCTCAAAGAAATTGGGTCTCATGGTGCTGGACATCACCATGAGACCACATTTCTTTGAGGAATTGTTTCAAACAACTCATTGCCTTGTTTATGTTATTTTTTACTATTATTCTTTCATATATTTCTTCCAAGCATCCAGAGCATAGACAAGGTAGTAAACTGTTTGGAAAAATGCCTCAGTAAAAAGTGGTCTCATTCAAAATGTAGTATTGATGATGAAAGCCTCATTCAAAATGTTAGTTTCCATCACCATCTTCGTAGTTGCAGATGTATCATGCGCACTAGCCTCTTGAGTGTTTGTGGGTCATATGTACAAGTCAAACCGCAATCCTGACAAGAATGGGGTGGAAGCCTACCCCTCAAGGACTCCTCTGGATGGCGTTGTACTATAGGATTGACATGCTGGATGATACTCTGGGTCAAAGAGTTGATAGACTAAAAAGTGTCCACCTCAACACTCTCCTTCACGACGGAAGGGATAATACATGCTCACAAGTCGGCCTAGTGAGAGTTCATCTCGCTTGCCATTGAGGATCCAATCGTGCACCAGGTCTATCCTATGCCAACCCCCCACCTCTCCCTTGAAAGTCCCTCATATCAAAATAATTGGGGATTTTATTAAGGATGAACTCCCAGTAGAGTTTCCTCAAGAAATATTGGGGGACTTCGCAATTGTTGCATGGTGGATAGTCAAAAACCATGTACCACCTATCCCAAAAATTATTCCTAATCCCTTGGTGGTGGCACCAATGGATAGGAAACCTCTTGGAATTAAGGTCAACATTTTGATTTGTGTGTGGGTTAGTGAATAGTGAGAAAAAATCATATTTTTGTAATTTTTTCATATTTTACTTCTTTATATGATAATTTATCTGCATAAAAATTCCTAGATGCCTGCCTCCTATCTTCCCAACCACTTAATTGTTTGTTGATTACATCTACATGTTTTAAAATTTCTTGAAGTGAACTCGTAAGTGTTCTTCTTTCCATGGTTGAACTTATTGGATCATTCAACCTCCTGATTAACTCCTCAATCTATTTTTTATTGTTTTCAATTACCCCCATTAAATTTTGTTGAGTGCTAGGATGATGTTGAGGAATTGGTGGAGGAGATTGTTGTTTTGGTTGTTGAGGATTTTGTTCAGGTTCTTGTTGCTGTGGTTGTTCAAGATTTTGAGGAGGGTTTTTAGGTTCATTAACATTTCCTACAAATTAAAAAAATGAATATCAAAAACAACCTAAAATTACGTATTTAACAACAAATTCACAAAAAAACAAACAATGCTTACTTGTTTGACCTCCTCGTCAACGTGGCAACATCCTGCTGAAAAAATTGCAACAAATCAAAGAATAAATCGCAAGTTAATCTCATTCCAAAATGCAAGCACACAAATGTAGGGTTTCTTGTTTGTGTGCAACAAAAAAAAGGTGAGAATAAAATGAAGTCATTTGCTTTTTATTTTTTGTTTTAATGAGCTATAACGCCCTCGCATTATAACACATGCTTGTTATAGGCTCGATGTGATCAATCCTTTGGCTTGATCACACCAAGCCATAACATGAGCACGTTATAACACACTTGTGTTATAATGCGCTCACGTTATAGCCTATCAAATTATTTTTGAAAATTTGGCCACTTTTTGGCCCCCCATCTTTTTGCACCCGCCCCCCTGTGCTAGTAGACTCAGTACCCATAGAAAGAAGAAAAGAGAGAAGAGAGTGGTGGCACACAACCAAGATTTGAACTATTACAATTCCATCTCCACTATGTGTGAATTATAGTTTCATTGAAGCTCAATATATTGGCTTTACACACTTCATATTGATCTACACTAACACTATGTTCTTCTCTACATTAGCATCACACTTTCACAATTCACATCAAATCCACATAACATTGCATCTATATCTCTAAAACACCAGAAAAGATCTTACATATATATATTTGTTTCATCCACAAACACCTTCAACATCAATTAGGTTGGCCTAATTAGATGTATTATACAGAATATACCTTGTTGGCCCAAAACATACTTCATACCACAAACAATCCTTATGAAGAACTCAAATAGGTTAGCATGGACCTATGTTAGATCCCACATAATGCATCAACACATTTAAATTTCACAATACTAAAAAATTGTTAGGTTGGCACCAATAATGACCTAACAACAAAATTCATCAACTACATAACCACAAACAAAAATGCGGACCTCAAAACTTCATGCCACTTGGAATCCATACTCTACTGACACTTGAAACTACTCCCATAAATCTATAAATCTAGATACCAATCCGTGGAGTGATGTAGATCCTCCAAAACATACTATACTATACTAGTAACACTGTAACTACCAGACCAAAACTTCTGACATTCATTACTTCAAAACCAGAGATCAAAACACTGTGAAACTATAATTTAGATTCTTCTAACATCCAAAAAAATTACACCAAAATTGTAGAGTGAGATTCTACACAGCAGACCAATGCAAACCAAAATATCAGATGTCTTGTACATTGAAAACACTATTTTGACGCTTAGTCAAATTTCCCTTTTATTTGTCTTCACTGGATCAAACCTTCTTGAAAATCCACTAGATAACCATCTTCAAACATGATCAATCTATTCAAAATGGTTTGTACAATGATCTTCATACCATATCATGATGTTGACATCAATGGAAAAATTGTACTAAATACTGTGCAACTTATGCTCATACCTTAAGCTCATACTTCATGCTCATGTTTCCAACAAACATATCAATGAAAACTCCTTATTTTTCCAACATACTTAACATACTTTCTCCACCTTCATCCTCTCCACTTATCTAGCTATTAAAGTTTCCCATCCCATCATCCATTTCTTTTCCTCCACAAGGATATTAGAGTTTCTCATTCTGAAATCCCATTTTTTGTAATGCCTACCAATAGTGTCTTTTGTGTCATCAAAGACTACCTTCTAGGTATGAGATCCTTCATCTTTGACCTCCAAGGTTTGAAGCTCTCACCTCTTTTTACTATTCATCCCACCTAATCGATATTTAATTATTATCATATCTTGAGTGGCATTGTTTAATTGGAGGACTTGGCTCCACATGTATTTCTCACTACATGAGTTTATTCTACCCTAGCTACCATTAATGTAGTTGTTATGATATGTGGTTGTGGATCTTCTTGCCATTAATCTTGGGGGAGCTAAATTATAAGCTTGGAGTACATCTTCCTCCATACTCCCTATTAGGTCTTTTTGTGCATTTGGTCATAGATTTTGGGTGTGATTCAAAGGAAAATGACACTATTAGGTATGGTTTCCCTTATACGTGTACTTCTATAGTACCTCAATCTCCATGCCAATTTTGGCCTCTTTACAGATGGTATTTTGAGATGGAAGCCCAAGAATGAAAATAAATGTGAACACACACCAAAACCTAACTAGAATTATCTTTAGATCACTCATGCTCAAATGAATAGATTCAATAAAAACAACCTATTGATCTATAATGACTAGATGATGATGTAGGGGCTGAGATATAGCTCATAGAGCATGTTTGAGCCACTCAAGGACTCAATCCTCCAAGATCATCTACAAAAACCAACAACAACCTTCCAAAAGAGGGAAAATAAAGAACATGAAATTGCAACAATAGATGCAAGATGTGGCCAATATGCAATACTCAAGATTACAATGATATATTGGACTTACACAACACTCAACTGAGTTGCTTGGATTGATATGATGAAATGTACATATGAAGCTTTTCTTATATATGAAAGGTGAGGAATAAGATTAGACAATATCATGAGAAGTGTCTTAATCCTATCACGTGAGACAACTAAGTCATAACAACCTAGGACAGAAGCATTAAATTCTCAATGCAAATATTAAATGCATGAGAGAATTATTAAATGCCTAGATAACTAAAAGTAAATAATGAGACATGCAACCATTATAACTAACTTATAGAAATGACAAATAGGAAACTTAACTCCTAAGTAAACTTATAATAATGTGAATAGGTCCTCACTAATAACTAGTTGGGAAATAACCCCATTCACACCAACACCCCCCATATGTGAAACTTAGGAAGTGTAGTTATTATGAAAATGATGAAAAGATGGGTCTTGAATATGAGGCAATGTTAGGTACTCATGTAAAAATACAAATAAATCTCTCACAAATAGAGAAAAGGAGAAAACCTAGTGGGACAAAACTCCTCCCCAAAAGAGAGATGAAGAAGAAGAGACCATTTAATGCCCCCTTAATGAAATGATCCATCACAAATCCAATCAATCTCCATCAACACAAAGGATGATAAGAGAGACCATATAGCCCCCCCATAAAGAGATAACCTACTACAAAGAAGCACTAGAAGAACACTTTGAAGTAACACTAGAATCCTTAATTCGACAAGCAAAGAAAAGATAATTATATTTGCTAGAAACCATAATAGAGTCATTCAAGGACTCAGGTCAAAATCATGGTAAACAATAGCATACCTAATGCAAAGGAACATTGGAAAACTCACAAACTAGCACAACCCTGGAATCTATGAAGCAACAATTGATTGAAAAAATGATCCAGAATGAAAATGAGGTGCAAAGAAAATGCAAACCTAATGCATGCAAAAAAGGAAATAGTGCATGCACTGATGAATGTTCAAATTTTCATCCATGAAAAAATTACCTTAGATTTTTCTAGAGGAAAAAATCTAAAAACATGGCCTACACCATTGTGAAGTGCTCAAAACTAGCTTTTTGTTGATATCTCGTTTGCGAAAAATAGACACTGTGGCGAAAAGTTATGAATTTTTTTAAAAAGGGGTAAATTTTGCCAACCAACAATGCAAACATGACCCTTCTAATTTGTTTTTTGAAAAATTTGTTGGATGTATACAAAAAATAATGGATACCCAAATAATATTTTTATGCTACCAACAAAACCCAGAAAGCATTTTTGAATCCAAAAACTAGAGCATGTGATTTGGTAAAATAATGTAAACTTCACCTATAGAAAAAAAAGTTGTGCTAGGATATTTGACAACTATTTCTACAAAATCTGATCACTATTTGCAAAATCTAGCAAATTCCTAGATGGTATTTTGTGGTTTTGAACAAAACCCAAAAATCATTTTCTCGAAAGTACATGAGGAAAAATATATATGCCATTTTTTATCCAATATGCACTCTACAAAAGCTCAAGCTCAAATCACCCTCAAATCTAAGAAGGGGTTTTGCAACCTTGAAGCTCTGAACCATGTAGGAGCTGAGATATAGCTCATAGAACATGTTTGAGTCACTTAAGTACTCAAGCCTCTAGGATCATCTGCAAAAACCAACAACCTTTGACAATAGGGAAAATCAAGAACATGAAATTACAACAATAGATGCAAGATGTGGCCAATATGCAATACTCAAGATTGCAATGATATATTGGACTTACACAAAACTCAACTGAGTTGCTTGGATTGATATGATGAAATGTAAATATGAAGCCTTGCTTATATAGGCAAGGTGAGGAATAGGATTAGACAAGATCATGAGAAGTGTCTTAATCCTATCACATGAGACAACTAAGTCATAACAACCTAGGACACAATCATTAAATTCTCAATGCAAATATTAAATGTATGAGAGAATTATTAAATACCTAGATAACTAAAAGTAAATAATGAGACATGACCCCATTATAAAGTTAACTTCTAGAAATGATGACTATGAAACTTAACTTCTAAGTAAACTTATAATAATGTGAATATGTCCTCACTAATAACTAGTTAGGAATAACCCCATTCACACCAACAGATGAAAGCCCTAATATTTTTTGAGTGGACAAGGACACAAATATTGTTGCTCAAAGAAGCAATTCTAATCTAGAGGAAATAATTGATATTTATTGGTGACAAATATTAGTGATATCAAGGGTGACATGAAATTTATAGTCATTGCAATTGAAGTTGTTATTCTAGAGGCATCCTTGGTGGTGGCTACCCATACAGTAAGCTAGACCAAAGTGTAGAAGATTGTGAATATTGATCGAAGCCTCATTTTTCCATAAAAGTTTCTAAAGTAGAGTTTTTAATGTATTCCATGCTTTCTATAAATGTAAGAATAGCCTTGTATCAGTGGTGTGTTTATAAATCAAGTTGAAACAGACAATAAATTTAAATTTGTATTTTTTGACCTACATTCTTTAGATTGGTCATTTTATGAGTTACTTCTTGGGTTGCTAATTATTTTCCATCTATTCCATTTAGGGTTAGGGCTACTATATGAAGGAAATAAGAAAATATGGGTTTAAAGGCTTCTACATATTTTAACCCTCATTTATTTGCATCTATATATAAGGCTACAAAAAGGGTCCTTATTCAATAGGGACTACAATATATTTAACCGAGATCATTACAAATGTTTATCTTTGGTTAAAAGAGGGAACCCTAATGTACTTACATATTAATATCAATTGGGGAAATTACTTGGGTATTGGAGCAATCGATTAAATAGTTTTTGAAGAAGGTTTTTAGAGTTGTTCCATTAATATAATAGCAAGGATAGTATATAAGGTAATTATATAACAACTATTCTAACTATTTTTCTTGTTCTTCAACATCCATAGTGTACAAACAACCATTATTAAATTAAAGCTCTATTACATTACTTCAACATTGTTTTACATGTTTGGTATCACCAAATTGATAGTAGTGAGAATGATACTGACCAAATCATGTTACACCCTGTTTCATAGATACTAAGTTACTTTTACCTTCATGAGTGAAAATGTTGATGAATGAAAATTGTGAATTTAATATTTTTACCATATGAATGAAACATGTAGATATGTATTAAGATGATATTGCTTTTAAGATAATGAATATGTATTACAATGTGGATATTTAAATCTTTGTTGATGCAAATAATTTATGATGCAAGTGGATTTCATGTGAATGGCTAACTATTGTTATTATGTGCTAAGTTGAATGCAGGAATAGGTTCAAGCCTCTTGAAGAGAGGGGAAGTATCACTCAGGAGAAGAACTTGGTTTGGTAACCTTTGATAAGACCTAAACTAAGCTTTCACACACTCACTTCTAGTTTGGTTAAGTCGAGTCATTAGTTAGGGAAATGGTAAGTTACCTTTAGTCTTGTTTGTGCATGATTTAGAAGAGGTTAAGGTTTTATCTGTGAAATTTTTTATTGAGGTTATGTGATTGAGTCTCTTTATTAGGAAAGAGTTCTTCCTTGTATATTCATATTTATCGATGAAGTATATACACTTTGTATGTATACGTCAATTAATGAGAATGTGATTATATGTGTATTTTTGATATATGTATATATATACTAATATATGTGTATGTAGTACGTGACGAAAACGTACATACATATATATATTTAATATATGTATATATGCATATGCATATAAATATATATATTGTTATTGTCAAAATGTGTGTGTGTATATATATATATATATGCATACATGTATATATATATATATATGCATATATGCATATATATATATATATATGTATATATATATATGCATATATATATACATGCATGTATATATATATATATGCAGCATATATATATGCATATCATGTATATATATATGATATATCATAATATATGCATTATATATAATATATATATATATATATATATATATATGCATATATATATATATATATGCATGTATATATATATGAATATCAAATAATGCATTTTATAAACTTATAAGTTGAGGTATAAATATATATATATATATATATATACATATCAAGATATATGTGTGTGTGTGTGTGTTAATGGTTTCAATAGTGTTGAAATGTTTATTATGCACATAACATATTAAGCACAACATAAACTTTGTTTATAGTGCAACATATACATGACATATATAGCATAGAAAATAAGGGAATGGTGAACAATTGAAGCAACATGTAAAATAGACATTTTATTAAGTATTCAAATGCTAGGTAATAAAACATAGGTAGCACATAGGTGGATAAAAACCAGTGCATAGAATGAAGTATAAAATGAGTATTGGAATGTGGGGGTTAATCAGAACCAAAGTTATACATTACAAACAAAATAATAAGTCAAAACAAGGAGGAAAAGTGAATACTCAACATACAAGAAACTTTGACCTGGTCAATAGAAAATAGCAACCAAAGGAATCTGACATGTAAGCAATAATGTCACACCAAATTTTGAATAGTATGAACTAGATAGAATTCTAATCTACAAACAAATTCCAGCATGTGAAGCAAATTGAAATATGAGAAATGGTCAAATGTGAAGCTGGCCAAAACAAGTCGACTTGTAGAAGATATTAACCTTGCATTTCCAATTGTTATTCTTGTTGTCCATTTGAATAAGGGACTCATTCACTATGATGAAATTTGGCCGAGCATGTGTTTACTATGCAATGTTTATAGTTGCCACTGTTTCTTCTTCTTGCTAAGTCGAACCTTTTGGATTGAGAAGTGTCATCTACTTGATAGCTTGTTTTTAGCTTGCAATTGCTCACATTTGTGTATGAATAGAGGCCCTTTCTCCCTCAAATGGGATGCATTACAAACACTTGATGCTTATCTTTTGAGTTGATATCATTATGATTTCTGAGTTTGAGAGTTTGTGAGGGGTTTTCGAGAGTTTGTGAGAGGTTGTTGAGAGTAAGCTTTTGGTGAGTGGAAGAGAGATAGTTGGGAAATGCTTGCTGATTATGGAGAAGGCTAAGCTAGGAATCCAGATTGATCTTGGAAGCTTTACATATACAGGCATGCTGAATTCTACACATTTATGCATTTTATATTTTGAAAAGATTGTATGACTTTGTTTGTCTTGTTTGGAAAGTAATTTTGTTATACTATTATGAATTGGTTATCATTTTCTTTGGTTAAGTATGAAAGATGTTTGATAAGTCTAGTTGTTAGTAGACCTTGATAGAGGGTTATATGCATATACTATATACATTGGATTATGAATGTTTAAGCGGTTTCTATGAACTACATAAGTTAAGATTATGTAGTTGTTGCTTAATTGGTAAATACTATATTGTATTACTTTGAAGTGATTTAACGCTAGGTAAACCTTCATGGACAATAAGGTTGGTAATATACAGGGAATGATGGCATTATAAAAATATCGTCGTTGTTAGGTTGTGATGTTATGCAAACCTTAATGGATAATCTTTACTTGATTGATTACTTATTTCTTCTAGAAAGTAGGAAGATAATATTTTCCTACGGTTAGGATATAAACTTGAAGGTTATATCAATATTCTACAATAGGGTTGAGAGTTGCACCTACTAGTTATGCTATTTTTGTATTTTAAATTAGAGTCTATTCCTATTCACAAAATTCTAAAGGAGGACACACATTTCGATAACCCAAAATTGTATTGTGAGAGGAATATGGGTGTAAAAGCACCAACTCCTCACAAGTTGATTATGTCCTCTAGATGATATACAAATATAGTAAACATGTGAATGCATGATGTATTTGAAAGAGAAGTTTTATGATTAGTTTATGTTCACTTGAACATTACTTTACTTTGAATGAAACCCTAGGTCGAGAATAACTTATTCGGTTGGGTTGTTTACTCAAGATTAGTCAATGAAGCACATAGGTTGGAATTAGCCTTTATGATCTAGTTGATCATTTGATTGTTGATTATAAATTTGTTTGAATGCATTTATTGTTGAAGATTATACTTTTGATTGAGGTCATTTATTGATGAGGTTATACCTTTTGATCAGAGTCATTTATTGTTCAGATTACACTCTTGAATGGAGACTTTTATTGTTGTGAATGTACTTTTGAAATAGAGCCATTTAATGATGTGACATTATGTTTATCCATACGATTAATTGTTAAGTTGTAGAAATTTCATAATAAACTTAAGAAGTTATAAGTTATTCTGGGGTTAAGGTTACTCCATGGCATAAGGGGATAGTCTATCCATAGGTTATGAATGGTCACTAAAAATCAAGCTAGGAAGGTGGGTGAAGTATATGACATCCACTCGAAGTACTGGGTGATGAATACTTTGGCCAAAGTAGTGTAAGTTGCCACTGTTTACATTGTCAATTCATTGTGATTTGGGTTTACATACTAGGTAGGGGATATCGTATGGGTAGGTTGTAGCGATTGTGTGACAGATCTAGATATGTAGGACATAACACCAAGCTTAGGGAAGGTCATTATTATTATGAGAATACCAAACCAATCTCTTCGTTGAAGGGTAGGGTCATCTTACTAGTTAGGTAGATGTGTAGGGGATCACAATAAGTTCGTGGTTGGTAGAAAAGTACTTGAGTGGTGCTTCTCCTCATCAATAGGCGACCAAGATTTGATGGAGGACACTTGGACCATTTGCATAACTAGTGCCACTAGGCTCATGGAAGCTATGTAAGTCTTCATGTATCCATTTTTGTGGAAATTTTGTAAATGTGAAAAGTAATCATGAAGTTATGTAATATGAAAACAATACTTTGAAAATTTGTAATACTTTGTTGTAAGGCAATGGGAAAGTTTGGAATGATGTTTATTTCAAATGTGCATATTATTCTTATATATGGAAAGAAATTTTTTATTGCTAAGTGTTGGCATCATAGTTTATTTACTTGAGGTTAAAAGCATAGTAAAATTATTGGGTAGAACACTAGGCATGTTACAATTCACCACACATAGACAACAATAGTCTAACTCCAAAAATAATGAGATGCAAGATACCTATTACAATGAGAATGAACAACTAAATGCTCTAGTTTTCTCACTTTTGACAAATGATAATTAGAAAGGAAGGACAAGAAGGAGATATTAAAATTCTAGAATGAATAGACTCCCTTGGCCATGCCAACCTTCAATTAGTATATCTCTAGATTCGTATAATAGATATTCCATAATCTATGTTCCCAAGAAGAAGATTGAGACATTGTTTAGTTGCACACCAATTGGGTGAAGTGGAATTAACTCAATAGTTATATCATGAAAACTCCTACATTATTCTTGATGCCTTATTAAATTAGGAGTTAGTTTCCTTTAATTTTCTCTATAACATCTCCTTCCTTTTAGGTGTAGGTGAGAGTTTATGTTAGCAAAAAAAATTTATAGTTATTTAAAACTATGTATTTTAAACAATTATTATTATTTGTTAACATATTAAAAGGATGACTATTTTCTAGAGAAGGGGAATGGTCAAATTGTGGTGGTCCAATGATTAGCTGGAGGTAGGTGCATATGTGAATGTGATAGAAGTGTGAATAGAGAGAACATGTATGAGCATGTGGGTGAGCCCACAACAATGTTTCTCACTTTTTCGCTAAAGTGAGACATTGCAATCAATATAATAAACAAAATTTGTAACTAAGTTTAATTGCTTTAGATGTATGAAGGTGACAATTTAGTTAAAAGTATTGATTTCAATGTTTCATTTTATCAAAGAAAGTGAGATACATTATTGTGGGATCACCCACATGTTCTCTTTATTTACACATTTATTACATTCACATATGCACCTACCTCCATTTAATTATTGGACCACCACCATTTGACCATTTCCTTCCCCTAAAACTTTTCTATAATTAAAAAATAGCCCTACAATCACAAACTTATCCCATTTCTTTTTGAAATTCAATATTCAAATTTGGATAACTAATCTCATTCCCCTTCCTACCCTTGCTTACAATGAATTGACAAATACCTTGGAAATTAGACTGCTAGAGTCATTACGTATAATCGCATTACCAGATACACCTGTCTACCATAAAAGAAATCATTTATTTGTGGTGTGATTCCACTGGAAGAGGTGCAAAAATCCAAAACTCTTATTTTCTTGGGTCAGTATCTGCTGGCATTAAAGCGTTTCTCTTTCTTAGGTAAGAGGACACATTCGTTGACCAACTGATCAAATCAAATAAGAAAACTGTCTAGTGGCTAATAAATGAGCAAACGTTGCCGTTACTCAAGTGGGATTAAAAAGAAAACTTTGCCATCAAATGGAATTCAATCCAGTCGTGCGCAGTTTCAGCCTCCATGATAGTTTGGAGTTTTGAATATCTTAGATGGTAAACCTTTTTTTATTCAGGAAAGCGTTTTAATGAAGAGAGGAATCTTGAAATCGCCATCACATTGTAGTCAACTTGCCGGGTGTTTAGTGTGGGATGTGAGTCGGGTGACCCACAGCCGACCATTGAAGGTGTTCCATTTCCAATTGTTTATTCTACTTTTGGAAAGAGTATGAACACAACTGAGAGATGAAGAATCTTGTGTGATGTTTACAGGTGGAAGCGTAGATTCTACTAAAGAATGAAGCAGGCAGGACAGAAGACGTGTCAGATCTGGGTCTAAATTGATGGCTGAATGATTGTATTTAAGTATTTTTGCCAGGCAAATTCACCACTAACAATTCATCGTCATGACAAATTCATCTCGTGGAAAATTCAGTACAGCAACTCACCCCAGTGGCATTAACATTTTTTAATATATATTTCTAAGACCTTGAGACTTTTTTTGCAAAAGAATAATTTCTATTGCATTAATATTAGAGACAATCGATATTGTTGTATAATTGGTTTATTAGAATAAAATAAAATATATTGAAAAATGTTTTGACTTTTATTATCATGAATCAAAATTTCTACTTGTATATGCCATGAATTATCCATGGCGATGAATTGTTGGTGGTAAATTGTTGGTGGTGAATTGTTTGGCAGTGCATTGTTGACAATGAATTGTAGGTAGTGAATTTTCCTAGAGCTGTATTATATATATATATATATATGGAAAGATTTTACATAGATTGTCAAAATTTATATAGACTTATGAATATATAGTTTAGACATAATTTTATTTTCAAACGACTAATCATTTTAAAAGAAATTGTTTGATAGATAGGGTCAATTGTCAATTTTATTTTTATGTGAATAATTTAAGGTAACAATATGACATATAAACTTTGTTTGTACCCATTGATTATAATTGTTAACTTTGCATGTCCTCTTAGCTAGCCCACATGCAAGACTACATAATTGTCTCGATTGAACTTTCTCCTTGACATTTAAGTTTTGTGCTAGACAACTAGATTCTTGGGTTAAATTAGTGTTGTCGTATGATTTAATCTTGCATTTTTGCTGTTTTCTTTTTACAAGGATAAAATTTGCATATCCATGTCGATTCTCATTTAGTTTTGGGTTTGATTTGAGAGAATGTCTTATTATTATTATATCGATTTGTGATTTTTTTAAAAAAATATCTAACTTTATTTATTCTTATCTATACGTAATTTTATATGTATGTTTTTATTTTAGTTTTATTTGTACGAATTTTATACATCTATGTCAATATCAGCAAACATAATTCTATATACCTATTTTTGGTCTCAAGACTTGATAGTCTTGTCTTGGGTTATTATTGTGACATGCAAAAGCAATTCCAAATGATGCAAGTTTAACCCAGTATTCAAAGCATCAACTCTCACCATTTCCTTATAACCATTGAGAGCCAACTTGGTATACATGTGTGAAATGGTTCATATGTCTTAGTGTTAAAGACATTCATTTAAGCATTTAAACACAAGATGAATCGTAACCAACAAGATGAATAAGCAGAGTTGATTAAAAGAACTAACTCATCACTTACCAATCATGCAAGGATCTCACTGTTCAAAGCATTACACATATTAAAGAATGTTATCTGATTAAAATGCTTTCTACTGTGATGTTAGTGGAGCCAATAGACAATGCAACAGTCACGGTCTAATCCAAAAAATGGTCAAGGACTTGTTGAGCACACAAAATCTAAAACTGCAATATGATCCTTCCGTGAAAACATTTTGTGAATCACAGGAACAGTGGGAACATTGTAGGACCACTTAGGCTTTCTGAAGGTTCTTTATTGGAACAACCATTAATTGAAAGATGTCAATCAAATCTAGCATAATGAATTGTATACTTTGCAACACAAATTCTTTTTAAACACAATTACCAACACAACAACTGTATCAATGTAAATATTTTACTTGAATACAACATTTGATTACTAAAAGTTTCTCTGTACATTTGCTAAATCTACAACACTTTGATTGAATTAAATGTTAGTATTAAAAACATTACTGAAAGAATCTTTTACAACCAATTTGCTCCTACAAACACAGATCATTTCCTTAGATCCTACAACACCAAATAGAGCAACCCAGTCATGCTCTCCTCCTAGCCATAGGACTGAAAAAGTCCACCCCCGAGCGGGAGACAATACCCAAATTCCAATTTACAGATTTGAAACCAAAATAATATTGATCATGGATTCATACACTTTGAATTCATTCACTAAATTTTGATATAGGGGGAGAAGGGGGATTCCCTTCCCTCTTGGGGAAACAAAAAAAAAATTAACTTCATATACAACTTCATTCACAACACACATCCACCACCACCCATCCATCAATTTCCGCACCCAACCACCACCATCCATCCCAAAAATCTCCACACACAACCACTACCGTCCATCCAACCTTCTCCACACAGTACCACCATCAACAACCCCACCTCCATTCATTACAGTAACCAATGGCCATGGTTTTTTCCATATCAACCAGAAATCCATACTTTCATATTTTATCAACTATCCCCAAGAGAGGCTTTGTTCCCTCCTCAACCCCACACGAAGGAGGCTCTCAGCCCTCGGGCAAGATCCGCTCCTTATATACACCCAAACCTTCTATTGCACAAACTATATCAAACATCTATCAAGAATTCATTATGAACACAAAAACCACCAATACAATTAACAACTATCAGGAATTCGTCAACAACACAAACAACACAAAAGCTTACCTTGGCTATCTAGGTTAGGGTCAGCCCAATCACTTACCCAAGATTATCAATTCATTCTAGCCTTCCCTAATTCCACCCATAAGCAAACAATAAATAAGGAAAGAGAACAACCTTTTGTTTCCTTTTCCCCCAACCATTCAAATTTCCTTTTCGAAATAAATCAACTCACGACTTTTCAATTTCCTTAATACAATATCAAATTATATTTTCAACATTAAAAACCAATAATAAACATTTAACATTTGGGCTCTATCTCCAAACCTTAAGGACTAGGACTACCCACCTGCAACATCTTATTAGAAACATTAGTACCTTTGAAAATTATAATTCGAAACGTAACATTATAATTTTCGAACATCAAATTTTATAAGATTCAAAATAATTTATGTTCAAACTAAATAAACATATCATTACATTTATAAGTAGATAATTATTAGCTATGCCTCACAGATGATATGATCTTGATTGTTGATAGATGACTAATAAATCTTCTCCTCAATGCTCTTGACAATAATATTTTCTCTTGTGAAATTTGCCTTAATGCTAGATGATGCTTCTTGCTAGTTCTTAGATTTGAATTGATAAAATAACTATGTATTTATAGGTGTTTATCTAATTTCCCGAAAATTAGATTCCACAAGCTGATATTTGAAACTTGAATTTGAATCATTAAAATGCCACCAAAAACATATTAGAAATTGTGTCCTTAGCACTTCAAGGGGACCCATTCGCCCTTGGGTGAATGGGTCCTAGGACCTAAATCTAGGACACTCAATTTCCAAGGTGTTTAATTTAATGTTGGCAATTGTTTAATGTCGGTTTCCCTTTCAAAAAACATGAATAATAAGGTTTTGGAATGAATAATTTAGGTAATTAGAAGCTTAATTAAGTCTAATTAATTAAGGGACCCAAACATAGTGTGAAAATGTAAAGGAGTACATTTTTCTACACTACATTTAGTCCCCACTTTAGTCAGAGTATGAGCCCATGGTCAAACTCACACTAAAGTAGAAAAATATGTGTCAAGAGGGGTCTAATTGTACAATTGTTAGAAAGATGAGATGATAAGAATTGAGGAGGATGATCAAGTCCCCAGGATCAAAGATCCCATGGAAAACCAACAAAGCCACAAAGAGACATGCGCATGCAGTAGTGACACAAGATACAACATCATATAATGCCAAAATTAATGCAAAAGAGATGGAATAGAAAGTTGTATTTTGTCACATCCAACAAAAACTCTCACATGGATCCATAGGAAAGAAAGTTGTGTTATGCTAGGTGGCCATGAAAAACATGCTCACAAAGGGCTAGTGCAGTCTGATATACACTAGTTGAGACTAAAGGAGTGAGAAACACGCACTAGGTCTACAAGGTGTGAACCCAGAAAATAGGTGGCAGATGGGCAAGTCATGCCAGATTTATAGGCTCCCATACGTCAGCCATACCAAAAGTTATACTCGCTAATAACTTTGATAAGGTGCCACACTAAATGGTTATATGCTCTCACAAGGCTAGCAAGATGCATTATGCTAGACACTCATGACATAAATGCACCACAAACAAACAAGTTGTGTTATGCTTGGTGGCCAAGAATTAGTTTTAAATGACATAAGATTAGGATAATCAAAGGAGTTTTTATTAGTTCATGAAAAGTATCACTTTAGGGAACACCATGCTAAGAGAGGACTAGCCAAGGGATAAAAGATTCACACCTTAGTGAATGCAAGACATAGCATTAACACTAAGAGGAATGCCATATGCCAAGAAAGGTCATGCTCTTGAAGGACATCAAACCCAATGTCACCATCAAGAAGACACATCATGTGAAATAAGAAGACCACACTTTGATCAAGGTCAAGCAAGCAACAAGTAGGATGTTGAATGCCCCCACTTTAAATAAATTGCTAAACACCATGCTATGAGAAATTAATTTAAATTAGAGAATGATAAATGCCAATAAAAGACATGAGAGCTTATTTGGAAAGCTCTATGTCAAAAATATGTTTACAAATAGAGCTACATCATGGAAAGGAGGTTTCCCCCCATATGCAATCCTAAGATAACACATAAGGGGTCCATAGATTTGTGGTCAGCGTATGTATTTGCTACAGTGATATAATTGAGCTCAGAATCGTCATCATTACCCAAATACTTGTAGAACAACGAACACAAAGGAGGAAAGACACATGAAGAGAAAAAGTAAAGGGAAGATTTTGGGTCAACATGGAAGATACCTAAACATCTCAATGCCTTGCATCATCCCCAAAAGGAAAACAAAAGACAAATGAAAAGATAATGGTTATGATAGATAGAAGAATGTAGATACAAATAGAAAAATGTCATGACAAATTTGCTTCCTTTGTATTCTTGCACCAATGAAGTGACAAGGGTCATCCAAAGTAGGGTCACAAACAAAAAGACACACCAAGCAGCATGATATGGGGGATCACATTACACACATGCAATCACACAAAGAACATAGAAAGAACAAAAATATAGTATGAAACATGCAAACAAACCTAAAGCAAGTCGTTTGCATCCCAATCTCGTTCATCATTTGTAGAAGGTAGATAACTAGTCAAAGGGGCAACAATGAGTGCCATACTAGGAAAATCACCGGGTTCAACACATGGTGATGCAATCTTGTTAGGAGGATCATCATGGTTGTTCTCATCTAAGCTCATGGAAGGGGAAAATAACAAATTCAGCTCATTATGCACTTCTTCATCAATCTTAACAATGCCATCATCATGATGCAAGTTGATCACAATAGGAGGTTTAATGATAATGTCCATAGTTTAGTTTCATGTTGTCATTGTAGTGAAGGTGGAGAATCATCTTGCTTTGTTTGAGTTAGATTTTGATATGTGTTTTCTTGTTTGTTCTCTTCTTTTAACTTCCAAGCAATAGCATGATGTCTATGCCTACACTCTTTAGCATTTCAGTTTCTTTTTACACAAATTTCAAGTTGCAATTGTGTAGGAGTGGGTTTATCAACTATTGGTTTCTTTTCTTCCTACAAGGGAGGAACGGAAGAAACCATGGAATGTTGGTCAACCACTTTCTCTTTTGAAATTTATAGACTTGTTTGATCTTAGGAGGCACAATGAGAATTGTATAGTTATCTATTGGTCTTTTGTAGGAAATAGGTGGAAAAATTGTGATGGATTTTTCTTGGTTACTTGGAAAATATTTTGGTTCAATCATGGTTTCATTAATGATAGAAGGCTCAATCATGGTTGAGGGATATTGCTAAGAGATAATTTTTCTATTCACTTCACTTTGAAATTTTGATAAGAGTTGAAAAGAAGTCCTCACGAGGCTTAATAGGTACATAGGTTTAGGCCAAAAGAAATCCAATGAGAAATTCCCACAGGAAGACAAAGGATTAAAACCACAATGATGCACAGTGAATATTTCATTTCCAAATGAAAATTTTAAGCATTTATGCACTACCAACGAGATGAAATCCATGGAGCGTAGCCATGGATAGCCTAGCTTCACACAAAATTGGTTTGATGACGGGATGATTGAGAATGAAACATCTAATTGTTTTGGTCCAAATTTTAAGGGGAGAGTGATTGAAACTATTGTAGGGCAAGAAAAACCATTATGTGTTTTGACCCATGCTTTCAATTGTTTATAAGAATTTTGATAAAGTTCATGCACAAACAAGAATTCCTTGGTGATGAAATTCTCTACACACATGAGATCAATAATATCATATTGGTAGGCTTATCATTGATTCTTTTGGCTATGTAAAGAGGACCATCAGGTGCATGTTTAATTATGTCATTTTGTAAGAAAGAAATGTCAAGAGACATTTTGGTTTGAGCCTTATGAGGTTGAACGTCAATGAAGTTGACCATACTCATGTTATTACTATATTTTGAATGCAAATTTTATTTTGAATAATGTACTTGTTTTGACCAATTGACTTGAATGCAACCAATTACAAAAAACTAAAATTCCAGAAACTAAAACTGAGATATAAAAACAACGAGATATAAAGCAGATAAAGACAAATTTATACTCAAAAATCTGGAAAATGACTTGTACAAGTAGAGGTTCACCCAAGGGTGAATGGGTCCTTGCATTAAGGGTTGAAAAAATTAAAGTCTAAGTTTCTAAGTTGATATTTAAGGTCTCTGTTTTAGGTTGCAAATAGACACTTTCAGTTACAGTTTTCCATATTTTTATGATGAAATGCAAATGCATTTTGATGACAAAAAGCAAGCAAAATAACAAATTTTTAGATGCAACTGTGTTTGAATTTTCTGATGTAAATGATTGAAAGACACTAATATGTAGAATATGATGTAAAATGAATGCAATATGGATGCAAAATTTTTAGATTTTTGAGCTTTTGAACAATGCAAAATGCAATTTTAAAATCCTAAATAAAATGCAAACTAATGCAATTTTGAAAACCCTAGAAATGAGATGCAATGCAAACTAATGCAAATCCTAGATCCAAGGTTTTAGAGACCTCTGAATTAGAATTTATGATGTACAATGTTAGGTTCACCAAAATGTAACAAAGAAAAAGGGGGGTGGCAAATGATGGTGTGATGGTTTGAATGGTTTAGCACACTTACACTCCCTCTTTTCCCTAATTTCATTAGAAAAAGAGATCTCCTAAGGATAGAATTGAATTTCAACCTTGAGGTGAGTCAACCTTATTAGGAGGATATGTTGTTTTCTTATGAAAGAAATGACTGAAATGCACTTTTGGGAGATAAAATTAAATGCCTTAATGAACTCAATTATATGACCTAATACTTGAAATGTAGAGTATTATGATAGCATAAACAAAAAAAGTTACTTGCAGGTAGATTTGGGAGTTACAGGGTGATATCTACTAACCCAGTATTGCTTGTTCCAAGAACTGTATGAGGACACCTGGGGCAATGGGCGAATGAGTCCTTGTAGGGATTTTCTTTACAACTTTTGAGGTCCTTTGGAGATGTATCTAAGATGTTGTTTTCCACTGGTTTCACTATCAGATAATTGAAAATAAATTTAGAATTTGAGTTTTTCGTGTCTTGACAATAATGTTGACAACTTTGCAAAATTGCTCTTTTGATCAATCTTCAATCCTTCTTCACCTGTAAATCAAGCCCTTAATCACTGCCATTAGAGGATTGAAGTCTAACATATTTCTCTAAGGAGCTTGATCTTGCTTGAATTGGCTTGATTGATTGATTGATTTGATGCTTGAATGCTTGAAACCTACATCACAATGTTAGCTCCAAAACATGATATGAATATGCATAGAATTTGACATGGTGATATGATCTTGATTGCTGATGTAGATGATTGATAAATATGCTCCTCAATGCTCTTGACAATAATATTTTCTCTTGTGAAATTTCCTTAATGCTAGATGATGCTTCTTGCTAGTTCTTAGATTTGAATTGATAAAATAACTGTATTTATAGGTGTTTATCTAATTTCCCAAAAAATAGATTCCACAAGCCGACATTTGAAACTTGAATTTGAATCATTAAAATTCTACCAAAAACATATTAGAAATTGGGTCCTTAGCACTTAAAGGGGACCCATTCACCCTTAGGAAAATGTGTCCTAGGACCTTATAAATCCAAGACACTCAATGTCCAAGGTGTTTAAATTAATGTTGGCAATTGTTTAATGTCGATTTCCCTTTAGGAAAATGGGAATAATAAGGCTTTGGAATGGATAATTTAGGTAATTAGAAGCTTCATTAAGTCCAATTAATTAAGGGACCCAAACATAGTGTGAAAATGTAAAGGAGTGCATTTTCCTACACTACACTAAGAATTAGAAAATAACTTTTTCTATTCTTAAGAAAGCATTCTTTAGATTTAATTTCCTTTTTGAGCTTAACTTTAACTCTAATATTCCAGGTAACATCCATTGGAGTGAAGGTTATGTGCTTGAAAAAAATACTCCAAAGAGAATCTACTCCTTGGAAAACTTGAGAAAGGTTATTAACCACCACATTCTTACTTCCTGGAACCTTGACTTGTTTGTTATTGAGCTATCTAAAGCTTTGAGTTTTATGTGGTCTTCTACCTATGAACCCAAAAGGACTTGTTTTAGATGGCTTCTTGAGCTTAAAAATATTGTTATTATTGATGGGGTCCATAACCATGTATTTCCTATTATTATCTGTAGTCTATGTGATAAAGTGGAGACCTATGAGTATTTATTTTATGATTATCCTTTTGCTTGGAAGTTATGGTCATTGTTTCTAGGTAAGAGTCAAAATTAGGGTAGTAGAAGTGCTTTTAGTTGGAACTTGATATTTTATTTGGTTTTGTTAAGTATTTTTCTATTGAGTTTAATACGTTATGGTATCTTCTTTCTTATGAAACTATGTGGCATTTGTGGAAAGAAATAAATGAGGATATTTTCCAAGGTGGAAGAAGAATATTTAATAACTCTACTTTTGAGCTCATGAATTTTTATATTATGATGCAAGTCTCATTCATTATGGAGATCCCAAAGAGAATATTATGGATTTTGTTGAAAGAGGAATTTGCATTGGTGTACAAGAATGATATTATCAATGCCCACTTATTTCCTTAGGGTAAGAGTGATATTGATGAGGAAGAGATCTAATTGCTTAAAGAGCACATGAAAAGAAATCTCAATTCTTGAAAAGAAAGAGGACGAGGTTTTTTAGTTTAGTAGAAGAATTAAGAAAATTGCAGAGTTTCAAACTATGGTTAGAGATCTTAAGGAGGAATACATGGATGAGCCAGTAATTGTCAGTTTTGAGACTAACTATAATGAGGATGGCAACAACTAGAAGTTTTGTGGGGAACAGGGCTATTTTTCCCCTATTAAACTGATGTATTAGTTTTGTGTAAGTCATTTTTGGTTGGCCTATGCTAAAAATGTGTGTTCTTAGCAGGACTGGTGTATAGGAACTTTATATTGTATTTCCTTTTGTACTATTGGTATTAAACTTTTAATATAAAAGAAGGTTATTAGGACTATTTATACTTCCATTCGATGATAAGGTATCCATATTTTTAGATATTTAGGTTATTTTTGACACAAAAAAGTACCTTTGCAATAATTCTATTGAGGAGTTCTTATTCTAATTGAAGGGCCTACAACCTAAAGATACTACATGGGAACTTGTGAATTTTATCTCTAGGTTTCCTCATCTAAAGCTTTGAGCATAATGTTTTACAAAGGGGAAGGCAATGTTATGAACCCCATTCTATTATATGTTAGCTAATATTAGTTGGGCACATATACCTTGTAAGTCACCATTAGGAAATATTAATAAAGGAGGATACATATGTTTTGTAATTCACCCCACTAGTTGTTAGAATACCATATTTATCCCACATGCATGGGATGGTAGTATTTACCTTTAGCAAAAAAATATATTGTAATGAATTTCCAAATGAAAGGTATCTTGGGTATTTGTAATTGGAGTGTATGCTCTATTTGGAGGTTGCCCCCTCAAAGTAGTGCTACAAATATAATTAAAATAATATGTTTCTCTAATTTCTACATGTTTCTATGTGTTACAATCTACTTTATCTTTGCAGGTTCATTATATATTTTCTCAGCATCTATCAATCATTGCTAAAGCTCTTTCTCTTGAAAGCTACAACATATGTTTCCTTTGATTATTTATCCTAAATGAACTAGACTCATAAAGTATAGGTACATTATTGATAATATCATTTTTGTGTGAGAAGGAATAGAATGGTCAATGTGTTACCAATAGTAACCCATCTTCATCAAGATTGATTTTTTTGGTCCATGACTACATTGAGTGGTCTTTCATCCTCACTATGCTCCAAGCTCTAAGATTTGGTCTTGAATTTGTGCACTTTGTCAAATGTTCTTTGTTGATTTGTCTACTCACATTGCCATTAATGGACACCTATTTGAGGCTTTTGGGATTTTTGATTCAATTTTTAAGGGTTGTTGTTTTGATCCTATTCTATATGTGTTCAATGCACAAGGCTTTGAATTTTTTTTTCTAATGTTGTTTCACAAGACCTAGTTAAAGTTACTACTATTCCTAACTCTATAACTAGCTAGTCAATGGCTATTTTGTTGATGAATCCTTTCTTCCTTTCTTGGAGGATGAAATTAATCACTCAAGTTCTTCAATGCTTCGATATGTTTGTAAAGCTTTAGGGTTGAGTATACAATGGGAAAATACTCAATATTATAGAAAATCCTTCTTAGGAAAACCTAATTGGCTCAATTTTTATGGCTAGAACTAGATCAATCATGAAGAAGAATTTAGATTCCTAAGCATCCCTTTTTATTTTTAGGCTTCTCCTTTTTATGGCAATTTCTCATTTCTAAAGTTGATTTTTTTATCCTATTGGAATATTAAGCTTCTTTCTCTTGTAAGGAAATTTTAGGTGTATTCTAAAATTCCTATTGCTACACATGTATATTATTCCTCTTGTGGGGTGCTATCTAAAGCCTCATATTTGAAGATTAAAAAATCCTACGGGAAATTTTATAGGCTTCCTCTAACCAAGTTATGAAATTTCACAAAGTAGCATGAGAGATTTGTTGTCTCCTTCATGACTCTATTTGGCTTTGCTTGATTTCTATTTAATGATAATGCATAGCTCTATATGGTAAATAAATTATTTAATCTTTAGAAGGGAATTAAGCTTAGAAATTTTTGATTAGACATTATATTTATATAATGGTACCCAATAGAAATCATCCTTAGAAGGAGCTTGGTTTCATAATCTTCTCATAATGAAGGATCATATCTAGATGTAAGGAAATTTTTTCATTAAAAGCATATGAAAAGCTCGAGAGGCCATCAAACCATGGTTTCAATGGGATGGCAATGAATTTCACAAGGGTATTTCCATTAATCAACGTTATACTTGGTGGTCTCCTATTATTTATTACTAGAATCAACCCCTTGCTAAGACTTCTTAGGAATGCACCTTGAAATTCTACCATCAAGGAATCAAAAACTTGCTTGATTGTTTCTTGAAGTATACCAAGAGTTTTTGGACTTGGTGAGAGGCCAAGCAAAACATAGTACATCTAATCAATATTTTGAATCATTTTATACTATCTTTGAGTCTATTCCTCTCAATACAATTTATAAAATTAGGTTGGAAGCTTCAAACCTTGTAGGCAAGATTGAAAATGTATGCAAATATGACATTTCACAATTACGAACCTTGCAAGGGATATACTTGGTTTGTACCTCACATTCATATGGTTTTAAAGTTGAATCATAAATGGCCATTGTAGTCTTGCATGAGCCCTTTGCAATGCACATTTTAGACTATTTAGTTGGTTATCCTTGAGCTAAAAGTTTCCCATTTTCTTGGTGTATTCTCTACCAAGGCCTTCTTGGCGGTACTAGGTTAACTCAGTTAGGCATTGTGAATCCTCACTATTCATTCTACAAACAACTGGAGATTCTCAAGAACCTATTTTGGAGTTTTCCTAGGGCATAGGCTACTTGAAATTAGATTTATGATTTTTTTAGGCCTTTTAGGCTTGAACTTTTTTCATGAAATATGATTCTTTTAGGATATTGGCCCAAAATTCCTACTAATTTCATCAAGATTTGGTATGTTTTGCGGGTGGAAATTATTATCAGCATTTGGAAAAATGATTTTTTTCTATTTTATTTGATTATTCTATTGATATTGACTTCTCACTTTGTGCTAAGCCTATAATTTGTTATAATTTTCTTATTCAAATTCAAGTGCAAGTGAATAAAGTTACACTTGAAGTGGTTCATTTACACATGCTTTTCAATAATGTTTTGTATATAGTTGTCAAAATTCCACCAAATTTATTTGTTAGCAAGGGTCACTCACCTCCCTATGGAGATAAACATAAATGCCAAAATTCCCATGTTGGACATGATTCTTAGTCGCATGCTTCATAGCCCCCTCTAAGTAGAGCCATGGACTTGACTGCTTGTGGTTATTCTCAACCACCTAGCCCGCCTTCAACCTTTTTGGAGCTTTGTGACTGTGGGGCCTCTAGATGGTTGATTTGTAGAAAACTTCCCATTCTCACTTTGTCCATTTCTCCTATTTGTGAGACTCAACTCCTTATTGAAGAAGAAAATGAAGAGGACATGATTATTGGCTAGAAGCCTATTCTTGATAATCCTAACCCAGTTGACATTTTTGGAAAGCCAAATGATCATGATAAACCTCTACTAATGAATTAACTTATGCCACTTAACGATTCTACCTCTTGTTTCTTTCAATTTATTGCTTAATACTATATTTTATGCAGACTTTAAGATATGATTTTACCTTCTATTTTTTTATGAATAATTGTTTAATATTTTTATAATAAAAAGAGTAGTATATATATCCATTAAAAAAAATTGAAATGTAAATTACACTTGAATGATAATAAAGTGAACATTAACATAAAATAAGAGAATAGTAAAGGCTTTTTTTATTGAATGAAAGTTTATTTAATATAGAAGAGGGAGAACTAGTTTCTTCTACTTTTGGGGTGAGGTGGAATTTTAGAGGAGAGAAAATGTGTCGTATATGGAGAGACTATGGAATAATTATTTGTTTTTATGCGACGGTCCCGCTCGGTTTGGAATACATATAAATTTCCAACTTTGAAAACATTTTCTCAACTTGTTATCCACTTAACATGAGTTTTATCCACTTATATTTATTTCTTGACTTTGCAAGTCCTCTTGGCCTAATCCACACGCTTGTCTTGATTCAAATTTCTCTTTCACACTTAAAGTTTTGTGTTTGGCATCCAAATTCTTTGGGTTAAAATAATTTTGTAATGTATTTAATGTTGTATTTTTATTGCTCCTTTTGTAATGGAGGAGTTTTGTATATTCGTATCAATTCTTATTTTTTGGTTTAGTTTTGATTTTAATTCAAAGAATGTCTTAATAGAATGTGTCGATTTTCTTTTTTGATTCTTATTTATATTTATTCATTTATATTAGTTCATGTTTTATTAGACCTACTTTAGTAATCAACTGAAATAAGAACTCAAGTCTATTTATTAATCATATAATTGTGTTTTTTTCCTAAAATTTTGATAAGATATTATAATATTAATAGTTTAGAAAGTACCAAAATGAGTTATTTCTCTCATACATTCAATGCTACTTCTCTTTGATCTATGTTTTTAATTTTAAATCATTATTTTCAAAGATCTAATCATATGAATTTATTTTTTCTCAACTACAAAATTTATATAGTAGTTACGGTTTTCCACCATCTTATATATGTTTGAAACGATATAAAAAACTATTATTTGCACATACCATACCTATAAGTCAAAGAAGTAAATTATTCATGCACCTAGATTAGATATTTACTCATTTCTAAAGATCAAAACATAGTATATGAAAACAAGTGGAAGACTTATCGAAAGATGCTCTTTTTTTATCATGATTTGTCAATGCTAACATTTAGATGTGGTTTATGATAAGGATTGAATGGAATATCATAAACATGATGGTTTGTTGTTTCATTCCCTCCATCATTTCCAATCATTGTCTGTCCTCACTACACATGTTTCACTACCTTATGATATTTCATTGTCTTATGTTATTATACTCTATAACTACATGTCAAATTTATTCCAAACACTACCATCCAAAATTATTATGCAACTTGTTACATTGGTCAATGATATTTCCATTTGTATTGTCTTATATCTTGCACATCACCCTCTTTTGTCACTATTCTTACTATTTAAAACACATAATTTTCCCATAAAATCTTAGTGGATATAGAGAATCTAGTAGATAAAGTTGCTCCAATTATATAATATAAAAGTGAGTTATAAGGATTTAATATGTAAAATAAAAAAAATAAAATCACAAATAGATTTGATCCTTAATAATATTCAAAATTTTTAATAATTTTGATAATTTAGATGGAGAATGGAAGTGGCAAGCTAATGCTGAGAAAACCTTAGCACCATTTGATTGCATAATGGACTTAAATTGCCTGTACATCACACTATTGTAATTGATTTTTTAAATAAATGAATAAAACCATCTTCAATGCATGTGTTGTTTGACTTTTCTTCATTTATGTTTATTGAAAGTGTAATTATTTATTTCTATTTTATGGTGAAAACCACAAAAATAAGCTTTCTCTATGTTTTTCCTATGAATGGTTGAAGCATTTCAAAGAACTAATATTCAAATGAGTTCTCTTATTTGAGAAAAAGCTAGAGGTATTGATTCATTTAAGGGTATATCTTTTTGGTTTTTAAGAGAACTCATATTATCTCTTGTTTAAAGAGAGTTCATAAGTATGTTTTTACTGAATCTACTTATTTTTATCAGGAAGACAAGTTGCTTCCTATTTCAATAATTACACCAAGAGGTATTAGATATAGTTACATATAAATGGAAACAATCCATGTACATAGACATGTTTTTCCATTTAAATTGACACCCATTATAAAGGTTGAAATCTACAACGTAATAAAAAGGAAATGTGTTACCACCTCCTCCTCCATCCCAATTAGTTATAGTTGAAATCTATAATGTAATAAAAAGGAAACTTCCTCCAGTCTAATGGTAAATGAGCCAAGAAAATGCATGTTATCAAATAGAGTTGGTGTTGTCTCCCTAAACAATGGGGTTGTTTAGGTCTTAAAGACTTGAAATGACAAGGTATTTCTCTTGTTGTGAAATGAATGTTAAAATTATTTGATGGAAATGAGAAAGTTGGAAGGTTATTGTCTACTGAGGATACTACTATGGGCCAATTATGCTTGTTCCATGATGAATCGAAGCATAATGTAGCCACTAATACTCAATCTTCAAACAAGATCATTCAAATTAAAGATAAACTAAACATTTATTGAAATGAAGCAATTCTAAATATAAAACATTGAAATGTCTATTCTACCCCATTTGAAACTTATCCTGTTTTGGAATTGGTGTGGTGTGAAACGACGACCCTTTCCCAATCCCGTGATCAGTGAGCTTGTTTCAATCAATTCTATTGAAGAGAATCAATGAAACCATTGTGATAAATGGATGAAAACATGATTTATGCTAATTTGAGCATGATGTAAGCTAAATTAACATGATTTTATGCTAAAAATGATCTAAGTATGCAATTACTAAGCTAATATAAGTGATATTTAAGCTAAAATATTCAAAACCTAGTTTATAAATAAGCTAAGATGGATGCATGGAAGCCATTAATGGAAGCTTAAAACTAATATGGAACTAAAAATGAACTAAAATATGCTAAATGTGAGCAAAATGTGATTGTGAGTGTGAGTAAATTCAACATAATAAGTTTGCAATTAAAAGATGGATGATGGATTCAACAAAATAAGTTTGCTTTGAAAAAGATAGATCCATTTGTCTCCAAATAGTGTTCTATTTATAGGAGAGCAAATGAGAAATGTGGGGTTGAGATCGAAAAGATCCATCAATGGTCAAGGATGGAGGAAATAAGAGGCATGGATCATGGATTCTCATCAACGGGTGAGAATGCAAGATGGGATTTAATCAAGGGTTCCCATTTGTTCCAAAAAAACACACTTTTGACCTGGACACACAGGCAACAAGGTAACTTGCTCAAGAGGTCATAAGTTTAGCTTGCTCAAGAAGCCAAGTGAGAATATCCCTTTTTCAAATGATTGGAGGAGAGAGAATATTCTTTGGAATATTCATGGGTGAGGAAATAGATATTTTTCTAATTAAAACAAAGTTTAATTATGAAAAAGAGGAGGGAATATTCCATGGCCTGAATATTCCCCTTTTGGAGGAAAATTAGATTAATTGTTAATTAAACAAGGTTTAATCATACAATTAGGGGTTTTTAGAGGAACAAAGTGATTTTCATTAAATTAAATGATTTAATGAAAGGGGGAAAGGTGAAATGATATTTAACTAAATAACTTTGGGTTATTTAATTAAATAGGATGACTTAGGGAATTAAATTAAATAGTTTGATTTATTTAATTTAATGAGATGAAATGTTAGTGTGAAAAGGGGGTGAATTAACCCGATTTGATGCGATAGGTTAATAGATGAAAATGATACAATTAATTAATTAGCTAGGATAATTCAATCAATTAAGCGAAAATAGGATGGATTAAAAGAGTAAATGATGTTAGTATACCTGATTCGAGTGTATGATATCATTTAGGACATTTTCCAGTGTCTAAATTTGTCCCCTCTTTGAAGCGAGGTACTTGTTGCTTTAGTTTAGAGTCTGATGCGCTTCGAGTTAAAACTACTACTTAAATAAAAAATAAAATAAAATTCTAATGTTTAGATGCCCCAATGGGAGGATAAAGCTGATTCCTTACCCCCTCAAGAAATCAAGATTTTTTTTTGAATTTTGGGTTGATTTCTTGATAAAAAGTTGCCCTAGGGGTCCAGGAAGGCTCCGGGATGCAAGAAATATGCAAAAAACACAAAAGATAATGCAAAATAAGCTCCAATTGAGAAAAATTGGTGAAAATGATGATAAACCCTAGCTTGAAGGTTAAATTAGGGCAAAAAACCCTAATTTTCTAGCATAAATAAGCCAGGAATGGTCACTTTTAATTTATTTGTGCATTCACACCTTAAGGAATTCTTGCAATTTGAGCTCTGACCCTCTGATGAAATGGTGCAACGAGAGCTCCCACGACACATTTTTGATCGAATTCGAGAGTACCAGCAGATTCTAGGCTCAGGACCATCGGTATGTAACTCAAAACTCGATTTGAAATTTGACTTTTGATGCGTCTATTGCACATTAAATTTTAAACTTGGTGGCGTCGCTATATAGCCACTCCCATTTGAGAATCAACGATGCTAAAATGATTTATAGTGACACATATTTGTTTAGTGATGTAGTTCACGATTTAAAATTAGGGTTTCCAATTTTAAATTGCAACACATGTATATAGCGATGCACTTCCTGATTTGGAAATTAGGGTTAGGGTTTCCAAAGTTTAAATCCCGACACATATGTTTATGGTGATGTGATTTGTGATTTGTAATTTGAAATGCCTTTGGGTGTCGCAATTTGGAATTTGAAATATAGCAACACTATTGTGATTTTTTGAGCTGAAAATTTCAAATTGAGTCTAATTTTTTTTAATTTTTTGATGTCATGCGCTTCGTGGGTGTAGGAGGTCATTCCACCACTAATGCAATGTGAGCATAGGTCTAGAATTTTGGAGAGACTGGGTGGTTTATCTGAGTTGCGCTAGGAGCACCTGGGAGAGATTGGCTTATGGTACGTTGCATATGCGCCCATCGTCCAGACACATCTAGTGATGATGACTATATTGTGTGAGAGATGGAAAAGTGAGACCTCATCATTTCACCTTTCCACTGGTGAGGTGGCAGTGATTTTGGAGGATGCATGGCAGATTTTGCATTTATCGATACATGGTGAGCAGGTGATTGATGTCATCAATGCCGGATACAATGCTTGTCACAAGGTGATGGAGATGGAGACCATCATTCTAGTTACTTCCTAGATTGACCTCGAGTCATACAAAGGTCACGTGCCTACATTCTGATTGATTATTGCAACCATCATTTCAAGTTTGGTCGCTCCAGACCGATGGAGCAGAGGGTTCAGCCCAGGATGGGGCTTAGCATGACATAGGATGCTCCATAGGAGGACTCTATTCGCATGGGGGTTGGTGTTGTTGGCCTCACTATATCATGATATGAACGACTTTGTCTACTGCAATAGTAGGGCTATTGGCGCAGGGGTGACCTTGCTTCATATTTGGGCTTGGGAGCATATAGTTGTGCTCTGATCGATTGTATAGATGGTCGACGTCAAGCCATATGATCACGTGGTTTGGAGGTATAGAGGTGCCATTACTCTATGACAAACAGGGAAGATTGGGCTCCCATATTGACGGCAGGTACTTGATGACATGACAGTGTTCAAATGGCAACCTTGGTTATAGATGCTAAGGTGGTACGACGATGCACAATAGTTTTTTTTCACTAGATAGACCCAATACATGTAGGGTCGGGAACATACGATCATCAAGAGATACCTTCCAGACAGAGTGGTGTAGTAGTTCGGCAAGCAGTAGGATAGGCCCGATGATGACTACATAGCCATTTTTGTGAGGTCAACTCAAGATGTTCCAACATGGAGACCCACTATTCCAGCTCCTGAGGTAGTGGATGGTTTCAGATAGTTGGTAGCTCAACCATGGGCCTATGACTAGGGTTAGGTGGTTGCACAAACGACGTCGACTTATGATGCATGGTTCACACCTCCTGAGAGATTGACAGATCCATTGGGTGCTCCTCCGTGAGGGAGACCCAAAGGTTGGGGAGTACGTAGGGGCAGAGGATAGGGTGGCCAAGATGACCATGATGGACAGATTCCAGGAGCTCCACCACTAGAACATCAACCTTCTGTTTAGTGACAACTAGGTCAACAACAACCCATACAACAACAACCCATATAGTAGTAGCCCGTACAACCACCACCACCTAATGCTAGAGATATTTAGATACAACAACTATAGTAGTAGGTGCAAGTTCTAACAGGTGAGCAAGATCAGGCCCACCAATAGATTTTGGAAATCACTGTTGAGCGGGACAAGGCCAAGCAATAGGTTGTTTCCATTATAGTAGAGAGAGATCATGCCCAACAACAAGTACATGTTGTGACTACTAAGAGGGATTAGGAGATTAGGAAATGACATTAGTTAGAGGCCCTTACAGTAGCTACCTAGGGCAGGACTGTATCCACGAGATTGTATAGAGAGGCTATGACCGAGGCAACCTATTATAGGATGCATTATCACAGGGATGTCCCCCAGTCACTCTGTAATGCCCCATCATAATAACCTAAGGAATGTTGCAATTGTGTAAAAAGGTGAAATAATTTTTTTTTTAAAAGTATAATTATTAAGTTAATTAGTTGCATACATTCATTAAGCTATGCGACGTTACACTACTTGAGTTTCCATAGACGACTTTAGTATTTCGCATTGCACATATTAATTAACATTAACATAAAGATAAACAATGCATTTCATTTAATACTCCATTCAAGATAACATAAAGTACTAATATGTTTCATACATTGCATTTGATGCTATATACAATACTCATCCATCTGATGAGGTAGTTCAATAATGATTACATTTTACAAGTGTTCACCTCATATACAATCGAGGGATGTTTTCAAATACAAGATTTACAATATACAATGATGAAATACACATAAGTTTCCAAGTGTGAGCTCTCCATCATGAAGCTCTCGATGCCATGATCAATACTGGGGACCCAACGGAGTAAGGTGCACGTTCCACCCAACCATGTGGTACCCGTAGTTCCACCCCTCATGCTAGGAGATAGTAATATGGTTACCTAGACTTAATCTACTAACCCTAGACACTAGTACATAACAAACTATTGGTTACATTGCTTCCAGATTTAGACAATTGATTGTACCACATACACAAAGTTAACTGTTATTTTAGGTGGAGTGTCATCACAACGTTGCAAAGGTTACCCTGGTGTTTCTTCCTAGGTTCCGGCCCCCAACATGGGTTACCCTGGTAACCTCTTACGAAACCCGGCCCCTAATGCAAATCATTGCGGAATCGAATGTCTCTTGAAGAAACAAGACACCGATTTTCCATTCCAGACCTTCTCATCTTATACTCAAGACTGAAGTAGCTCAAGAGTCATAAGCGAGGCATAATTATCTTGTTAAGAGTTTTAATCTAACTACTGTGTTATTTAGTTATCACTGACTTACTAACTCCTTGCAAGTTACCTTGACACCACTTTGTGTGTCGGCCCTTACAAAAAGCCACTCCCCTAAACATAACAAAGGAATCTATATTCTCTGACTAAGGTTTACAAGGTGTACATATAACCAAAATCAATATAAAAGACCAACGTTTTACAACGGACTTCAAATCATTGTTCATAAAACAGGTGTCAAACCACCATACAAAGCCATGTACACATCCTTAGTTAACACATGAACTCTACTTAAATAATCACAATCCCCATTTAACAATTGGTTTGGAAGACTTGAACATTTATTACAATTCCCAATTTGCCCAACAAAAAACAAGATTTAAAACAAATTGAAAGAAAATAAATCATCTACTTTAGGATATACTAAATCCTTTCAAACAATATAATTTGCATGTAATTAAATCAACTTAATTTAAATTCACTTTCAATTAATCTAGAATTTCACATGCAATATAATTTAAAGAAATATTTTATAAACCTTTAAATTATTAAAATAATTTTTTTCTTACCTCAATATATATATATATATATATATACAATTAATTATATTTATTTACACATATTAATAAATACATACATATACATATATATATATATACATATATATACATATATATATATATATATATATATATATTAGTAAAATCCGAATTAATAAACATTACATAAAATTCGTATTTAAAAACTTTTAAACTTACAAATCCATAATATAAAATTTCATTGTTTTTTATTAAACAAAACAAAGCTAATAAAACATGCAGCCCCCGGCTGCAGCTCCTTGCGGGGAGAGGGCGCGACCCTTACCAGGGCTGCGCCCAGCAGCCGACGGCTGCTGTGCGCAGCCATGGAGGCTGCGCCCATCTCCATGGGTAATGGGGAGGGTTTCGGCCCTCCCCAACACTGTATTTTTTTTTTTTTAAAAGAAAATTCTAAATAAATACTGCGGATTTTAATTCGTCGATATTAAATTCGCCGTACAAAAAAAGGCCTTAATAAATTAAAAATATTTTAAAACAATTTTAATAACATAAATAAAGGTCTTTCACAATTCAATTTAACTATATATATTATATGATATATATACAAATATATATTCATATATATATAAATTCTCAAGGTTTTCTAGAAAATTCAAAAGGGTTTCCTTTTTAAACAGAAAAGTATCATCGGGGAAATTGGGGAAATAATAAATTTCTTCCGGGTAAGAGATTTTCATTTAAAATATAATTCTACAGAGAAATAAGTTTTCTGAGATTTAGGGGAAATCTTCAAATCCTTCAGCAAAAATATACAGTAATTAACTTTCCCGAGAATTATATAATTTTTTTTTAAAAGAATTAAAAACCTTTCCAAGAGAAAGTATGCTACAAAATTTTACTAAACCAACAATTTTCACAACAAGACCACAGTGAACAAAATTTCTTGCACGAAACACAGGGATCTAAATAAATCTTAATTTCTTTTCACAACATTTTCCTTTCAAAAATAAACAAAGTGAATTCACGAGAAGATTACCTGTTTTCCTGTGCTTTGAAAATTGACTGGTGAAGACCTTGCCTGTAACTTCCTTCCACAATTCTTTCCCGAGATACAAAGCCCAAAGCCCAAACAACAACTAGAGATTTTCCACCAAATTGCAACAAAATATCAAAAAGGAAATTACAGAGAATTTTTACAGAGCACCAAAAATTATTTTCCCATGAAGAAAAAATTGTATCCTCTGTGATTTCCCAGATCCAATTTTACCTCCGTAAACAAATTTCCTCAACAATCATCAATTAATGCACTGGCACACATGTCGAGAAGTGGTTGCAAAATATCTTCTCCACCACTTCTCGACAATCTTGCCAATTTCAATTGCATGCAATTAATTTATTTAATTTAAATTTACAACCAATATTCAAATCACATACATTTATTTTTATTTAATTTTCTAATTTTCAAATACAAATTTAATTTACAATTCAAATGCCATTTCCACAAATTAATTTAATTTCAAATAAAACTATTCACACACTTAAATAATTTAATTTAATTAATTTATTTATTTAATTAAATAAGTTTAATCTTTTAAGATCAAACCATATAACCAAATAAGCTAATTAATTAATTAAATAATCATGCAACTAATTTCTTCAACATTTAAAAATTAATTTAAATAACAATAATTTAAAGCACAATGAACTATCATTAAAAATTAACCAAATTTATCTTTCAAACAATTTATCCAAACAGAAAATGACAAGACAACCACGACACAAACTAAAACTGACAATGTCCAGTGACCGAGTTATAGACTAAACTAGGGTGAACCAAACTACTATCTCCCAATCAACGTATCCGTTGAGTCTTGACACGCTCAGACCTGAGTACCCAGGTGGAGTCGGTGTCATGTACCTGCAATTCCTACAACCAAGCAATAACATGCATATATATATATAAATAAAGCATTGAACAGACACACTGTGCAGAGAAAATCACGGATATCACGGGGCACTCGCAAGCGAGTGATGCGATTTCGTTCTCCACACCAATACACGTCACATCAGACTGACGAAATAAATAACTGTTAGTCCATCAAAACATATACATAACAATAATCAACTGAAAATAAACATCTACACTATCTCAAAGCATGTCTAAAAATCAGTAATCACCAAACAATGTATCATCATGTCACATAATAAATCCACTGTCGCTCAAAACCAGTGATGAAAATATCCAAACAAAATATCATAGTCTAACTCTGTGAAAACATAACAGCAAAAAGCATATGCATAAATGGAGGGGTACTACACACTCAGACATCTTGATTATTCATAGCGGAGTGACGCATGACCTAGGGCTAAGGATCAACTAGAGAGGCAGGACAAAGAGGGGAGCAACCATCAGGGCTAGCTCAATTTTGTATATACATTTTTTTGACTTTTGTTGCTCCATTCATTCACACAGATATACATTTATGGGCTCCTTTTTGATAGCCTCATGGATATTGTATTTATGATCGATATACATACATTGATCCAAATATTGTACCATGACATTCATTTTTTGATATATATGATACAAATACATATTCGATATGATGTGTTCATCTTATTTCATGCTTATGATGTATGGATGCATATGATATGAGATGCTTATATTTTATTATGTATGGATGCACTTTACTTATGCTTATGCAATATATGATATGCGATGATATGAGACGTAATGGATGCAATGTTATATTCTTTTTCATTATCTTTTCATGATATGCCATGGTATGGATAATATGATATGCAGATGTTATGCTTATGCAAATGATATGGATGCATTTATGTTTATGTATTTTCTATGTAGTTTTAGGGTGTGATGATTATGTATGTATTTAGATATATGGATGGATAATGCATATATTTATGCTTCATGATATGATATGTGATGTATTCTTATGGTATATGCAACGATTTAAGATACTTAGAATAATAAATCTATATTATTCATCATAACTTAAATGATAATGACAATGCAAAATGTATGATGCGATATGCTATGATGATACAAGATGGATGCATTTGATAATGTTTTATTGACTATCATGATACCGAGTTAGCGCAGAGAGAAGATAGAAGAAACAAAAATGATAAACCAATGACTTTGATGATTGTTTTAAAAGATCCAACAAGTTTATGATCCACCAAGAATTTATTAGAGATGGTGATGAGAAATGCAGGATGGTGATGAAGAATGCATGATGATGATGATTTTCTCACTTTTCAAGATGGGGATTTTCCTTCATTCCTTATTCTTTGATATAACACATAGACATGATGCATCAAGGTATTGATAACCAGGACAATGTTTTATCTAGTGTAATGGAATTTGACTCGACAAGCAGATAGGATAGTTCTTGTTCACACCTTGACATATAAAAACTCATTGGAATGTAAGTTAGAAGCTTACAATACATTGGACCAAAGCTTACACAATAGTCAACAACCTACTCCAAACAACTTCCCTACACACAACTAAGCAAGTATGTGCCAAGATTATTTTACAAGAGTATCCACAATCACAACAAATGAAAGATAATGATTGATGCCCCATTCCTTTCTCCCTAGATATTTTTAGATAGACATCATCGAGAGGTCCTCAGAATGGGTCATTAAGATAAATCGTAAGAAAAGATCAAAGAAAAATAGTCAGTGTTATCTATATCTCTTGCCATTTTAACTTAGCTAAGGTGATTTTTGATATTGATGTCCATCACTGGAAGGATACATCCTAGGACATGTTGATCAAATGGTTGTTTGATGTTAGGATGATGATGAGCTTTATGATAAGTCATTGATATAAACTTCACTGGCACATGTTTAACCATGATCTAGACTTTAGATTTTGATGATTAGGTTGTCACTTTACGACTTACAATACCTATTTTCTATTTTTTTTGCTAAAGGTTGAAGGTGACAATCAATTTATTATGGATGGAGGTTTATTGTGGGTGAAAGCGATATGTGATGGATGATTTTGTATTTTCTAGAATATTTCATTTTTTTGGGGATTTTGAAAATGTTTTGAGGTTGTTTTTGGTCTTTTTGAAAGTTTATGCAAATGTTTTTGGTTTTCGGTTATTTGAGGCTATTTAGGGTGTTTTCTAAGATATTTGAGGTTGTTTTGGTCTTTTTGAATGTTTTATGATGTTTTTGTATTTTCCATTTTCAAATGTTTTTTATGTTTTTTTATTTTCTAATGTTTTTGTGTTTTTCAGAATATTTGGATGTTTAGGGATTTTCTCAATATTTGAATGTTTAGGGATTTTCTGAGTTTTGACCAAGAACCTAACCTAAAGACCTATCCTAGGGGTCTCGAGGGCTGATCAAAGATAAGCCTCGCCTATGTGATACACACACAGACCACATAGTTCAACCAACTTGACTTATTAACAATGATATATGAACAATTGAGAGATGTCAGTTTATTATGACGAACTCTTAAAGGACTGACCTAGGGTGTCTCGAGGGCACATCAATGATGGACTTTCCTACATTCAAGTTTAGAGATGATGTAGTTTGACAAGGGTACTATTTTTGGATTTTTGATGTTCGACCTTTTAGGGTTTTTGATGAGATTTGGATGTTTAGGATTATGACTTTACAATTTTTGAATGTTTTTTTATTTTAGCTGTATAGGATTTTGCAAATGTTTTTGGATTTTTTGATGAACGTTTTACAAACGTTTTGGTATTTTCTATGAGATTTTATGAATGTTTTTGGATTTTCCGATGACCAATAAGATATACAAGAACCCGATGTGATCCATAATGAATTTCCCCCAGCGTGACATGTTAGACTACTTCGATACAAACATGACAAAATGACCTTTGGAATATGCCAAGTAGTACTAAAGGGATTGCAATACTTCACAACATCAAGCTATGATAAGGATGCGAATAGGAAATGGATGAATAGGATAAATGATGTGATGGATGGAGGATGCAAAGAATGATAGGATAAAGAGCCAAAGAATAGAAGGAGGTTATTTATTTACACAAGGTGCCTATTTTCCAGGTTTTCACCAAGTTACTTGCCCAAAGCACCACTGAAGTGGTTTTCACTAGAGGACGATTGTTTTTTCTTTACTTTTTAAATCCTTTTTCTCATTTTTTTTGGATTTTGATCATTTTTTGATTTTTTGTATTTTTTAAATTTATACCCTTCCAGATTAGGCATAATTTTTTTTAAGATGCAAGTTGTTGGTTGGTTCCTGCAAGGGTTCACCTTTAAGTGTTGACAATTGGTATGCTCTTGATCCATAGCTTGCTCTGATGACAAAGGGACCCAACTAGTTAGGCTCAAACTTCCCTTTGTTGTCCTGATCTGGAAGGTTCTTCTGATTCTGCTTTAGGACAAGATCCCCTACCTGGAAAGACCAACATTTGATCTTCTTGTTATATCTCCATTTTAGTCAGTTTTGATATACTTGAAAGTGATTGAGGGCATCCAGATGATGCTCGTCCAATAATTCTAACTCATTTAGTCGAGATACTCTCTATTCTTCATATGTGATTAGGTCTTGTAATGATGCAAGCTCAACCTCAATAGGCAGGATAGCTTTGGATCCATAGACTAGGGAGAAAGGGGTTACACCTATTGGCATGTGGATACTAGTTCGATAAGCTTAGAGAGTGGGATTTAGTTGTATATGCCAGTCATGGCCAGCTTTATTGACCATTTTCTTCAAGATTTTAAAGATGGTTTTGTTCGTAGCCTCAACTTGATTGTTGCCCTGATGGTAATAGGGGGTAGAGAATCGGTGTTGGATATTGAATCTTTGACAAAGCTCCTTCACATCCTGATTCTTAAAAGGGGTTTAATTATCTAAGATGAGGGTTTGTGGAACACCATAATGATAGATTAAATAGTTTAGGATAAATTTGGAAATTTTCTTCCCCGTTATATAGGTCATAGGAATGGCTTCAACCCACTTGGTAAAGTATTGAGTGGCTATAATGATAAACTTGTGACCATTAGATGAGATTGCGGTGATCTTTCCTATTAGGTCAATCCCCCATTGCGAAAAAGGCCAGGGTGTGGTCATGGGTTGCAACTCTTGAGCTGGAGCATGAATTATATCTCCATGCTATTGACACTAGACACACTTATGCACATACTGATGAGATTCCCTTTCCATGGTTGGCCAATAGTACCCTATCCTCAACAGTTTCTTATCTAATGTCATACCACTAGAATGGGACCCAAATATTCCATCGTTCACTTATATTAAAGTGGTCAAGGCTTCCTCTTGGTTAAGACATCACAACAATGTACCTTCGATGCTTCGACAGTAAAGGGAATCACCTAGGATCATGAATCAGGATGCCTTTTTAATAAAGGTATTTTTAAGGTTCAAGGTGATATCAGATGGGAGGGTTACTTTGCTTAGGTAGGTAAAGATGTCATGGTACCATGGGGATCCAGGACCAAAAATGACACACATGAATTTTAATTTAGGGATCTTGAAATTTGGTATGAGAAGTTTTCCTACCAAGAATTCACATTGGTGGACATTGTTCAGCATGTCTAGTAGTGATCCTATTGTTTCCACGGTGTCTATTACTTTGTTATTCATGCATGGAATTTGATAAAATTTATGTCTATAAAAAGGTCCTTGATATTTTCCACCATCTTTTTGTAAGGAGTGAGCTTGTCATCCTTAGTTTGATAGTCATCGTTGACTTGGTTGATAACCAGTTGTGACTCTCCATAGACTTTCATTTCTTGTATTTTCCATTGAACCACTATCCTTAGACTTGTGATTAGGGATTTTTACTTAGCAATGTTGTTAGTACAAGGGAATTCCAACCAGTATGACTTTGGGATGAAATCACTTTGAGGGGTGATGAAAATAATACCTGCTTCGGATCCATGTTGGGTGAATGATCCATAAAAGTACATCTTCCACTAATTTGTCAGATTTATAAGGAACATTGATTCATCAAGGAACTTAGATATCAGAGGGTTCTCATCATAGATAGGTGTTTCTGCTAGTTGGTCTACGATCACTTATCCTTTGATTTCCTTGCATTCTACATACTCTATGTCAAATTATGTTAAGACCATCACCCATTTTCCCATTCACCCTATGAGAGTCCCTTTGGATAACAAGTATTTCAATGGGTCTATCTTTGCAATGAGCTTGATTTGATGTGACAACATGTAGTGTTTGAACTTTTGTGAAGCAGAAATTATTGCTAAGCATGCTTTCTCAATGGGTGATTAGTTCATTTTGTAGCCCACCAAAGTCCTATTGTTGTAGTAGATAGCTCTTTCCTTTCCATTTTCTTCATGTTGTTCCAGTAGAGCTCCTAGTGTTGCTGAGATATATAGGATTAGTTGCTTGTTCAGTATTGGTGATATGAGCATTGGAGGTGTTAGTAGTGTTGGAAAAAAAAGGAAAAACAACTGAGAGGGGGGGTGAATCAATTGTCAAAAAATATTTAAACTTCTTCTAACCTTACTTAACTATCCTCATATCTGATGAATGATTAATAAACCATAAAAAATTAGCACGTCAGAGAGACAAAGAACACCAATATTTTTTACATGGAAACCCTGTTAGGGGAAAAACCATGGTGGATGTTAGTCCACAATATTATACCCTATTAAAAGCATAATGAGAAATATGGGGAATGCACATGCATTCAGGCACACTGCCTAGAGCTCACTGCTCAAATACAAAAGAGGACTCACTATCCAAAAGGAGTTTGGATTAAAACCATCCAAAATGTGAATTGAGAAAATAGCTTCTACACAAGCCTGATTATAGTTCTAGTTAGGCACAAAAAAAATTTCTTCACTCTTCGCTCAACTTCTTCACACTTCACTCAATCTTCTTCACACTCTACTCTACAATGGAATGATTTGGACACTATTCACACATCTGCACTTTCTCTGGCATACATTCACTCTTATGCACACTCTAACTTTTCTCAAACAATTACTCTTATATATCCGCAACATGAGATTACACCAACAACTTAGTCAGCTAGGGATATAAAACATATTTTCAATGTCGACCCAAATTTACAAATAAATTTGCAATGCGAATCCACCAAGTTCGACCACAACATAGTGGAGACCAAAATTAAGAACTCCAACATAAAAAGACTTCAATTAATTTAACCTTGAAGATCCACAACACGCTACCATCAACATGTCAGCCAAGAACATGAAAAATGGAACATACAGAGAAAAATATTTGACCATGAGCACACTGATCAATGTGGACATACAAAAAGATAGAGCATAATCTAGAATCATCCAATATCAACAAGAACTAATAGAGAAACATCCGCAACAACAAAAACACATAAACTACAATCCAGAATACTGACAAAACCCACATAAATACTATCAGAACACAATTGTTCACAACACGATCAAATCTTCATGCGAACCTTTGAAAATTTTGGTGGATGAACTAGATGCACTCAACAAAAAACTGTTTAATCCACAACAACTAACCTTTGACGTACAAAACAAGACACCTTCAAAACCTTCACAGTTCCACTAGGAACCTAGAACACTTCTTTTAACAATTTTCTCAATATCCTCGACATATACAACCTCTGATGTATTGAAGGCTAATAGTGTTGACATCAATGACAACCACATATTAGCAACACATCCACAACATCCAACAATCTCCCCCTTTGGCATTGATGGAAACACATGATGTGAAAAACACCATCAACCCAAATCTCAATCAACATTTGCTCCTCCTTAGATTCAGACTCTTCTTCTTTGACTCTTCTCAAGATCTTCTTCCCACAGGGATCTCCTCAGATAATCAACATTTTTTCACATTGCACTTCTCCCCCTTTGAAATCAATGGTAAAGATAAGCATTATCTTTCCACATACAAGCTCTGAACCACATATCTGCACATCTAACTACTCCCCCTGAGTAGTAGCCACAAGAACATCAATCCGGGTCAGAATATGATCATGAAATGCATAGATTGATACAAATTAATGCATCCTTAGTTCATATCAGGAGGGGTAATCACCCCTAGCATCCCTCTAAGATACTCAAAAGTATCCTTCGGCAATGGCTTGGTAAAAATATCTGCAATCTACTCTTTAGTAGGCACATACATAGTTTGACTTCTTTCTCACTTACTTTCTCCCTCAAAAAGTGGAACTTGATTGATATATGCTTGGTCTCAGAGTGTAGCACCAGATTTTTAGAAATGTTAATAACACTTGAGTTATCACAGTATATGGAAATAGGTTCATCATATACTACTTTGATATCTTTCAACATCTGTTTCATCCACATCACTTGAGTACAGTTATTGGCAGCAACAATATATTTTGCTTCAACAGTAGATAGAGAAATGGAATTTTTCTTTTTGCTCAACCAAGACACCCGCTTCTTCCCTAGGAAGAAGGTACCACCACTAGTACTTTTCCTATCATCTACATCTCCAGCCCAATCCACATCACTATATACATTCAAAGTAAGATCATCATCCTTAGGATACCAAAGTCCAAAATCAATTGTTCCTTTTAGATATTTGAAGATTCTCTTTACAACAGTCACATGAGACTCTTTTGGATCAGCATGAAATCTAGCAACCATACATACAACATTCATAATGTCTAGTCTGGTCTTTGTTAAGTAGAGCAATCCACCAATCATAGATTTGTACCTTGTTTTATTTTCCTTAGGAGAATCATCATTTTGTGTTAACTTGCATCTGGTTACCATAGGAGTACCAACAGGCTTTGAATCATGCATGCCAAACTTCTTCAACAAATATCTCACATATTTGGATTGGGATATGAAAACCCCCTTGTATAACTGAGTAACTTGCAATCCCAAAAAGAACTTCATCTCTCCAATCATACTCATTTCAAATTCATTCTTCATTTCATCAGCAAACCTCATACATAGATTATCATCTCCTCCAAAAATAATATCATCAACAAACACCTCAATAATCAACTCTTTATCATGATCCAATTTGAAATACAAGTTGTTGTCAGCAGTACCTTTATTGAATCCAAGCTTCAGTAAGTATTTGTCCATTCTAGCATACCAGGCTCTAGGGGCTTGCTTGAGTCCATATAGAGCTTTCCTCAGTCGAAAAACCATGTTTTCCTCATCAGTTAGTTGAAATCCATCCGGTTGTTCAATGTATACTTCTTCTTCTAGCTCACCATTTAGAAAAGCAGACTTCACATCCATTTGATAAACTTTATAGTTCTTATATGCAACATAAGCAAGAAATAATCTTACATCTTCAATTTTGGCAACAAGGGAAAAAGTTTCTTCAAAATCAATACCTTCCATTTGTGAATACCCTTTACATACTAGTCTTGATTTGTTTTTTACTACTTCACCTTGTTCATTCAACTTATTTCGAAAGACCCATTTAGTACCAATCACATTTTTATCTTTAGGTCTAGGAACAAGTACCCATGTATTATTCTTTTCAATTTGCATTAATTCTTCCTTCGTAGCTTCCATCCAGTGTTCACCATTGCGAGCTTCATTGAAATATTTAGGTTCAATCTTGGATATCAGGCAATACTCTTTTGCAATATTTCTTCTAGTTTGCACACCTTTATTCTTATCCCTTATAATTTTATTTTTTGAATGATTTGGCTTTACATACCTTGGGGTTTTAGGATTCTCTCGAACTTCTGATTCTTTTATTCTTTCTTCTCCACTTGCACTTGTCTCTGCTTCCTGAATATCCTAAATTATCGAAACAAAAGGAACATATTGAACATATTGTACAATTTGAAGTTGATTTTGTGTCTGAACATTCTTCCCTTTGTTTGTATTGTTTTCATTTGAATCATATCCACAATATTTGGATGATTTAGCATAATCCTCATCAACTCTAACATTTGCACTTTGAACCATTTTTCTCAGTCTTCTATTGTAGCACCGGTAGGCCTTGCTTCTAGTGGAGTAGCCTAGAAAGATTCCTTCATCACTTCCTTCATCAATCTTTCCTATATCATCATCTATCTTGATGTAGCATTTTCTTCCAAAGATCTTGAAATACTTAACAGTAGGCTTATAACCAAACCATAGTTCAAAAGGAGTCTTACCAGAATTACCATTAACATTTACCCAGTTCAAAGTATACACAACAATGCTTACAACTTCACTCCAATAGATGTGAGGCACATTTCCTTCGATCATCATTGTTCTAGCAACATCTAGTATTGTCCTATTTTTCCTCTTTTCAACTCCATTTTGTTGAGGGGTTCGGGGAGTAGATAATTTTATTCTAATTCCATGCTCTTCACAAAAGGAATTAAACTCTTTGGAGGTGAACTCACCAACTCTGTCTGACCTTAAGCATTTGATTTTCAGAGCTTTCTCATTTTCTGCCATAGCCTTGAAACTTTTGAACTTTTCTAATGCTTCACATTTTTCTCTTAAGAAAGAAACCCATATCATTCTAAAGTAATCATAAATAATCAACATAAAGTACCTTTCACCATGGAGACTTTTGACTTTGGAGGGACCACATAGATCAGTATGCACAAGCTCCAGTAATCTATTTGAATGATGTTGTTTACTCTGAAAAGAAACTCTTTTCTATTTTCCCATCTGACACTCCTTACAAATTGTGCTATTAGGCTTCACTAACTTAGGTAGATCTCTTACTGCTTGAGTGGAACTTATTTTGACTATGTTATCAAAATCCACCTTCTATGTCATAACTAGCTTTCATCTACTTGAGCAATCAAACAACTTTCACTAGCAACATTCAGGTGAAAAATGTTACCTTTTGTCTGTTTACCTAATGCAATTATATTTCTAGAGTTTCCAAATATCCTACATCTTCCATTTTTGAACTGAAGATCATAGCCCTTGTCCACCATCTATCCAACACTTAACAGGTTGTGCTTTAAGCCTTCAACATAAAGAACATCATCAATGTTATGTTTACCACCAAGACAAATAGATCCTCTACCATGAATCACACAAGCATTGTTATCTCCAAATCTTACAATCCCATCATCATAATTCTCTAGACTTACAAATTTTTTCTTTTGTCACTAGTCATATGATGTGAGCATCCACTATCAATGACCCACTCATCCTTTTCTTCAATTCGGGCTGCAAGAGCTTTCTCAATTGTAACAAATTTAGTAGCAACATGACTATTTTTCTTGATAGCAATGAAAACCCAATCATCTTCATTTCCATTATCTTTATTAGACTCATCATTAGTTGCTCCTTTAGCAAAATAACATTTCTTTTGGAATCTAGATTTGTAAGGCTTAGATCTAGGAACTCTTTCAGGACACCTTGATGCAAAATGACCTATTTTACTACAAGAAAAACATTTGATAGGAAACTTTCCTTTATACTTACCTTGTCCTCTACCTTCTTTCTTCACAATCAGTGCTTCCAATTCTTCTAGTTCTCTTTCTTCATCTTCAAGCTGTTTCATTTCTTCCTCATACTTGAATGTCTTTCTAGAACTCTCTCCTGGATCATATCTTTGCTTGTTTCTTCTGGATACAGTAGCCTTAAATGCAGTTTCAGTCTTAGAAATATAATCACCAAATTCGCTCAACTCAAAGGCAACAAGTTTTCCAATCAGCGTATCCCTTGTCACATTCGTCAATGATCCGGTTTCTTCAATAGCACGAGCCTTTGCTTTGTAGGAGGTAGGAAATGATCTAAGCACCTTAGCCATAATTTCTTCCTCTTCTAGGATACCACTGACACATCTAATGCCCATCACTAGTTCATTTACTCTCTGCATAAAAGAAGAAATATTTTCATCTTCACCCATTTTCAGATTTTCATATTTACCTTTAAAACTATGTAGCTTAGCCATCTTCACATGTACATATCCTTCATACAAAGTTTCCAGCTTTGTCCACATCTCATGAGCTGTCTGTAGACCTAACACATTTATCATTTCTGAATCTGTCAGAGCACTTAGCAAAGCTTCCATGGCCCAAAATTATTCTCAGCCTCTTTGATTTTATCAAGAGTGGAAGGACCACTTGTAGGAATAACATATCTGTTCTTTGTAATTTTCCAAAAAGTTTCACCAATACACTTCAAATGACACTCCATCCTAGCTTTCCACAATGAGTAGTTTGTTTCATCAAATCTAGGACTGTCCTTCTTGTATGATGCCATCTCAGATCACCTCAAGCTTTTAAATTTCTTCAGAGGAATCTCCTCTAATACCAATAGTTGGAAAAACAAGGACAACCAACTAAGAGGGGGGGTCAATCAATTGTCACAAAATATTTAAAATTCTTCTAACCTTACTTAACTTAATCTCAAATCTGATGAAAGATTAATAAAAAATAAAAAATTAGCACATCAAAGAGACATATAACACCAAGATTTGTTATGTGGAAACCCTGTTAGGGGAAAAACCATGGTGGATGTAGTCCAAAATATTATACCCTATTAAAAGTATAATGAGAAATATGGGGAATGCACATGCATTCAGGCACATTGGCTAGAGCTCACTGCTCAAATACAAAAGAGGATTCACTATCCAAAAGGAGTTTGTATTAAAGACATCCAAAATGTGAACTGAGAAAATAGCTTCTACACAAGCTTGATTATAGTTCTAGTTAGGCACAGAAAAATATTCTTCACTCTTCGCTCAACTTCTTCACACTTCGCTCAATCTTCTTCACACTCTGCTCTGTAATCGAATGATTTGGACACTATTCACACATTTTCACTTTCTCTGGCATACATTTTCTCTTATGCACACTCTAACTTTTCTCAAACAACCACTCTTATATATCTGCAACATGATATTGCACCAACTTAGTCGGCTAGGGATATAAAACATATTTTCAATGTCGACCCAAATTTACAAATAAATTTGCAATGTGAATCCACTAAGGTCAGCCACAACATAGTGGAGACCCAAATTAAGAACTCCGACACAAAAAGACTTCAATTAATTTCACCTTGAAGATCCACAACACGCTACCATCAACATGTCGGCCAGGAACATGAAAAATGAAACATACAGAGAAAAATATTCGACCATGAGCACACCGATCAATGTGGACATACCACAAAGATAAAGCACGATCTAGAATCATCCAACATCAACAAGAACTAATAGAGAAACATCTGCAGCAACAAAAACACATAAACTACAATTCAGAATACTGACTGAACCCACAAAAATACTATCAAAACGCAACTGTTCACAACATGATCAAATATTCATGTGGAACTTTGAAAATTTTGGTGGATGAACTAGATACACTCAACAGAAAACCATTTAATCCACAACAACTGATCTTTGGCGTACAGAACAAGACATCTTCAAGACCTTCATAGTTCCACTGGGAACCTGGAACACTTATTTTAACAATTTTCTCAATATCCCCGACATATACAACCTCTAATGTATTGAAGGCTAATAGTGTTGACATCAATGACAACCACATATCAGCAACACATCTATAGCATCCAACAAGTAGATAGTATTTGATCTATTGGAAAGCTTTATCACACTTCTCATCCCACTTGTCAATTATCCCTTTATGAAGAAGATGTGAAAAGGGGTGGATTTTATCTGATAGCTATGTTATGAATCTCCTGATGGACAAAAATATTCCTTGTAACCCTCTCATCTGCTTTAGTGTTTGTGGTAGTTCCATGTCTAAGATGGATTTTACCTTTGCTAGATCAATTTTTATCCCTCTTTGCGAGACAATATAGCCAAGGAGTTTCCCTGATGTGACCCCAAAGACACACTTTTTTGGATTTAGCCTTACTTTATATTCTTCCAGCCTATCAAAGATAGGTCCTAAGACTTGTATGTGCTCATTTATTTTCTTTGATTTTTCCAAAATATTGTCCACATAATCTTCAACTATTTTGTGGATCATGTCATGGAAGATTAAGGTCATTTCCTTTTGATAGGTTGCTCTTGCATTCTTTAGCCCAAATGACATTACATTCTATGAATAGGTTCCCCATGGACAAGTGAACACAGTTTTGTGTTGATCCTCCTTGGCGATTATGATTTGATTGTAGCTTGAAAAAACATCCCTGAGCAATAGCATTTCATGCCCAATTGTTAAATCTACAATGAGGTCGATATTGGGAAGAGGTAAATCATCCTTCAAACATGCCTTGTTTAAGTCTCTGAAATCAGTGCATATTTTGATGCCCCCAATGGGTTTTGAGATTGGTTCCAGGTTTGAAACCCACTCAAGATAATCTATCATTAGGATAAATCCAATGTCAAAAAGCTTTTGTAACTCGAGTTTGACCAAGATTGCTATCTGAGGGTGCATCTTCCATAATTTTTGCTTGACTGGCTTAGCTTCAAGATAGATTGCTAAGTGGTGCACAACCACTTTTGGGTCGAGCCCTGGCATATCTATGTATGAACATGCAAAGGTAGCTTTGTGATCCTTCAGGAATGTTGGCAAGTTCTTCTGATCTTTTTCCAACAAGGATTTGACATAAGAAGTGATCTTAGGTGCCTCTTTTGTTCCCACATTGACTGGAGTGGTTTTTTCTGCTAGTATTACTGACTTCTCTGGATGCATTTCACTAAGGGGGAGATTGGATCCTTCATCCTTGGGTGCCTTAGAGAGGTTTTCACCTTTGGATGCATCCTTTTTTTTTACTTTTTTAGGATTAGAAAGTTCCATAGTGTGGTTTTCACTTAAGGATTTGCATGTTAGTTGCATTTCATCAATTTTGTGACTGAAGGATCAATCGTCTCCCCATAGTATGCCTCTATATCCAATTCTATGTCAAAACTTGCTTTGTGATCTACCCATGGTAATTTGTCATGGAGTCCCATGAATTCTAAGATCGCTTCATCATTTTCAAAGAAATAAAGAATTGGTGGTCCTTGTTGGTCCATATCAATGAGTTGTGGGTAGACTAGGCATATTTTAGTTGGTTGATTGCTCAGAGCAACATATTTAATGGATATCATGAAGAGGGATTTTTTTTCAAACAAGTCAAAAACATCAAGGGAGAAGTCATCTAAGGTTGTATCATGTGATGTAGGTAACCAAGAGGAATCCTCAACTCATTTAGCAGAAGTACCTTTTTCCAATAAGGATGACTTGCTAATAGTACAACCTAGGCCAAAATTCTTTAATCGTTTCTCAAGAACGATAGGTTCTAGTAAACCATTATCATTATATCCTAGCTTTTCATTCTTGTTATATCGCATTCCCTTCATTAACTACAAGCCTTTGTTATTATCTTTCAGAGGAAGAGCGGGGACATGTTGTTCATCTTGATAGAGGAGCTTAGAGATATTTTCCTCATTAACATCTTCTTGATTCAAATCCCCCCATTTAGTGAAGGTAGTAGTTTCCATCTTGATAGTTTCAGTCTCTTTGCTATCAGATGTAGGTTTCTCATGAGATTGAGGAGAAATAGGTAGCTCTCCTAAGACAAAGGTGTTCTTCATTATTTTTTAATTCCCACAACCATCATCTTGGATCATTGCTTTGATATCAAGTATGTTTTGCACTATGGGTGCCTTCATTTTAGATGTAGATGCAAGGAATGATGGGTCAATAAATGAGGTATAAGGTGTAGGCCCTTCATCATTCTTGGGTACTTGGTGGATTTTATAGAACTTGGCTTCAAGATTTTTGCTATAGTAAAAAGGATCAGGATCTGCATGGATATTAATCTCTCCACCCTCAAAAGGAAACTTCACACATTGATGATAAGTCAAGGCTACAAATTTTAGAGCATGGATCCAGGTTCGACCAAGCAGTATGTTGTAGGGAAGATCAAGGTCAAGTACTTGGAATGTAGTTTCTATGATGAGAGAGCCTACTTGGATGGGTAGTGTAATGATACCTTGTGATACTTGTTCTTGGTCATCATATGCCCTGATGGTGGTTCTTTGTCTTCTTAATAGTATCCTTTGAATAGCCTAGATTTTTTATTAGCTTAAGGGTACAAATGTTCAATCTAGCACCTCCATCTACTAAGACTCTTTTGACTTTGTTCTTATGAATGATAACCTCAAGGTGTAAAGCATGATTATGAGATGGTTGTGATGGTAGTTCTTGCTCTGAAAAGGTGAGAAGGTGATTATAAATATGTCCTACCATATCTTGAAACTGATCAGTATCAATATCCTGAGGAATAGATGACTCTGATAAAGCTTTCTCCAAGATTTCTCTATGTGTGGGTGATAGCCTTAACAACTCTAAGATTGATATCTGTATGGGGGTCTTCTTAAGCTGATCTAAGAGTTTATACTTGTTGGTGCTTGTTTTTGGTTGAGTAGGTTGTTCCCTAGATTAGGGTGGGACTCCTTGAATGGAAACTTTACCACATCATGTGGTGACTCCACACTCTACACTATGCCCTTTGATGGTGATGACAGTGATGACACTATCACAGGAAGCAACTACATTGGAATAGGTATGTTGTACATTTGTGTAATCCTTAACTTTCCTAATGTTGTTTGCTTTGTTATGATCTAGCATAGGGTTCTTGTATATCTTAAGATCCTGATTCCTGGCTAGTACCTCAACAGATATAGTTTCATTCTCTATGAGGTCTTGGATAATGATTTTGAGCCTCGTATATTTTGTTGTTTTGTGTCCCTTGATCTTATGAAAGTCACAGAGGTCATTTATGTTGTACCAAGATGGTTTCTCTTGTGGTTCTAGGTAGTTTTCAAATTTGGGAAGTCTAATAAGATTTTACTCTACCAACTTTTTCATGATGGTCTTGATGGGTTTAGATAATTGTGTGTACTTTCATTTAGGATAGTTGTTCTTGTTATGGGTTCACCTTTGCATTTCAGTGTTATTGATTTGATTGTTCTGTAGGGGTGTTGTTTGTTGCACAATTGGTTGGATGTTAGCATCTTGAGTGTTTTTTTCCCTAGGAGCACTTAGGACTAGTTTAGCATCTACCACACCATCATTTTTTACGTTTTTTTTCTTAGCCCAGACATGAGGCTTGATGTTTGAACTAGTTGATGGGAGTTTGTCTTTATAAGCTTGAGTATTTCCCTACAAGATTAGATCTCTCTCGATGTTAAGGGCTCTAGGGACAAGCTTTTCATAAGATGTGATGCACTACATTTTAAAGTGGAAGGACATATATGGATCTAGATTTTCTATGATGATTCTCACTTGTTGTTCATCGGGAAGAGGCCACTTTCTTTTACAAGCTCTTTGTCTCCACTGTTGTAAGAAATTGGTGAAATTTTCTCCTTTGTTTTGTCTGAGAGTGTACAATTCCTCTAGACTGACATCCGTGTCAAGATTGAAGGAGAAGTGATCGATGAATTTATCGATAATTTCTTGAAATGTTTTCATACTGAGAGGTAGGTGAGAGAACCAATCCATAGAAGGTCCTATTAAGCTTCAAGGGAAGAGGCACATTAAATATGAATCATTGTAAGCCAACACCATACACATGATGTTAAACTCCTTGACATGGTCCACAGGACTTCCTCTCCCTTTGTATTTTTCAAATTTGGGGATTTCAAAGCTGGGAGGGAATGGTACCATTGTGATATTTTGATCAAATGGATAGGGACATAGATTATGTGTATGGGGATTCTTTGCCTTGCCCATGGGAAAGTCCTGCATTTCTTGTGATAGCGCCTTAAATTATGATGTTAGATCATCTTGCGGGTTTGGTGGAGGAACATATGGTGGGATGATGGATGAGTTATACATGGGATTTTGATATGAGGATGTGTTATATGGGGTGTATGGTGGTGTAGGATTTTGTGAAGGCAATTGGGGTATTAACGTATATGTTCCTAACACGTTTGGATTGATGATGTGTAATTGAGGATTATAATAGGAACCTTGTTGTTGTTGTTAGACATACTATTGAGCTAGTAAGCTTTGTTGTTGAGCTTGTTGTTGTTGTTGTGCCACTAGGGCTTGTTGTTGGGCCTAATGTTGTTGTTGTGCTAATAAGGCTTCTTGATGTTGTTGTTGTTGTGCTGCTAAGGCTTCTTATTGTTGTTGTTGTTGTGCTGCTATGGTTGCTTGTTGTTGTTGCTTTTGTTGCTATGTACTAGGGCTACTTGTTGTTGTTGTGCTACTAGGGCTGCTTCTTGTTGTTGTTGTTGTGTTGTTGTGTTGTTAGGGCTTGCTGATAGGCTTGTTGTGCTTGTTTTAAAGCTAAGGCATGTGCTTGCAATGTAGGATCAGATGGTTGTTGGGACATCGATGGAGGATTGTGGATGTTGATGTTTTTCAGTGGGTAATGGATTGGTGATGAGAGGTTGGGAATTCCCTTGGCTTAACATTCCTTATAGGATAGTGGATTGAGGTGGAGGAATGTATGTTTGAGATCCTGTTTGACTTGACATAGTAAAGGGGACTGTGGGAAAAGATGAGGATGGTGCCATTGGATTATGTGATGGAAATGACACACTAGGACCTTGAGTCCATTGATTAAAAATATTTCCTTGTCCCATGTCTTGAGGATTCCCTTGCATGAGGGATGTAGTTAATGTATTACCTATATTGACAAGATTTGTTGTGCCAAGGGATTGCTTTGCAATGCATTGATAATGGATGGGATGGATATGTTTTGTGAAACCAATGGTATGGATGAACCAATTGGAGGATTGGATGAAGCTTTCCCTATGTGCATTAAGGGTTGATTTTGTGGTATGGTACTGATATGCCCTTGTGCGTTGTTTTGATATGTTGGATCCCCACTGCTTTGCATGATGATATGAACACTTTTGGTACTCATGGGTATGGATGAAGATGGATGTCCTCGATATGTGGAAGTCATGGTGGAATAATGGAGGTCAAGAGGTGTGTATGTTTTTTTAGGATCCTCGAGAATGAGAGGAGCACCAAAGGTAGGTGTCCAAGTGGTTGTGTGAGATGGAGGATTGGTTTCAAGTGTACCCACAAGTGTGTTGTTCTCAAATGAAAGAGCATGACCAAAGTCTTTAGCAAGGCTTGTTGCAATACTGGGAATGTAGGTTTGTTGTAGCCCTAGTGATGAATTTGTGAAGCCCTATGTTAAATTATGTGCAACAAATGATGGGGAGATAGGAGCTATGCTTTCAAAGCATTGGTGTTCCATGAGTTCTTCCCTAGTGAGTTTTGATGGGTAGGGGTCATTTTGGTCACAATTCCCTAATCATTTAATATTTAACTATCAACCTATGAGTGTCTAAATCTATCTGTGGTAAGATTTGGATTGGTTTTTGGGGGGTTTTGTTGTTGGCTCTCTTTTTTAGGAGAGGTTCGTGGGTGTTTATTCTTTATCAGAAGTGTTTCTATGCTTTTCTTCTAACTCATTTCTTACTCAGAATTATCCTAAAAGCTTTTAAATGAAAACTAATTATTCAAAGTAGAAAATGTGCAAAGGTAGTTCATATTCCAAGATGGATCAAATTATGAGGAATGAATCATTAAACTTAATCTATTTTGCAGAAAATGAAAGTCTAACCTTACTTGAATTCAAAATATAATTAATCAACAAAATTAAAATCTAACTAATTCAAAAGCAAACTATTTCATTCCTCATTCATCCAATATGGAAAGTAGTAATTCCTTCTTTGTGCATATTCCATTAAGAATATAACTATTTAACAATGATGAATTAACTATCTTATCTTCAATCTAATTAACTAGAAAGTGAACTAAACTGAAACAAAAAAGAATTATAATTGATCAACACAATAATGAAACAAAGATTATAGCAATGTAGTACTAAATCTAAGATTTACTCTAACATAATATTGATGAAATAATTCCAATGTAAAACAAGAATGAAGATGGAAGATTAATTAACAGGATCACCTTCCTTCAGAAGAGTGGGCCCTGCTCTACCTATGGAGGGATCTAACACAGAATTGGATCAAATTATTCTTTTTATTTCCATCAAATTTTCTCAAAGAGGGGTGAAGTACAAAAGTGCTCAACTAGGAATTGACAAATGAAATCTACTTGAAATCAAAAACTAATACAATCTACTAGCTAACTCACTTGAGACTAGATGTATATATTGTCTCTTATTTGAAAAGTAGGGAAAAGTGAGAAATCTAACTAACTCCAAATTATTAAAGATATTCTAGAGCGTAGGAAGAACAATCGTGAAGATCTTAAAATCATCTTCAATTGATGTTTGAGAAGAACTATAGAGGTGGAATGCACATTCAGCTGGAATTGTTGTTTGGCTGACAAGTCACTTGGTCGAAGTTGTTGAGTCGTGATATGTTAGCCACCAATCTCATTTGAATAGAGAAACGATTAGCACTTCATCTAATCAATTAATGCTCTTCCAGTCATGAGTTAAATATACATAATAAAAAAACAATCACAACATCAAATACCATTCAATCACTTATTTAAGGAAAATAAGCATTTATATAAAAGCATTCAAATTCTAAGTCTTCATGCATAATTAAGTTCAAAATGAAGTATATAAAAGATGTATTATCAGTTTTTAGTCAAATATAAAGTATTAAGTATCAAATTTATGAAATATATGAGGTCTTCAACAAGCCCTCATCATCCTCCCCCTCCTGCTTTGAACCATGCCCTTGTGGTTACACATTGACCACATCAGGTATGTATTTGTTAAGAGTTTCAATCCATAATGTGCCATCAAAGACACTTCTCTTGTATTTTTTTGTTGTCCTGTGTTTGTTGGCAAAGCCATGATTCTGTTCCAGCTTTTCATACCAGGATTTTAACACTTCATCTAGAATATTTTCTAGTGCATTGATTTTTTGGAGTGAGCATGATGATGATTGTAATTTTGAATCTCATTCCAATCCACAACTCTTGTTGTTGTTTTAACAAATTTATAACATGTCTCACCCTTGTCAAACTCGATCTAATATTATTTGGGCTGATAGACTCTCTTCTTCTCAATGGGGAAGGAATGGAGTTATATCTTTTGTTGCATGCTTCATGAGCCAATGGAGTCAATGAACCCTCTATATCCTAGAAACATGTAATACTTCTTAATAAGTTGCATACATAGATTGGAGCAATATCATTGAGTTTGGCAACTGATCTAAAATTTGCAATATATGCAGCTCTATCTGGTCTTTCTCCCCTCATGGGTAGAACACACTTTTTTTTGTGCTTCTTTGTATTCTCCCATTATTTTTCTCCATTCAATTTGATTTTTCAATAAAGAAATAAATGACCTTATTTGAAGTTCACCAACATAAATGTTAAGAAGAGAATCATCGATATCTCCCATAAGAAAATCATGCTAGTAAAATTCACAAATTTGATTTTGGATACTTGGATGACTTTTGAAATAAGATTGAAGAAAATTATTATCAATTTTGAAATCTGTAGGCCTCTTCAATACAAGTTGGATTAACTTCGATTTCAAAAACAACTCTCTAAGAAATAAACAATACATGCATGAAGGCTTCCTAGTTGCTACCATTGCAAAAGCAATATCAACTGCCTCTGCCACCCTCTGTTCTGCTTCATCTCTTTCCTTGGTAACTTTTTGAACCTCATTTTGAAGTTGTATATTGATTTTTTTGTATCTCATGGTAGTGAAGGAAAGATACCTCGACTCTATTGATTTTTCTTATGGTTTTTGCACTGGTGGAGGTAACCTAAGTAACCCAAAAGATGATGATACTATCTGTTTTGGTTCTTCTCTTTCTGGAGCTACTTGCTTCCTTCTAGCTAGTTCTTCTTTTAACCTCTAAATTTCATTATCTTTTTTTGTACATTCTTCATTCACTTTTTCTAGGGTTTCCTTAGCATTTTTTAGTTGTGTGAACAAATGGGTTGTATCCTGTTGCAATTGTGACTTCAATTTTTCTACCTCTACTTCAAACTTTCAAATTTCTTCATTTTTTTTGTTTCAATTTCATTTCCAATATCATATTTTGTATTTTAAATTCTTGCATTTCTATTTCCAACCTTGACAATTTCAGTGCAAATTGGACCTGATTTTCTTCTGCTTTCTCCTGATTTAAATTATTATCATGCCCTTCTTGTTGCTCTAAGGGTTTTTTTCCCTTTCTATGAATGAATGGTTCCTCTATTTGTTCTCCAAGCTGGGTTGGAGAACAAGTGGTAACATCATGGATCTGGGTTTCCTCAAATAATTGAAACTCTGGTGAAACAACGTTCTCTTCAAACATTGGAGATAAAGGTTGTGAAACTTCCTTTTCAACAAGAGATTTTTGAGTAGCAAAATTTCCCTCTTCCTAAGAAGTAGGGTCTGACATTGAGGTTTATTGAGAACCTTCCTCTCCTTTCTCAGTTTCTTCTGCCTCATATTCCTCAACTTGAATTACAGGACGATATTTTCTAGCTTTCTCCTTTCTTCCTTTCTTTTTCTTCTCAGGTTTTCATGTTTTTCATCTCTTTTTCTGTTTTTCAGTTTTTCTTCCTTTTTAATCCCCTTTCTCTTTTTGTTGCTTTCTCCTTTAGGTTCAGGTTTTTCTGAGGTTTCTTTTTCCTTAACTGTTCTTTTCTTTGAAGTTTTAATTTTCTTAGGTTTTTGTTTCCTAGGCCTCCCTATAGGTTTAGTCTCAATTTTCTTTGAGCTTCCTTTTTTTCTACTTTTAAAGTTCTGCCTATAAGGGTTTGATATTTTCCAGAACCCCCACCCTTAGTGTGCATCAAAATTTATCTCCATTTTTCCTCACCATTTTCTTTTCACATAAAATGATGCTTAACAATCAAATGCATTAACCCATGATGTGTTATTCTACTCTCTCTCTCTTTACATTTCATCACCATATCACTGATTTGAGAAAACAAGAATGTGGGTAGATTTAACCTTACCTCTAGCTTAGCTTCTCCATGATGAATATGAATCAACAGTCAAAGAGCTAGCCCCAAAATGTAGCAAATTGACCTTCACAGGTAAAGTATTTCATGAGGCAAAGGATGATTGATGACCAGGGTTCCTGGAGGCTTCCTCGCTCAATGCCCTTATTTTTCCCTTTGTGAATTTGAAAGGTGGGTAGAGGTTCTAGGTCAACATGGAATATTTCTAGAAGCTCCTTTAAATCATGTTGACCTTGTCTCATGATTTCCCCTTCCACAAGAATTCCTGATAATGCACTAATGATGGCAATTGACACCTCAATAACTTCTCCTCAAACTACTGTGAAGTTTATATGGAAATTTTTAACAAATTATTTAATTAAATCCCATTCATAACCTTCATATTTGAGAATGAGGTCTAACCATCCTACTTGCTGCAACCATCTTCTGGTTTCACCGTCAATAATAGCTTCTTTTGGCTCAACCATCCTCTTGTAACCCATTTTTCATAGAATAATAATTCAAAAATTGTGGAATAGTGATTGTTAGCAGATATTCAGAAAGCGATATTGTAGAAATGATGAAAGGTTTCTTTTTATGTTAAATTAATATGAGATAGCTCATAACTACTCATATTCTTGGACATTAAATGCCCTTTATCCACCATGATGTTCAATTGATATGAAGTACAATTTGCATGCCTGAAACTTCTCACCAACGAATTTATTTTAAATTTTTTGACTAAAGGTGGTGGAAGTACATTCATGGATCTTGTCATATGACTACTTCATAATCATTACTTGAAAATTGAACAAGTAATGTTACCTCATATTCTAATCACTTAATAAATTATATTTGGCATTTAAACATTATGACATGACTTTCACATCAACTTTATGACAAGTAGTTAATGCATTTAAACTTTCAAAAATAAATACATCATATAAATTCCTACCTCTCAATGGTGTGAAATGAAATTGGTGTTGATGGATGGTATATTTGATGGTAGAGTCAGCTGGAAAAACTTTCGCTATTTTCAAAAAGGATCAAAATCTATCAGATTTTTCCAGATTGTATAGTGTACTTGATCACAATTGATAATTAAATGATTTTATACTTTTATCCTTCTTAAAATAAGAAAGTGACACACTAGGCTCAACCCTTGTGGGAGCCCACTTTCTTCCACATGCTATGATGTCAAACCATGAAAAATCTGAAATATCAACTAAACCTATACCTACACAGTGAACAAACAAGTTAGCAAAAATAATGAAGCTTAAAAGCTTCCAATGATGCATTAATTCTTTCACTCTTGAATGTCGTGATTTATATCAACTATCAACTAGTCATTAATAACTCAGAGCTATCAACAGTCCTATTCTTAAGGTCTTTTGAGAACAACCAATCAAGAGTAATCAGGAGCCATCACAAGCTAAATTATTTTGAACATTTAATCAAAGATTCATCAAGGAATTGATTTCAAATTTGATTAGGAGCCATTAGGATATTTCTAGTTCTACAAGGAGCCATCAAAATCTATCCAGATCTATACCTACAAGAGAAAAGAAGATTAGAAAAAATCTTTTTTTTTTCTCTTTTTTTTTTTTTGGGATCATTTTTTGGAAGGCAAACCACCATTTATGGTTTTCAATTTTTCTTCTTTATTCATATCAAGCGAAAAGTATTAAGGACAAGACACTTCACCTAAAGAAGAAAAATCTTCCTTAGTAAAATGTTTTATCCTTGATTGAAGTGCAGTTGTAAATTCTTCTTTTGATGTTGGTTTATGATAAAGCCTAAGTTTGTGTCCATTTACCAACATTGTCTTCTTTTCTCCATCAATAGGTATTAATTGGACAACTCCATTATCAAAAAATTATTTAAACTCATATGGTTGGAGCCATCTGGTATGCAACTTCCCTTTGAATTCCTGAAATTGTGAATCAAACAACAATTCCCAATCTCCTATAGTAAATTGTTTACTGCAGATATTATTATCATGTCATTGTTTCCTTTGATTTTGAATGATATTCGTTTGATAAAAAGCTTCCATCCTCATTTCATCTAACCTATTCAATTGCAACACTTTATTCTTATGTGCTTCAATCAAGTCTATACCCACTTTTAAAGTTGTTCTAAGTGTTTCAAGTTCAGATTCTATAGGAAGAATAGGCATCTTTCCATAAACTAACTCATATGGAGAAAACCCTTTGGTTGTTTTCCATGTTGTGTTATATACCCAAAAAACTTATTTCAATCTATCATACCAGTCACTCTTTCAAGATGAAACTGTCTTTGTGACTATATTCTCCAGTTCTCTATTAGTCACCTCCACCTTCCCATTCGCTTGAGGATGGTATGGTGATGATTTTCTATGTTGAACTTGATATTTCTAAAGAAATGTATGAAGCATTAAAGACATAAATTATGGCCCTTGATCTAATGCAGTGTTCTAGGCACTCCATACCTCTGTAGAATATTTTTATATAGGAAATCTACAACATTTTCTTCTTTAGCAGTTGGTAATGCTTTGACCTCTTCCCATTTAGTGGCATAATCAGTACATACAAGTATGTAATGATTTCCTTTTGATGGTAGATCTATGGGACCAACAAATTCGATTCCCCATTTCTCAAATGGCTCCAAGGAAACTTGTGGTTGAAGCAACATTTTTGTTGAACATTTAGGCCTTCCCATTCACTGACATTGATCACAATGTCTGATGTAGTGAGCTCCATCCTTAGTCATTGTTGGCCAGAAATAGCCTGCTCCAAGAATCTTATGTACCATTCTCACTGTGGAGTAATGTACTACATGTGGTTCATCATGGCATGCCCTCAATATATCATAAACATCAATTTCTTGCACATATCTTAAACAACAAACCATTAATCCATTCAAATTTAGAACTTTCTCTAATTAATCTCTTTTGCTACTTAGATGAGAAATAAGGACATTTCCCAGTTACTAAATAATTAGCAATATTAGAAAACCAAGGAAATTGAATAGATATGGAAAATATGTGTTCATTAGAAAATGCATCTTCTACTGGTTCATTATTCCCCCATAAAACTACCCTTTAAAAAAGGTCAGCCACAACATTATCTTTACCTAGTTTATCAACTATTGTTATATCAATTTCTTGTAACAACAGTAACCATTGAATGATGCATCCTCCCACAACTTTATTCATTAGGTATCAAATAGCTACATGGTTTGTATGTACAAAATTTTTATAACCAGTAATATTATATCTAAATTTATTAATGGCATACCCAACTACTAAAAATTCCTTTTTAGTAGTGATGTAATTCAACTCAACTAGGTTAAGATTTCTGCTTATATAATAAATAGCATGCATCACTCCTGATTCATCCTTCTATATATGAACTGATCTGATTGCAAAATTAGATGCATCTACATTTATGTGAAAAGGCTCACCCCAGACTGACCCAACTATGATAGGTGAGGTTGTTAAGGCATGTTTAAAATCATCAAAGGATTTTTGACACATTGAAGTCCAAATAAATTTTGAATCTTTCTTTAATAAATTAAATAGTGGACCTGCAATCTTACTAAACCCTTCTATAAACCTTCTATAATAGCCAAAATGTCCTAAAAAGATTCTCACCTCGGTCTAAGTTTGAGGTATTAGTATTTGCAAAATAACTTCAATTTTCTTAAGGTCTACCTTGATTCCTTCTTTTGACACATGATGTCCTAATAGAATTCCCTCAACTATCATTAATAGACTTTTCTCATGGTTCAATGATAACCTATGTTCTTTGCACTTATTCAAAACTTTATTCAGATTATTCAAAGATTCTTCATAAGTTGTACCATGGATTGAAAAATCATCCATGTATACCTCCACAAATGGTGTTGTTAAATTTGCAAACATAGCAAGAACAACACGTTGAAAAGTTGCAAGTGCATTACACAGTCCAAAATGTAATATTCTATAAGAAAAGGTACCCCATGGGCAAGTAAATATTGTTTTATCTTGATCTTCTAGATCTACTTGAATTTGGTTATACCCACTAAAACCATCAAGAAAAGAAAAGTAATTACTACCTGCTAAGTTGTCCAATACTTGATCTATGAAAGGAAGTGGAAAATAGTCTCTCTTAGTATCTTTATTAAACTCTATAATCCACACATACCTTCCATTTACCATTTTCTTAGGCAATTATGACTAGAGGAGAAACCCATTTACTATCCAAAATAGGGATAAATGAATCCCACTTGGAGAAACTTCTCTATTTCCAACTTCACAAAATCTCTTAATGCAGGGTTAATTCTTCTTTGAGCTTGTCTTATGTGTTTAACATCCTTAGTATAAATGTGGTGTGTACAGATATCAAGATGGTTCCTCTCTTGTCCTTATAATCCCAAGCAAATGCTTTAGTATTATTTTTTAATTTTTTTAGATCATATTCTTACTTAGTTGATAAGGACCTTTAATGAGTAAGGATTATCTATTTGCACTAATATTTTCTTAGTCTTGTTTTGAAGAGTGGAGGGGTCTCCAATCAAAGTATTTAAAGGACAGGGATGTGGAAAAAGTTGAGTAATTTTTATGATTTGAATCAGAATTCATGACACCATTTAAAGGACACTTATCCTAAACATCAATAATATCATGAACTTCAAGGTTTCCTTACTCATCCATACATTCTTGATACTCTTCCCTATGCTCATTAATGTTACAATTGCAAGTTCTTGAATATCATCATCTTTTGAATTAAGACCATCAATCTAGCTCTGGTTTTTAGATGATAAATAAGGTTTTGTTGGTGGATAAAGGGATAATTCTTTTTGTCTGATTCCATTAGAGATAGTCATGCTTTCAGATCTACAATCAATAAGGGTAGTGGTTGTTGCCAACCAAGGTCTCCCCAAAATGACTCGATAGCCCATTTTTATTTTCTTACTTTTCAAGACTAGGAAATCAACAAGATATTCCCATGTATCGATGGTAACAATGGCATCCTCAAGAACTCCTTCCGATTTTGCAATTGATTGATCTGCTAATTGTAAAACTATGATTGTTGGTTAAAAATTTGTGATTCCTAATTTGTTGGTTGTTTCAATTGTAATAACATTAATGGTAGCTCCTAAGTCAATACGAACATTTGGAATTTCAATGCCATTAATGTTAAGGGTAATTAGTGGACTTCTTGGATCACCATAATTTTGAGGAATCAACTTTCTTGACAACACATCAGATAGTTTTCCTCCAATTCTAATCATGGAAGGTAACTTCTTTTTCCTTCTAGGTGTTTTGACACACAAAGGTTTAACCACTTGGTTGATTTCTAGGATATCACAGATAACTATCAGAAGTGGAATTTCTATGTTAATCTTCTTAAGTTCTCTAATAATTTGGGAATCTACCAAATCATCCTGCTTCTCTTCAGCTTGCTTCCCAACCATTGATTCCTATTGAAATCGTGCAGGGAATGGTGTTTGTTTATTAGAAGAAATATCTTCATTCTTCTGCAATGTATCTTTCATCAGATCATTTTTCTGTTCATTTTTACTTAAATCAGGTTTTGATGGTATTACTCGAGTTCTCAACTAAATATCATTCAAATCAATGGTGTTTATACCAATTGTATTAGGATCAACATTGTAAGTTGACTGTTGAGGTTTAGCATTTTTTAGGATTGGGAACTGGTTGAGCTAGAATTTGAGGTTGGTTTACTTCTTCAGAATTTGAAGGTTGAGTGGAACTGAGAAAAATTGATTGATTTTGCTTCCAAGGTCTTCTTGGTCCCTAATTTTTCCATTGAGTATTATTACCTTGGTTAGGCTGTCACTGAGGTTGATTAGGATTCCATTAATATTGATTAGGTTGCCACTGTGGTTGGTTCCATTGAGGATTATTCCATTCAGGTTGTCCCCAAGGTGGTCCCCAAAATGCTTCCATAGAAGGAGGTGGAATTAGCATTTGTTGGTAATTCCACTAAGACTATGGATTCCACTGAGTAGAAGGATTCTATTGATTATTCCATTTATTTGAACCCCAACTGGAATTATTTCTAGGATTATACTGTCCTCCAAAAGTAGGATTAAACTGCATATGTCCTATGTAGTTGAGTTCTTCTTCCACAGGTGAGGATTGAGAAGGTTTCATCAAATGGGTTTTAATATTTGAGAGGATACTACATTTACCAGTAGGATGCTTCTTCTCACAAATATCACACAAATCTACTTTATTGAGAGGACATTCCATCAATGGATGTTTGTCTCTACATTTAGGACAATATATAGCCAATGGTTCGGTCGTTCTTCTATCAGGTTGAGAAGTAAGGTGAAGAAGGATATCGGTTTTTAAATTTTCTATTTCCTCCATGACATTAGAAACATCAGAAGAGGAACCTATGTTCTTCTTCCTAGAGCTTGGTCTTGTTCTTGAATAGTTCCTACAAATCTCAATTATTTCTTCAAAAGCGAGTTTATTGATGTGTCCTTTCCCTATCAAGTTCAAGGAATCTCTAGAATCATCATCAATGCCTTTTAGGAAAATGGACTTACTAATTTCTTCATCCAATGCATTCCCACATCTTTTCAACATGAATTGGTATCTATCCACATAATCTTCTAAACTCTCCTCTTCTAACTGTTTCATTTTAAACAATTCCTCTTTTTTGTCCCTAACCAGACAGTAATCCTGGTATTTGTCCAAAAACACTATTTCCATTTCTTCCCAAGTGTTAATGGAATGAGCATTCAACCCCATGAACCAACCCAAGGTTGATTCCTTTAGAGTGGATGGAAATAGTTTTAACTTTTGATTGTGAGAAGTGTAATCATAAGTTTGACACAATACTTTGAATTCAAACAAGAATTGGTCAGGGTCCTCCAAAATTTTCCCACGAAATGTAGGTAAAACAAAGGGTGAAATATTTTTCATAGGTGGTTCATTAGCCTGCCTATTAATAGAAATAGGGAAAGATAATGTTCTATTGGGAACCTCTTCATCCCTATCTCCTTCATCCCCCATATTTCCTGAGTGGTTGGAGATTGTTTGAATGGATGATGATGAATTTATATTGTGTGATTGAGATCCTTCCGAAGAAGGTATTAGATCTCTTCTTATGAATCTTCCAAACTGATCTCTTTTCTTGTTCATCAACTAACAAAGAGATTCTTACCAACACTTAAGGCTTGAATTTTATTTTAAAGGCCAGATCATTCCTCGAAAACAACGCCAAAAATGATGGGTAGGGGTCATTGTTGTCATAATTCCCTAATCATTTAATATTTAATTGTCAACTTGGGAGTGTCTAAAGCTATCTATGGTAAGAGTTGGATTTTTTTTTGGGGGTTTTGTTGTTGGTCTACTTTGTCAGGAGTGGCTTGTGGGTGTTTCTTCTTTATCATAAATGTTTCTACACTTTTCTTCTGACTTATTTCTTACTCAGACTTATCCTAAAATATTTTAAATGAAAACAAATTATTCATAATAGAAAATGTGCAAAGGTAGTTCATATTCTAAGCTGGATCAGATTATGAGGAACATATCATTAAACTTAATCTATTTTGCAGAAAACTAAAGTCTAACCTTACTTGAATTCAAAATTTAATTATTCAATAGAATTAAAATCTAACTAATTCAAAAGAAAACTATTCCATTCCTCATTCATCCAATCTGGCAAGTAATAATTCCTTCTATGTGCATATTCCATTAAGAACATAATTATTTAACAATAATGAATTAACTATCTTATCTTTAATCTAATTAACTGGAAAGTGAACTAAACTGAAACATAAAAGAATTCTAATTGATCAACACAGTAATGGAACAAAGATTATAGCAATGCAATACTAAATCTAATATTTACTCTAACATAATACTGATGAAAGAATTCCAATGTAAAACAAGAATGAAGATGAAAAATTAATTAACAGGATCACCTTCCTTCGAAAGAGTGGGCCCTGATCTGCCTCTGGAGGGATCTAACAAAGAATTGGATCTTCTTTTTATTTCGGTTGAATTTTCCCAAAGAGGGGTGAAGTACAAAAGTGCTCAACTAGGAATTGAGAAACGAAATCTACTTGAAATCATAAACTAATACAATCTACTGGCTAACTAACTTGATATTGGATGTATATATCCTCTCTTATTTGAAAAGTAGGGAAAAGTGGGAAATCTAACTAACTCCATATTACTAAAGATATTTTGGAGCGTAGGAAGAACAATTGTGAATATCTTGAAATCATCTTTAGTTGATGTTTGAGAAGAACTATAGAGATGGAATGCATGTTCGGTTGGAACTGTTGTTCGACTGACAAGTCACTTGGTTGAAGTTGTTGAGTCATGATAGGTTAGCTTCCAATCTCATTTGAATAGAGAAATGGTTAGCACTTCATCTAATCAATTAATGCTCTTCTAGTCATGAGTTAAATATACATAATAATAGAACAATCACAACATTAAATACCATTCAATCACTCATTTAAGGAAAATAAGCATTTATATAAAAGCATTCAAATTCTAAGTCTTCATGAATAATTAAGTTCATAAATTAAGTATATAAAATATACATTATCGGTTTTTAGCCAAATATAAAGTATTAAGTATCAAATTTATGAAATAGATGAGGTCTTCAACAAGCCCTCATCAAGTTCAAATAGATTGTTTTTTTTGTTTAATCAAAAGCAGACGAGCCACTATAATATATTGCATGTGTGTGGATCATGATGGGCCAAACAAGCCCTTA
>VDFB02373365.1:33528104-33671055 GCA_007258455.2 Sequoia sempervirens
TAGAGATATGGACGTTCTTTTAGCAAGACATAACACACTCAAGTTATAATGTGAGTGTTTTTTCTTGCTCTAAAAAGGGTATACATGTGATCTCAAGGCCCACATTCTGCATTTTCTCCTAGTTTTGTGCATGCTCTGACAAAAAAAAAGCTTTTTGATGGTTTTATGAAGTGTGCATGCATTTTTTTCACATTCCACCACCTTTGCATGAAATAGCAAAGTTTTCACATTGAGAGGCATATAATATCAATTCAAGTTTGAATTCCATTCAAGAGTGATATACAATTGAAGTTTGGAGGGGAAAAAACTTTTTAAAAATTCAAATTGTTGAGGAGTTTGAAGAAAGAAGAAGCAAAGGCTACATAATTGGGTAGAACTCCTCCATTTAAAACTCTAGTTTTTTAGGTATGTGAAGTCTTTACACATTTTCTATCATTCTATTTTGGCTTGCTTTCATTTTTTTATTTTTCATACCCCATGCTGATCATTGTTTGTTGTTCATTATAACCTTAGCTTGTCAATGCACATTTTAAATTACACAATTACTTACACTTTCCAATTACATTTTTAAACCGTATCTCTTTGAGGCATTTTTTTAAACAATTGACTTACCTTGTGTATGCTTCCACATTTTGTATACACATATATATGACATAGGTTATAAGGAAGTAAAATAATAAATCATTTCTCAATCCTTTACTATGGATGTGCATACCACTCTCTAAAGCTTTCATTTTGGTATAGGCATGGGGGATGTTGGAAAATGTAGTTGAATTTGGTTTTACACCTACAATTTGCATATGCTTGAAATTTTCTAAAGCATTTTTCAATAAATCTATTTTTTGCATATCCTGCAATCATTATAGTCCACGAGGACATATCTCATTAAGGTATTTTGTCAAACAGTTATACCAAGCAACTGATTGCCTTGTCTATGCTACCAAATTTTCCATACACGTCTCTAAAATATTGGAATATACTCCTCCCACATTGATAGATCTTTGAATCTATTTTGGTTTTCATCTCTATTTCTAAATTTACCTCATCACTTATGTTGTGATATATTTTAAATGTTTCCTTGATTAGTCTACCTACAAGGGATTCTAACCCTTCTCTCTACAATTTCAAGACTCTTTATTCAAGGCTAAGTTAGCAACATGGGGAAAGGTGCAACCTATCTTGCAATCATGGCTCAAAATGGAATCATGGACAAGGTATTTGAATTGTTTGAAAATAATACATTTTTCATATAAATATATGCAAATGTGGTAGCATTAACAAGCTAGTCAGCTTGGCAAGCTAGTGAGCTCACTAGCTTTCCAATTCGGTAGGGTTGACAAGGTGCAAGAAACTTGAAAATGCCCCATAGAAATGGGGACAACGCTATGAGTCCCCAATTCTATGAGGCATTTTTTCACGCTACCCCTACCTTGTCAACCCTACTGAATTAGCAAGCTAGTGAGCTCACAAGATTTCCAATTCGGTAGGGTTGACAAGGTACGGGAAACGTACGCCTCATAGAAATGGGGTCTCATGGTGATTTTTCCAATTCAGTAGGGTTAACAAGGCAAAGGCAGTGTACACCTCATAGAAATGAGGTGTCATGGTGATAGATCACTAGCTTGCCAATTTAGTAGGGTTGATAAGGTAGGGGCAGTGTATGCCTCATAGAAATAGTGTATCACGGTAATTTACATGAGACCCCATTTCTATGAGGCATATGTTGCCTCTACCTTGCTAACCCTACCAAATTGGAAAGCTAGTGACCTTGGCAATCTAGTGAGCTCACTAGCTTGCAAATTCGGTAGGGTTGACAAGGTAGGGGTAGCGTATGCCTCATAGAAATGGGTAATCATAGTGATGTGTCCTTTTCCATGCTTCCATTTTGAGCCTATCTTGCAATCATGGCATGCCGTATTACCACATTTCTATGAGGAATATGCTGCCCCTACCTTGTCAACCCTACCGGATTAGAAAACTAGTGAGCTCACTAGCTTGCCAATTCAATAGGGTTGACAAGGTAGGGGCAGCGTGAAAAAATACCTCATAGAAATGGGGACTCACGGTGATCATAGAAATGGGGACTCACAGTGAAGTATCCTTTTCCATGCTTCCATTTTGAGCCTATCTTGAAATCATGGCATGCCACATTACCACATTTCTATGAGGCATATGTTTCCCCTACCTTGTCAACCCTACTAAATTGCAAAGCTAGTTAGGTCAGTAGCTTTCCAATTCTGTAGGGTTGAAAAGGTAGGGGCAGCATGAAAAAATGCCTCATAGTTCAATGGGGACTCATGCTGATGTAGGGTTGACAAGGTAGGGGCAGCATGAAAAAATGCCTCATAGAAATGGAGACTCATGGTGATGGGTTGACAAGGTAGGGGTGGCATGAAAAAAGGCCTCATAGAAATGGGGACTCACGGAAATGTACATCACCGTGAGTCCCCATTTCTATGAGGATTTCTTTCATGTTTCCCCTACCTTGTCAACCCATCACCATCACCATGAGTCCCCATTTCTATGAGGAATTTTTTCATGTTGCCCCTACCTTGTCAACCCTACCGAATTAGCAAGATTGTGAGCTCACTAGTTTTCCAATACTCACATGATTTTTTTGATGGAATGCCTTAAAGAAATGTGGTAATGTGGCATGCCATGATTACAAGGTAGGCTCAAAATGGAAGCATGGACAAGGTATTTGAATTGTTTGACAAGGAATTTGAATTCATATTCCTTGTCCATGCTTCCATTTTGAGCCTATCTTGCAATCATGGCATGCCACATTACCACATTTCTTTAAGGCATTCCATCAAAAAAATTCATGTGACCTTTGTCTATGCTAGAAATACTCTTCTACAGGATGATTGTAAGTATTTTGTATGAAGCCTTGAATGACATATATTTCATTTATTTGTATGGATTCATTTTTTAGGAACTAATATTTGTCTCATTACTATGCTACAAGTAAAATTATCTGTCATTTTGAGGAAACAAACAAGGAATAAACTAAAAGACGAAGAGTATGAAACCAATAAAGAAAAAAATAGAGAACAAATCAAGGAATATTGTGAAAAGATGAAATTGGATACGATTGATGAAAACAAGCCAATTGAAGAGAAACCTCAACCATCAAAAAGAGAAAAGGAATTGGTGGAACAAAGGGAACGAATGAAAAAGCATCATGGTAAGACATATTCAAATACCATAGTTGGAGACACACCCTCTACTACAAGTGAATACAAAGGGACACCATTAAGCACAAGTGAATATGAAGTGACACCATCTACCACAAGTGAATATAGAGGGACACCATCTACCACAAGTGAATATGGTTGGACACCATCTACCACAAGTGAATATGAAGGGACAACATCCACCACATCTCAAGTTGAGAGTACATCATCACTTGGATTTGACAAAGAAGGTATGCCATCATCCCCATGTGAACCTCAAGGTATGTCATCTATTCCACCCTTGATCAAAGGTACACAATCTAGCCCACATCACTTAAATATTGATGAAATTCCTAATGTTGAGATCTATGTACCTAGGAGAACACCACCTAGAATTTTGTGTAGAAAACCAAATTATTTGATTAATATTGATGAGGATATTTTGCAATGCATGGAAATTAAGATTCCAACACACACTTGTAGAAGATATGTTGATAATATTTGCAAACTGTTCTTTGAAAAGCTAAATGAGACTACAAGATGTCAACTATTTGTTGAAATGATGTGGGGTATAAAGTATAGAAACATCATGAAGACTCTTGGGTTGAGAACATCAAATGCTTCAAGTGAAAACAATATTGTGAAGAATCTAATGGATTCTTTTGAGAGTGTGGGTAATGTAAGGAAAAATAGATGTGGAAAACAATTTTCCTAATGTCAATACCTCAAGAAAGAATGCAGAAGTACCTTTAATTTTTTCAATTTCAGTCAAATTGAGATGCACTATGAGACAGATTTCAAAAATAGAGTATTTAGACAAACACACATGAACACCAGATATAGGTGGGAAAACCCTTATGGGAGAAAAAACCACCACACCAAGAGAAATCACTTTGTATTATAGTAATCAAAGTTACATACAATTCCAGACTTATCTTTCTAGTGTCATTAAATAGCAACATTCATCATGTACATTCTTCAAACAGAAAACTTTTAGGTTACAACCTTTACAGATTTTTAATCCTTCACTGATTACAGTTTGAATTCTTTACACTTCACTGTTGATAGAACTACTATCCAACAACAAAACATCTGCAATTTCTAACTATATCCATGGCGTTCCCTGACTATCGAGCTCCCTCATAGAACCGTCACAACGAACACACTTCCAATGGTTCCAATTTGGCTCTTCTAATTCATCCACGTGATGCCACATCAGAAGTCATACACGGTCAACAGAATTCGTATTGAATTAGCATCTCGGTGAGACACTACTAGTATCTTGCCGATGCCACATTGAACTCGTACCGATGTCACCAAGAGTCTCTGTAGTTGCTTTGACTTATCGCTTTCGCCAGAAGGTCATAGCGAAACACTAAAGTTACACCGAAGTCCCCAAGCCTACCGAGCACCAAGTAGAAGTCGGAAAGACTTAATCCGATCACCAAGAGTTCATACCGATCTTCATATGCTACTCCGAAGTGTTCACCTGTCGGCAAAACATTTGTCCATTGCTGAGTGAACTTACTAATTTATCTATGTTTCACCGAAGATTGACTGTCAACAAGAGTTACCCCGATAGCCATCGGCTATCGGCAAGACAAATGCTTATCGCTCAGACCTCATAATGAAGTCTAAGAGTTATATTGATAACTCCCGAGTAGTCCCTATAGGCATAGTTTTCTTCTATCGCTAAGACCTTCCCGGATAGCTTTGAGTTATACCGAAGATAACACTTAATTCTTCCCAATGAAACAAAACAAGCAAACACTATCGACATAACATTTTCTTTCACGGTGACATCTTACCGAGTGAATATAGGTTATTCTGGAGACCTCAATACATACTTTGTCAGTGAGAGATAAACACTTCGCTGAGACATCTCTCTGAATGTTGAAGCCACACCGAAACTCTAGTCGCCAAGAGTTACACTGATAAACGAATGAATGGCCTTTCGACCAAAGCTTTCCCGAGTGCTATGAGGTCATAGCGAATACACCAAGCTACAATGATAGACTCCACAGTGGACCTTTCAGAAAGACAATACCTAGGTCATAGCGACCTGTTCAAAATTTGATAAAACAAACTGCTAGTCGGCCAGACAATCAGAATGTCACACCGACATTACTCTAAAGGAGGTTTCAGTCTGTAATGTTTGAGGAACTTTTTCCAACAATCTCCCACTTGACGAAGATCATTCAAACACCTCCAGAGCATGCAAAAAATTACTTTACTGAAAATCATGGGCACTAAGGCCCATTGAACTGGCACACTACTTGAACTTGTATGTGCTCACTGGCTTCGTCAATGCATCTGCAACATTCTATAGAGTATCAACTTTTTCCAAACTGACCTTTCCATCCTCAACCATATCTCGTACAAAGTGGTACTGTACATCAATATGTTTCATCCTGGCATAGAAAGTTGGATTCTTTTCCAAACAAATGGCACTCTGACTGTCACATAAGATTGTTATTTCCCTTGCATCAAAACCAATGTTAGAACACAAACGTTTCAACCATACAACTTCTTTACAAGCATGGGTAGCTGCCATGTATTCAGCCTTTGTAGTGGACAAAGCGACTACAACCTACCGCTTGCTCATCCAACTCACTGCACCACCACTCAACATGAAAACGTATCCACTAGTGGATCTTCTGCTGTCAATATCCCCTGCCCAATCATAGTCTACATAACCATGAATGCTGAGAGTCCTCTGTGATTTAACCAAATTACCATGGTAACACAATGCAAAATCTAAAGTTCCCTTCAAATACCTAAACACCCTCTTCACAACATTCCAATGTATTCTTCCTAGATTAGCCATAAATCGACTAAGTACTCCCACTGCTTGGGCAATGTCTGGTCTTGTACAGACCATTGCATACATGAGACTGCCTACAACACTAGCATAGGGCACACTGGTCATGTCCTCAATCTCAGTAGGAGATTTTGGATAGTCCTCAACAGATAGCTTCATTCCCTGCATGACTGGAACAACTAACTATTTGCAATCATTCATACAAAATCTCTCTAGAACAGTCTTTATATACTTACTCTAACTGAGCCAAAGCTTTCTATTCTTCCCGTTCCTGGTTATCTCCATCCCCAGAATATACCTTGCTACACCAAGATCCTTCATTTCGAACTTAGCATACAACTGAGACTTAAGATCAGAAATCATTAGCTTGCTATTTCCTATGAACAACATATCATCAACATAAAGAGCAATAACAAGCACTTGATCACTTTTAGCTTTATAGTATACACAGTGATCAGATTTTGATCTCGTAAAGCCTAAAAATAATACATAGGTATCAAATTTCTGGTACCACATTCTAGGTGACTGCTTTAACCCATACAGACACTTCTTTAATTTGCATTCCAATTTTTCTTTACCTTTCTCAACAAAGTGCTCAGGCTGGGACATATAGATTTCTTCTTCAAGATCACCATGAAGAAATGTTTTCACATCCATCTGTTCAATCTCTAAGTCATAAGTTGTTGCAAGTGACAATAAAAATCTAATGGATGTCAGCTTTGCTACAGGAGAAAATATTTCTCCATAGTCAATTCCCTCTACGTGGGAATAACCCTTTGCAACCAGTCGTGCTTTGTATTTTTCTACACTACCATCCAGGCCAATCTTTTTCTTAAATACCCATTTACAGCCCATAGGTTTTCTGCCTTTAGGTAAGGGCACTAGACTCTAGGTTTCATTTTTATCTAATGATGCCATTTCTTCCTCCATGGCTTCCAACCAAGAATCTAAATCAGACATTTTAATTGCCTCCTTTACAGTCCTAGGCTCATCAGTGCTAGAAATCAAGGCATAGGAACAAGTAGAATCAATTAATGAGAACCCATACCTATCTGGTTGTTTCCTTTCTCGAGTTGACTTCCTCACTGGCTGAGGTTGAGGTTCATATTCTTCAGAGCTTTCAGAACTGCTTGAGATCTCCTCAGTTTCAGGTACATTTTGAATCTTCAATTCCTCTTTCTCTGGTGTAGGAGGAATTGCTGCTACATCCTTACTGTTTTCTGACTTTGTCTCTGACTGCAGATCCAAGGTGGAATGTTTCAGCTCATGAAATATTACACTTCTGTTGTATACACCTTCTCTATAATAGGATTCCAAAGCTTGTATCCTTTAATGTTAGCACTATAGCCAATAAATATACACTTAACAACCTTTTTGTCCAACTTAGATTTTTTTACATCCGACACATGTGCATATGCTTCACAACCAAAGACTCTAATATGTCTAAGAGAGGGCTTCTTGCCAGACCACGCTTCCATAGGTGTCTTGTTAACAAGAGAAAAGTTTGGAGACTGATTAACCAAGTAACATGCAGTAGCAGTAGCTTCAGCCCAGAACTTTTCCTCCAAACCAACACTACTAAGCATACTTTGTGCTCTCTCCATCACTATCCTATTGAACCTTTCTGCAACTCCATTCTGCTATGGAGTGTAAGGTGTAATCTTGCATCTTTTGATTCCATGGTCTTTACAGTATCTTTCAAATTCATCATAACATAATTCACCACCATTATCAGTCCTTAAGCATTTTATTGTTTTACCAGTCTAATTTTCAACAAGATTTTTAAACTCCTTAAATTGACTGAACAATTTTGATTTACTTTTCAAAAAATATATAAATGCTCTTCTTGAATAATCATCAATGAACAACACATAGTATCTTGATTTAGACAAAGAAGGAACATCTACTGGACCAAACACATCCGAATGAATATAGTCTAACAAACTAGAAGTTTTATGAGGACTCTCATAAAATGAAACATGATGCTGATTTCCATATATACAGTGTTCATATAATTCAAATTCCAAATTACAATCTTCAAGCCCCTCAACCAGGTTTTTGTTCTTCAAGGTTTTTAAAACTTTTTCTCCTATGTGGCCTAACCTATGATGTCAAAGCATAGTCTTTTTTGCATGAAGTTTTACTTCCATAGAGTTTACATAATTAGGGACAATTCCCTCTTTACCTCCATGAGCAGCTTTCAGTGACTTCAAAGAGACACTGTTACAATGAACAGCTTATGCATCCAGCTTGTACAGGGTACCAATTCGAGCACCTCTAGCTAGCACCATTGAACCTCTAGTCATCTTGCAGCCACTTCCCGAGAACAAGATTTGTACTGATATCATTTAGCTTATTGACAAAAAGTAAATTTTGAGCCAGACCTGGTATGTGCATAACATCATTGATCCCCTTTATTCTCCCATCAAGGAATTGGATTCTGACTCTTCCACGACCAACAATTTCCAAGGTTGAATCACTCGCCAAGTACACCTTTCCACCATCGTATTCTTCATACTTTGTAAACCATTCTCTGTGAAATGTCATGTGGAACGATGCTCCAAAATCGATCAACCAGACATCATCTGATGCCTGAGTAGCCAAGGCTGCAATGAAGGTATCGGAAGATCCTTTCTTCTTCTTTTTCTCCTCTTTACAATCCTTTCAGACATGACCAGGTTGCCCATAGTTCCAGCACTTCACCTTGGACTTCTTGCCAAGAGAATTTGATCTCCCCTCTGATTTTGATTTGGACTTCTTGTCTTTCTTCTTGCCTTTCTCCTTTGACCTTCCTCTGATAGCAAGAGCCTCCTTCACCATCTCAAAAGATTTTCTTCTCATTTCTTTTCACAGCAAAGAACCAACAATATCTTCCATTTTGAAGTTGGATGTTATACTCCCAATAGCCATCACTAGATGATCCCATGAGTCTAGCAAAGAACATAACAAAAGCATACAACGATCTTCTTCTTTAATCTTTACACCAACAGATGTTAATTGTGCAAGTAGCATGTTGAATGCATTCAAATGATCAACTACAGATCCTCCTTCCTACATTCTTAAAGAGTAAATCTTCTTTCTCAGGAATAGCTTATTCACCAAAGATTTCCCCTGATAAATACACGCTAGTCTCTTCCACAAGAGAGAAGCAGACTTCTCTTCATGCACATTAAGAAGAACTGAGTCTGCCAAACAGAGCCTTATCAGCCCCTTCGCTTTCCTATCTGCAAGGTCCCATTCTTCTTACTTCATGCCTGTAGGTTTAGTTCCAGACACAACAAGCCAAAGATCTTGATCTACTAAGAGATCATCCATCTTGAGTTTCCACAATTCAAAGTTACTGCCATTGAATTTCTCTATTTCAATCTTCCCAGATGAACTAGACATCTTAATCTGTAAATAGAAATAACAATATCTACAAAACTCCTACTGAATAGTATTGACACAAAAAACCCAATGTACCCCCAAGGATAACACAACTGGCCAGGCTCTAATACCACTTGTAAGGAAAACTAGATGCAGAAAACAATTTTCCTAACATCAATACCTCAAGAAAGAATGCAGAAGTACCTTTAATTTTTCAATTTCAGTCAAATTGAGATGCACTATGAGACAGATTTCAGAAACATAGTATTTAGACAAACACACATGAACACCAGATATACATGGGAAAACCCTTACAGGAGAAAAACCCACCACACCAAGAGAAATCACTTTGTATTATAGTAATCAAAGTTACATACAATCTCAGACTTATCTTTCTGGTGTCATTAAATAGCAGCATTCATCATGTACATTCTTCGAATAGAAAACTTTCAGGTTACTACCTTTACATCTTTTTAATCCTTCACCGATTACAGTTTGAATTCTTTACACTTCACTGTTGATAGAACTACTATCCAACAACAAAACATCTACAATTTCCAACTATATCCATGGCATTCCCTGACTATCGAGCTCCCTCACAGAACCGTCGCAATGAACACACTTCCAATGGTTTCAATTCGGCTCTTCTAATTCATCCACATGATGCCACATCAGAAGTCATACATGGTCAATAGAATTCGTATTGAATTGGAATCTCGGTGAGACACTAACAATGTCTCGCTGATGCCACATTGAACTTGTACCGATGTCACCAAGAGTCTCTGTAGTCGCTTTGACTTATCGCTTTCGCCAGAAGATCATAGCGAAACACTAAAGTTACACCAAAGTCCCCAAGCCTACCGAGCACCAAGTAGAAGTCGGCAAGACTTACTCCTATTGCCAAGAGTTCATACTGATATTCATATGCTACTCTGAAGTGTTCACCTGTTTCCAAAACATTTGTCCATCGCTGAGTGAACTTATCGATTTATCTATGTTTCACCGAAGACTGACTATCGCCAAGAGTTACCCCGATAGCCATCGGCTATCGACAAGACAAATTCTTATTGCTCAGACCTCATAACAAAGTCTAAGAGTTATATCGATAACTCCTGAGTAGCCCCTATCGGCAGAGTGTTCTTCTATCGCTAAGACCTTCCCCGATAGCTTTGAGTTATACCGAAGATAACACTTAAGTCTTCCCGATGAAACAAAACAAGCAAACACTATCGACATAACATTTGCTTTTGCAGTGACATCTTACTGAGTGAATATAGGTTATTCCAAAGACCTCAATACATACTCTGTTGATGATAGATAAACACTTTGCTGAGACATCTCTTCGAATGTTGAAGCCACTCCGAAACTCCAGTCGCCAAGAGTTACGCCGATAAACGAATGAATGGCCTTTCGGCCAAAGCTTTCTCAAGCACTATGAGGTCATATCGAATACACCAAGCTACAGCGATAGACTCCATAGTGGACCTTTCGGCAAGACAATACCTAGGTCATAGCGACCTATTTAGAATTTGATAAAACAAATTGCTAGTCGGCCAGACAATCAGAATGTCACACCGACATTTCTCTAAAGGAGGTTTTAGTCTGTAATGTTTGAGGCACTTTTTCCAACAGGTAAGACCTCACACTCAAAGGATAGTAATGTCACCCAACATGTCATTACAGAGACTTTGGTAAATAGTCAAACAAAGAGAGCTCGTCTCATTAGAAAGACAAGTGAACAATTGAGAATTAATAGAAAAAAATTATCAAGAGTCATTCAAAGTCAGCAAAGAATTGAGGGCACCGATTCAAATGAGTTATGGGAATTCTCGAGAAGACTACCACAAAAAGATAAAGAGTTGTTGAAGCATTGAGAACACTAATTGAAGAGTATTGGAAGAATAACACAAAGCCATCTCCAAATCAAAGGGATGTGGTAAGAAGGAGAATCGGTAGTCGAAACCGTGAGCCACATCCAAAGCAATTTTTGGATACGATGCAAACCCAATTTTTTCATAAATTTCAATAGGATTATCCTCAAATTAGTATTTTTCAAAGATATTTTGAAATTATTACACCTTTTTATGTCAAGATAAATCACACACGCACTACTTGTTGTTGTAGACTACATATTGAATTCTCTAACCATTATGATGTTTATCATTCTATATGTTAATATTTGCATACTAACGATGTTGTGCATGATTGTGGCATACAAGCCCCACCAATATATTCAAGAGAGTTATTATAAAAAAATTATGTGAAATAGAGGATGGCCAAATATTCTATAGGACGCTATACTTGGATGGTTCATATCAATGTTGCGGTGGCTTGCAGCATATGCCAATATGTCAACATATGGAAAGCACAGATGAGGTGGGACAAAAACTAAAACTTTGGGAAGTACAAAATAGTGGCATACATTACAAAAGATGGTAGTCAAGAAAAAAGGGAGTGATTTAGTTATTCAAAAGATTCCAGTGTATCAATTTATTTCCATGTTTCATGACAATATAGTGTATGAGTATGCAAGGCATACCCATAGAGCCCAATCACTAGACACACAATTCAAGCTATGCAAGGACACCTTTATAGTTGGTAGCATAGTTTTAAGTGGTTGACCTTGTAGAGAACTACACTCTACAGCCATGACATGAGGTACAGTCACAATATTACAATTCCAAACAAGTTTCGATATTTATGCACATAGCATTCATTCATGTAGCTGATAATACAGAGAACCAAAGGAAGGTATTGAGGGAGTATCACTTTTATATTAGTGATGATCACACACATTCCCTAGAGCTCATGCAAGGTTGCTTCCAAATGTTCTATAGTGATTTGGCTCAAAGGGGCATAACATACGATAAGCATATAATATGGTCAGATAACTATGCAGCACAGTTCAAGAACTCGCACATGTTCTACTGGTTGTGCCGGGTATGGAAATGAGTATGATGGTGTAGGAGCATGTGTGAAAATATAATTATCATGAGAAGAGTTAAAGTATGAAGACAATGCAAAGTTGGAAAATGTAAAATCAATTGTCGAGTGGTGTAATGCTTCAATGGGTCCAATTAATTAAGGTACATCTTCAGTTTGTAGATTTTTTTGGTTGATGGATGATACTAACATTGCACCATATGAGGATTGTTGTCCACTAGCAAGATCAAGTGAGCTACACTCTTTCCTTAGCTTAGATACAGGTTCATGGAGTATCAATACATGGAAGATGGCATGCTTTTGTTCTTCATGTACAATGCAAGCCTGGGATGATTGTGAGTCAAAGGAGTGGGTTAAGAAATGGTCGTTAAGTTATCTTATGCCACTTCACACATATCACTCTTCGACGGCATTGGAACTAACACAAATGGATTCATTGGTTGAATTTAACCACATATTAGATCTAGTTCAACCAATTAATATATCTACTTTCTTAGTTTTTGAAATTCCTATTGTTATCTTACTTTGTAGTGTATTTTTAATGTTGACTAATTTCAAGAGATTTTCTATACATATTAATGCAGGGCATGTTTATGCAATTATTGTAGATGAAGACAACGAAGAGAGAATGGACTATTACTTGTGTCATTGTGTTGAGGCCAAAAAGAAATTGGAGGCCCTAGTTATAGATCGAGAAAACAGCTAGAAGGTACCCACATAAGAGTGTTAAATATTAGCTATTTTAGGACTTTGACATGCATCGAAAGTTTCTTCATTAATCGAACCTTGTCGTGGCATCCAATGTTCATTTCACCAAATATGGGGATAGACCTTTGAAAAAGACCTTGTGGAAGGTTTGTGAGTCTGACCATGAGGCAATACTTGACACAAAAAAGAGTAAAGTAGACCCGGATGGTTCGTTGGATTAATTTGTAAGTATGCACATTAATTTGTATGATGTCAATGCTATCATCTAATGTTTATATCATCTTCTTTTACTTTGACTATTTGTAAGTAACCTACTAAAAATTGATTGGTTTCCCCTTGCAGAAAATGCTCATTTATGAGGCATCCAAGAGAATCTCAGCCAAAAAAGCAATGCAACATCCTTATTTTGATGATCTTGAAAAATCTCAATTATAATTTTAAGCCATTATAAAAGTGTGTGTGAAGCTTAGCGAGGGAATTTCAAGTTATTCATTTTAAGTTAACATTATCATGAGCACCTATGGTGTAGACATTATAAGAGAATCTCGAATGTATGAGTGACATTGTAAAAGATTTGTGAGAATAGAGTGCCTAAGGCATTATGCCTACAAGTACAAGCACTTAGGTTTCAGAATAGTGTATGAAGCATATTAGACAATTGTAGCACAAACAAAAGAATTAGGACAACTAAATAAATCTCATTTTATTGTAAACATCATATTATTAATATAGTGAGTGTAATAACCATTGATGGTTATTAATCATTATTTTTCTTCTTTTATTCTCTCCCTATTATAACTAGCACCAATTGACTAACTTATTATAAACACTTCATTTATTAAAACAAATCAACCTAATGATTATATATCAATATCAATATAGCATACAATATATCCAAATGAACATTTGTAATGAGATTTACTCAAATTTTGAAATTTATTATTACCCTCAAACATTTGTAATTCATGCAACATAATCCCTTAACAATCCAAATTGTAAAGCAATCTTTGATGGCCTGTTACTCGGATATCATGTCAGTTACGAAAAAAATTTCTAAGGCATCGGGATCATGTAGGGCACCTCTACAATAACCTCTCTTAGGTTTGGTTATCTTGGAGTCATTTTTTTGTGGTGTCCAATTTTGACTTGATGGAAAAAGTGTCAATTATAAGCAATGTAAAGTTGCAAAGTGGTGCGATTTTCATTCTACAACTCATGTGACCAAATGGACTATTCCAATGTGTCTGGATGGCTACATTTATGCTATTCATGTTCCTCTTTCACACCTAAACATGCTAAATCACTTTGAGCTACGTTCAACTGGCTTGCTCCCTTAAGGGTCCAAAGTGCAAAAGGGAAGCAACCTTTGACAGGCTATTACTCAAAAACTGTGATGCTTACAAACTCTCCATATGAGCCTGTGAGATCATGTTGGACCCCTCTACAATAAACTCTCTTGGTTTTTGTTATCTCAAAGTCATTTTCCCGTGGTGTCCAATTTTCACTTGATGAAAAAGTGTCAAATGCAAGAAGTGCAAAGTTGCAAAGTGGTGCAAATTTCGTTCTATAATTCATGTGACCAAATAGATTGTTCCAACATGTCAAAATGGGTAATTTTATGCTAGGCATGGTCCTCTTTCACACCAAATCACTCTGAGCTACGTTCAACTGGCTCGATCCCTTAAGGGTCAAAAGTGCAAAAGGGCAGCAATCTTTGATGGGATATTAATCAAAAACTATGATGCTTATGAACTCTTTCTCTGATCCTATAGAAATGCATTGGACCCCTCTACAATAACCTCTCTTATTTTTTGTTATCTCAGAGTCATTTTACTATGGTGTCTAGTTTTCACTTGATGGAAAAAGTGTCAAATGCAAGCAATGTAAAGTTTCAAAGTGGTGCAACTTTCATTCTAAAACTTATGTGACCAAACAAATTGTTCCAACACATCTGGATGGGTATTTTTATTCTAGGAATGGTCCTCTTTCACACTCAAACATGCCGAATTGCTCCAAGCTACATTTAACTAGCTTGATCCCTTAAGGGTCCAAAGTGCAAAAGGGCAAGAATCTTTGATGGGCTATTACTCGGAAACCATGAATCTTATGAACTCTCTTTCTGAACCTAAAAAATCTTATTGGGCCCCTCTACAATAACCTCTTTCAATTTTTGTTATCTTGGATTTGTTTTCCCGTGGTGTCCAATTTTCACTTGATATAAAAAGTGTCAAATGCAAGCAGTGTAAAGTTGCAAAGCGGTGCAACTTTTGTTCTACAACTCGTGTGACCAAACAGACTATTCCAACGTGTCCTGATGGGTACATTTACACTAGGAATGATCCTCTTTCGCACCCAAACACATCGAATCACTTTGAGCTACGTTCAACCAACTTGATCCCTTAAGGGTCCAAAATGCAAAAGGGAAACAATATTTGACGGGCTATTACTCAGAAACCATGATGCTTACGAGCTCTCTGTATGACCCTACAAGATTGCATTGGTCCCCTCTATAGTAACCTCTTGGTTTTCATTATCTCAAAGTCGTTTTCTTGTGGTGTCCAGTTTTCACTTGATGGAAAAAGTGTCAAATGCAAGCAGTGTAAAGTTACAAAGTGGTGCAACTTTTGTTCTGCAACTCGTGTGACCAAATGAACTATTCCAATGCATCTGGATGGGTACATTTACACTAGGAATGGTCCTCTTTCAAACCCAAACATGTCGAATCACTCTGAGCCACGTTCAACTGGCTCAATACCTTAACGGTCCAAAGTACAAAATGGCTGCAATCTTTGACACTTACGAACTCTTTGTCTAAGCCTACCGGATCAACGTTGGGCTAATCTACAATAACCTATCTTTTGTTCTGCAACTTGTGTGACCAAACAAACTATTCCAACATGTCTCGATAGGCACATTTATGATAGGCATGGTCCTCTTTTGCACCAAACACACCGAATTATTCCCAGCTATGTTCAACCGACTTAATCCCTTATTATGGCATGCAAAACAATTGAAAAGAGAATCATTCACATGACAGTTGAGAAGTCTTAGTTTTACACACAAAAATCCTATGATCATCCTCAAGTCTAGCAAAATAATAAAAAAGAGAAACATTCACATGACAGTTGAGAATGGCATGCAAAACAATCAAAAAGAGAAACATTCACATGACAGTTGAGAAGTCTGAGTTTTACACATAAAAATCCTATGATCATCCTCAAGTCTAGCAAGCACAAGATGTTTTTTAATTATCCTCCTTTCCCTTACAACAATATACAACCAATTGTAAATGTGTACAATGGTGGTTCAACTTGGAAACACTTTATTTTTCCTCAATTAACTTTGGTTGTGAAGCATTTTGTCAATTCCATTTGAAATCATTTGCTATGCTTGAAAATTAGAGTCTAATAGAAACAAGTGATGCTCTCATGTACATTTATTATTTGGTGTGATAAATAAAGTTTCTACCCTTGAGTCCATTTCTTATTTGTATTATAAATTATAAAGTTTTCTCCCAAGTCCATTTCCTATACAAGAAATAAAATTGGAAAAATTTGGCATATACATCTTTCAATGTGTTTATATGGTGATGGATCAAGAACATAACAATTAATTCTTCCACTCTCCATAATTTTCCTTTGTATGCTATGAGTCTCTTCAGAATTCCTGCCAAGTTTGAAGAAAAAATGGAGCAAATAATGAGAAGGTTCCTTTGGTCGAGTGTTGAGACCAAAGACAAAATCCCTCTTGTGGCTTGGGATTTGGTGTGTAGACTAAAGAAGTGGGGGGTCTTGGTATTATAAATCTAAGAGCTTTTAGAAAGGCTCTTCTATCGAAATTTTTTTGGAGGCTCCTGAATGGGGAGGTTGGGTGGGTCTCTTTGGCTAGTAATAAGTTTTTGTATGGCTTGGAGAGATATTGGAACTTGTTGACTTCGAAAGAAATCCCCTCTAGTTCATGCTTTTAGAGAAGTATAATTCTTTGCAGGGATGTGATTGCTAAGGGTGTTAAATGGTTGTTGGGTGATGGTACAAGCATTCCTTTCTAAGATGTTTGTTGTGATGTTATTCCTTTAAGTAGTCTTCCTTGGCCCCCATATTGTACCCTTGTGAAAATTCAATTTTGGGACTAAGGTAGCTAATTACTTTGAAGATAAGGAGTGGAAAAATTTCCAGGATTAGGATCTGTCTTTGAAGGTACTAAAGGACTTCTTGTGCAAATTTTGGATTCCCTCTTTTCCTAGACCAGATAGAGCCATTTGGGCCCCCTATGCTAATGGCTTTTTTTGGTAGCCTTTACTCTCAAGAGCTCAATGGAGGTGCTTGCTTCTCTTCCTTTTTGGGGGAATTTATGGAATAAGAAGTTGATTCCTAAAGTGAATGTCTTCTTCTAGCTGCTTATGCAAGGTAAAGTTTTAACGTAGGATAACCATTGCAAGAGAGGGTTCATGATTCCTAATAGATGTATTCTTTGTGAAGCTAATGGTGAGAGTGTTGTATATATTCTTCTTGGGTGTGAGTATTCTTTTTCTCTTTGGAGTAAATTTCTTAGTCTCTGAAATATTGATTGGGTCTTTCTGGACTCTCTTGACAAATTCTTTGATCAATGGGTGTTCCCTTCCTCCTCCCCTATTCTCCATTGGATGTGGGACCTTATGGGACCATATATTGCTTGGGGATTATGGAAAGAATAAAATAATAGGATCTTTGTGATTCTAAGTTGAAGGTTGATAGTCTTTTCATCAAGATCTGGTGGGCGATTTTGGAAAACTTCACTCTAATAAACTCTGAGTCTACTCAGTGTGTCCCTTCTACTTTCCTTTCTTGTTATGATCTCCTAGTGACTTCTAACTAGAAGATTACTTCAATTCCCATTTTGAATCCTAAATATAGTTCAATTGCTAGAATAAGCACTAAGTGGCACCCATTTCCATTTGGATGGGTTAAAGTTAACTTTGATGGGGTAGTGAAGGGAAATATCGAGCCCTGAGGATGTGGGAGGCTATTAAGAAATGACGTTGGTAGACTCCTAGGTGTGGTGGCACTCCCATTGGGAATCCATACCAATCACTACTTGGAGGTGGAGGCTGCATTCATAAGTTTCAAATATGCAATTAGTAAAGGTTATTCTAAATTATGGGTTGAAGGCGATTCTTTAAACATAATTAACTATCTACGTGGCACTCATCCTCCAAGTGGGAATGTGGATCAGCTCATTAAGATACTATAATTATGTTGCGATCTTGTGAAGAGACCCGTGTCTCTCACATTTACTGAGAAGAAAATTCATTGGCAGATTTTTTTCTAATGAGGCTATCAATTTAAATGATTTTCATGTGTGGGAGGAGGGATCAATCCTTCCCAAGAAAGCTAGGAGTTTATTAAGGAATGATGGCATGGGTTGATACATTGCCGTATTTATGTTCTATTACCTTCTTATGTTCAACATGCTTTATGGGTGTCATCTTGCTCTTTGGCTTCAAGTTGATTTTTTTTTGCAAGGGTTTGCTTGTTCTAGTGTTGTTTGACATGGGTGGTGATAGAAGCATAATCGAACCGCATTCCTGTGGGGGCATCAGGAAAAAGAAGAAGCTTTGGAATATACTAATGGTAATTTCACTCTGTTCTTAGAGAGGATGCACGGGAATGACCCTAATGGCTCGGCATAGTTTGTGTCTTTCTAGCATAACTAGAAGCTTAAGATTAATGGCCTAGAAGTGGAGGTGAATGAGGAATTGGTTGTTGCTATTACTGGTATGCCAACGGTTGGCCACAAGTTCTTCAAGGAAAAAAATAGTAACAAGGAAGTGATGGACCAATTTTTCAAAGATGATGAGCAAAAGAAATTAGTTAAATTGGAAAGTTAGGGTTATGAGAGAAAATCCCTCAAGAAAATTTGGGTGAGTGTTGTTGAGGTGCTTATGTGATGTGACTCTATAGGGGAGGTTTACTATGATTCTTGGTCACCACTTCACTCTCCTCGACCATTTTAGACATGGTTTGTTCATTTCTTTTCCTTTTTTCCTGTCATTGTCTTTGGAGGTCTCTGTGAACGCTCATTTGAAGAATAGGAGGGTTTTCATTCTCCATGAAGGTCTTATATTACTAATTATGGAGCATGTTAAGTCTCTTCTCCCTACTCTAGCCTTTAAGGGTAGGGAGAATACTTTGAGTGACGTATCTGGGTTGTCATGCTTAGATTCTTCTTCAGATGAGGAGGGAGAATGGAATGAAGAGGAGGATGTGTCTCTGGCCATTGTGACTACGTCTTCAAAGAAGAGGAAGTTGGGTGGTTCTAAGAGTAACAGGGCTCCTAAGCAGCTTTCCCTTTCTGAAAGCGAGGATATGGAAGCGAGCTCGAATGATTCCCCACCCAAGACCATGGAGGTGGCTATTGGACAGGATGTTGTTGGTGGTGGCCTTGAGGTGGGGTCACGGGATAATGTTTTGTTATTGGATGACAAGCCATGAAGGTCATCAAAGCATATTTCCAACCTAAAGAACAAGGCCTCAAATGGGTTGGTGAAGGACCCCAATGTGTCTCGTGTTGACAAGAATTCTTGTGATAAGACAGTCGCCATTGAGGACTCTCGGTTGCAAGATTTTCCCAATATGGAGTAGGACAAGGAAATAAGGGGTTTTGATGAGAAGGATGTGGAGAAGAAAAAAGCTGAACAAGAGCCTTTAAAGGTGAATCCTCTCTCCAAGGACTTTTCTTACCTTGATGATGAATCTAACTCCATGTTTGAATTGTTGGAAATTGTTAGGGCCGGGGCTACTGGGACTTTTAAGTTGGCTAAGTGGACTCTTCAAGAGTTCAATAAGATTAATATCAAAATTAGAGGTTTGAAGGTGAATATGAAGAATGTTCTGAAGGGTTCAGTGTTAGACATTCTTATTGATAGAATTGTGGATTTTGAAGGTTTCTACCATGATTTTAAATCTCTATGTGAAGATAGATTGGCTACTCTGGAAGCTAAGATTCAAGGAACGAATGCGGATATTAAAAATATTTTGTAGGTGTGTCATATCTATATGAAGAACAATGCAAACTCCTTGGAAGTCCTTTTCAAAAAGATAAATGATCCTAGGGAGGATTAGGCTTATTTCTCTGAGCTTATGAAGAAGGAGAACTCAGTTAAAGGAAAAGGTTAAAAAGTTGCTAAGGATGATGACAAAGGACCTACTGTTAAATGGTCAGCTGATTGGAAGAGATTGTTCGATGCTAAGGAGTTGTTGGATATGATCGAGAGGCATAGAATCCATCAGCTTGAGGTGGCCAACATCCTGAGTAGTTTGAATTAGTGTTTTTTCTTCTTCTTAGTTGTTTTTGTTTTCTATTGGGTTTAGGTTTTTTTCCTGTTGTTTTGATGTTTTGATGTTGCTCAGTGTTGTTGGTAGTTTATTGTCTTATCTTTAGACTAGCACCCATTTTATTTTATTTTTTGGATGATGGGTTGTTGCTAGTGACTTTCTGAAAATCCTTTTTAGTAGCACTTAGTATCTTTTGTTGTAAAGGGTTTTGGGTCCCTTCAAAACTTGTCTTTCCCCTATAATCAAAATAATTCATTATGTACTATGAGGATTATGATGTGAAAATGTTTAAAGACTATTCAAGATAAATTTTTGTATGATAATGTGTCAAGAAGTTAACTACTCATCATCTACTATGAATATTATGTTTTGCAAGTGTTGTGAAGATTATGTATCATTTGCTTAAATGAGTTGTTCCAATCAAAAGATTAAATATACCAAAATCTTTTTATGAAACATCTCATGGAATACCAATTGAAAATGTGCTTTTTTCTTTTAGATAAAGCATTTGATGGAACTCTTTGAATTAAATTGAATTGAGATATGTAAAAAAATGGAGCATTAGGAAATACATTGCTCAAGGATCTTAAATAAGCCTTATCTCCCATTGCAATTTTGGGTGGATTATTGCTCTCAAAATATTGGGAATGCTTTGCCTATTTTCTAGTTGGCAGTTGTCATTCTAGAAGGCTCATCTCTTGATATATATTATACTCATTCTTAATCAATTATCAAGTTAATAATCAATGCATTTATTTGTAGTTAATCGTTTCTTTTCAATTTGTGCAATTTTGTAATTTGTAACTCTACTAGTATTCCTAGAAATATTGAAGTTTTTTATCATTAACTAATAAAGTTGTTTAGCATCAATCAATAAATATTCAAGAAAAACCACGAAGGATAGAATGATCAATGCTAGGGCTAACCAATTAATAAGTATACATGTGAATAATGGAAGCACAAGTACTCAAAAACACATAAGCCTTGAATTATTCACACAAATAAATAGTATACGCAAATCAATACAAAGTATATGCATGAATACACTTGAATGAACATAACTCATATCTATTGAACCATGGATTTATAATGCAAATATGGACATCATCGATAAAAAATATTTGTATTAACCAAATAGCCATGTAGGCATACATCAATATATGTCAATATAAGTATAAAATATATACAAAATAGCCATATAGGCTTACAAGAATTCCATATAGGCATACAACAAAGGGCTCTAGAATCAAAAGTCATTGCTCTACATCCTCTTGAAATAAATTCTTTCCCTTTGCTTGTTGGCCAGATGGCAATAGGTCTATCACTCATTTATTATAAGGCCAAGGAGTGCTCCTGGTGCTCCTCCTAGGGTTTAGCTCTTGGTCAAGCTTTATCCGTTACAATAAGAAGGAAAGACATTAATATATAGAAATTACATTATAAAAATTGATATATTTAACAAAATAACCACTTGCCGCTAGTAGACAATCTTTGTCCTCGAGGGAAATATTTGCATGCCCATGTTGTGGCATGTTGAAGCCTTATAGAAACCATCTTGATGAGGTAAAAATAACCTCGTCAATATAATGAACTAAATACTTAACCTCACATCTTCTAGCCATCCTTACCTTGCCAATTAATTATCTTTAGGATAAGTAATTGCTTTCTTTTTGTGAAAAGGCATACAATCTTTATTTCTTGAAATTAATTGTAATAAGCTAACCCACGCTAACTTAATGGTTTTTTTTTTAGCATTGAATAGGTTAATTATCATAATCGGTATCATGCTAGTCAAAGAGATTCAACGCAGACTTCAACAACATCAAAGACAAGTGTTGAAGAGTGGGTGCCGAAACTTTAGGAGAATGCATGATGGACTGAGTTTTTGTAGTTTTTGTTATTTTTAGTTTGAAGACTTTATGGCTTGTCTCAATCCCTTTAATGTTTTATGTCATGGGATTTAAAGTATATTAGTTTGTTGAAAATTAATTGAAGACTTTACCAACTAAAATATAGGATATTGTTAGTTGTTTTTATATAAATATGAAACTATTGGAAGCAATGATATACAGAAGAATATCGTTATGTTATACCATGTTTTTTGAGTTACACTCTTAATATGAATAAAATAATTTTTTCCCATCACCTTTGGAGTTACTGAGTAATGTGAATGGAATTATTTTGAATGAAGTAATTTTGGAATTATCAATGTATGTGATCTAAGCTAGGTGTAGGAGCACCCAAGAGTTGGCCACTCAAGGGAGTGTAGATTAGATAGATAAGTATTCTAATTTTAATTATGTTACTTTCATCTAGTTAATAATAATTGGAAGTGAATTTTATTTTCATGTGTGTAGTTCTATCAAGATTAATCTTGCAGGTTGTAGTTGAGTCAGTAATCTTTAAGTTCTATTGTCTAAAGTTTCAAAGCACCTCCTTTCAGTTGTTAGTTTCATATTGTTAAATCATTTTCTATTAATTGTTAAGATTGTTATCTTTTTTTAGATTGATGTATCATAGTTTCTTTACAATCTTTTCTTCTTCATCAATTTACATGTTTCTTAGTTTAATCATTTCCATGCTTTCTAGTTTAATCGTTATGCTTTTTAGGTTCATAATTTTTTGCTTTCTAGTCTAGTTATTTCAAGCCTTCTAGATAAATAATTTCCCGCTTTATAAGTTTAGTGGCCTCTTATTTTAGGGATTCATTTCAGCCATTCTAGCATTTAGAAAGCTTTAGAGAGATAGCCAATATGTCTTCTATTGCATATAGCCTTCAAACACTACTCAGTTGATATATTAATGTATTCAAAAAGTAAAGTTTTAGGACCTAATGACAACCTATCAATTTTTGGCATCATTGTTGGGGAGTCTTATTTTTCTAGTGTTAGTAGGAGATACCTTGAATACCTCTTTTAGGAACAAAATTAGTCCTCTAGATTCTTTTTTTGCATGGTCGGGAAATGTGGCCCCCACAGAAGATTCATACCAAAAACCCCCCAATCAACATACCAACCACAAGTAGGGAGGAAGGAAAATCAGATCAAGAACTTACAGAGGAATTGACCAAGTAGGGTCAACTTGAGACCTTCCCACATACCCCAGAAAGAGAACACATAGTTGTAGAGGAGCTTATTCCTTTACAAACTCCAGAGCCTCACCCAACTGAGTGAATTTTTGAAGAGGACCACATTCCCCTCAACATCATGGGTGACTGTAGCAATGCCGCTAACAATAACCCTCCACCACCATGCACATTCACTTATCCTATTGATATTGATGCAAATGATGACATGACCATGAGAAATATCTCACCAACCTTCTTGCCAACCTTTCGAGGTTTGTCTACTGAGGAACTTGACTAGTTTCTATTTGAGTTTAAAGTCCTTTGTCAAACATATGACTACAAGAGTGATAATCAGAAACTAAATATTTTTCCCTCTACTCTGGAAGACTAAACCATGCATTGATTAATGGGATTAGCTTCTTATTCGATAACCTCCTGGGATGAAATTGAGTTTTCTTTTTTGGAAAAATATCAAAGTTACTATAGGATCAGCGATAGGATTACTTAGATAGGTTTATCTTCTTATCTAAGTGATGTGGTGGAGAAGTCATAAGTCTTGATATTTTGAAGACCCTATTCCTTAAGGGTCTTGATGACAAAGCTTGAAGGAGCTTGGATTTAATGGGAAAAGGAGACATGTCCCAACTGGGGCTTGATGATATTACTGAATTGTATACAATTTTTTCTCGTACTCGAGGAGGTCTCAAAATTCTACTCTATTTAAAGGTTCCAATGAAATAGGAAAACTACATGAAGAGATAGCCAACCTCGAGATTGATATTCTTGTTCAGCTAAACTCCATGTTATATGGCATATAGGCTAAAATGTGAAATCCTGAGACATTGTCCATTTACTACCCCAAGTGCTTAAATAAACATTTGCTAAGGGAATGCCCTTTGGAAAAAGTTAACAAAATTGATATTTGTCAAGTTTGTGACAAGATTCACCCCACTGATTAGTGTGAGATTCTAAACGCCATCAAGAACTCTAAGAAAAAAAAACCTTTGGTTGAGGAAGAGATCAATGTTGTAAATCAAAGACCTGGAGGGAATTTTTCCTATGGCCAGAATTCAAACCCTAACTCGAGACCTCCAACCAATTGGAATAATAATCAATGGGAAGCACCCTGGCCTCAGGCACCACCTCCAATACCACCTAATTGGGGAAGTTATCCTTGGGGACCACCTGAATGGGAAAATCAATCTTGGGTAAATCCTCAATGGCCTAACTAGTCTCAACAATAGTGGTATCCTCATAATCATGTTCCTCAATGGAATCAACCTCAGCATCAGTTTTATACTGGTCCCAAAATAATGCCTACTCAATAGCAAAATCTTTACCACCTCCCCAGAATAATCAACAAAAAGAACAAGTTAACCAACCACAACTTCCTGTGCAACTTGTTTCGAACCCAGATAACAATCGCTCGAATACTCTAATGTATTCCTCATAATAGGACAATGTTACTAGGCTTAACACAATACATTGTGGAAAATTGAAATTGAGGTTTGGGAAAACACTTTCACAGCTGACAATTGAAGAAATTCTAGATGAACATATTAAGAAGTCTACGGAGACAACTACAACAATGCCCACATCTGTCGAACAAGCCCTAGAAACTACTCAAAACAAGCCCAGCCCGCCATCTTTAGCTAAACCTTTCGACCTACCTTAAGAGGAGGGGGGTTAGTCTCCAACTAATCCTTTAAAGGATTCCACTCCTAAAGATTAAATTAAAGCACCTTTTTCTGGAGCGTCTAAAACCCATCACCGTGAAAGATACTCTAGAAATTACCACATCTACCAAAATTGTGTTGATAAAAGAAATTAAATAGATGTAGATTGAAGTTTCGTTGCTACAAGAAATTAAGGAAATTCCTGAGTTGAACCAACTAATCAAATAGTTGTGTATCAAAACTCTAGGGAGGAAACCAAAATGAATAAATATTGTCCACATAAACAATTATCTAGCTAACTTATTGGCTAGAACGACCACTGCTTTGAAATATGAAGATCTAGGTGTTGGCCTCCTCTAATGGTTCAATAACTAAGCCCTTAAAGTTATAACTTAGAGATTAGACATCGACACTAAGCAGTTATCTTGATCATCATGAAGGTGCATTTCATTGTCAACCCAAGGATGTAAACTTGAAATGGGTCAGCATTGTCTGTGCACTAGGACTCAACTATAGTCATCCTCATCCTATAACTAGAAAATGAACAGTACTAAAAATTGAAATGCTTGAAAGGAATTAACAAAAGTATTGAATATGAATTATCAACTAAACTGAGCATCAACCACTGAACTTGAATGGATAACAGAAATAACAATCTTAGCAAACAAACAGGAAGTTACTTTGTCTACCTTGGCTGTAGGAACAGTCACAAAATAGAGTTCCAATGGTTGCAAGAACAGGAAACTATTGAAATTGATACTAATTACTTAACAGAAAAATAACTATTTGTGTGTGTGTCAAATGTGGAGAGTATTCTAATGTCAACACAAACCTTAATGAGATGGTTTACATTCAAATTTTGAAGCAAGTAAAACTACTCTAGATTTGTAATACAATCATTGAACCTTTCAAATACATATCATTGTCCTCTATTTCTAGGGATTTATTAAAACATTTGGCCCTCAGATTTCTATGGGCACAATGGTTGTTAAAATGACTACCTAGAAAATGAGATTTGAGGCTTAATATGCAACCTAAGATGATTTCTATGTGCAAATGAGTGTTGGAATGATTAGTGGTATGCTTCTAAATGAAACAAAATGATGGAAAGGATAATGGATACGATGATAAACAAAGGATGATGATGATAAGTGAACAAATGGAGATGAGTGAGATGATATGAAACTAAAATGAACTTTCCATGATTATGAATACAATCAAATGCAAACATAAAACAAACTAACCTAAAATGTAACTACGATGCAATGGGGATGATAAAATGTAACTATGAAGCAATAAATTAATCTAAGATGAGAATGCAAAGTAACACATGATATGAATACTATGTATAAGACTCCATGAAAGCTCCAAGCTCCTAAGATAAACCTGCATAGTAACTTTACTCAAATTGTGGATGATAAATGCTAAGGAAAGAGGGTTTATTTATAGGGTTTCTCAAACATTTTGTGAGGTGGCACCTATCAACGGTCTAGATTCGAAGGAGACATAATAGATGGTGGAGATGAAAGGAATCAGGATGTTGTCCCCTTGACCAAAGACAACATGCCATGTGTGTGGAGAGAATCCTTTGACCAATTGGAAACATGCCAAATGTATGGGATTCCCAAGTGTGTGAGACAAAGACCCATGTGCTCCAAATTTGTTGGAAGTGTGGGGGAATAAAGCCATGTGCCTTTTCTCATTGGTGGAAGTGTGTGAGGATAATTCTAATTAATAATTAGGCTTATTTATTTTCATGTGACCTTTATGAGGTGGCACACAAAAAGTTGTAGAAATGTGCTCTAATTCTTAATCAAGATTAAGTAAGTTTAATTAAATAAACACGTTTAGGGTATTTTGTTTATTTAATTATTTAGAAGAACGTGATTTTGGAGAATTAAAAGAATAGTGAACAATATAAATAAAGACCTTATTTATATGTAGTTGAAGCATTAATCCAATAGGTTGTATTTAATTAATTGAATGTGATGGTTGTTTTTTAGGTGTATACATTTTGCTCCTCTTTGAAGTAATGTGTCTACACATTTCTTGAAAGAAAATTTTGATGTTGATGTTCAGAAAAGATTTTGATGCCCCAGACTTTTGAATTTTAGGTATTAACGGATATATGCCCCCTCAAAAGATAAATCGGTGAATGTGGGGATGTTAAAATGAAATGTTGGAATGAGGTGATGGTGTTGTGACCATTATCATCATGATCCAATGTTTGTTCAGTGATATTTTGATGTCAGAGACAATTTATCTCTCAAAAGGTCATTGCAAGCTCTTGCTTTGAATAGTGTTGATTAATTACCACTCCTTTTTGGTAAAAAATCAGAAATAAATCCCATCATAATTCCCTCCATTTTACCCTTGAAAAGGTAAAAAGTGGTAAAATGAGATTCATTTGCACATTTGGAGTTTGGAGAAGTTGAAGAGTGGAGAGCTTAGAGGAAGATGGTGATCCCATACCACAAGCATTGTTTTGAGTGTCTTCACCAACTTGATTAGCCTGCTACCTCTGGACCTATGGTATGCTTTATGAGAAACCTCTTTGTTAGTCATTTTCTTGCCTGTTAATGGTATTTTGAACATCATAGATAGGTGTTGTAGCTCGTTTGATGTTATTGTTGCACGTTTGGATGATTTTTTTGCCATTTTCAAATGTTTTGAGTGTGTTTGAGAGTTTTGGCACCTTTGGGGTCCCAAATGGCACCTTTGGAAAGCTTGAAATTCAATTTTTTGTGTGGTTTAAGAGTTTTGGCACCTTTGGGGTCCAAAATGGTGCCTCTTGCAAGAGTGAAATTGATGTTTCTGAGTCATTTGAGAGTTTTGGCTCCTTTGGGGTCCCAAATGGTGCCTCTTGCAAGATTGAAAATGCTTGTTTTTGGGTGTTCTTAGAGTTTTGGCGCCTTTGGGGTCCCAAATGGTGCAACACTATTTTGGCACCTTTGAGGTCCCAAGTGGCACCTCTTGTAAGGGTGAAATCCATGTTTTGAGATGCCAAACACTATTTTGGCACCTTTGGGGTCCCAAATGATGCCTCTTGTAAGCCTTGAAAACCCTGTTTTGAGTTGCAAACTTTTTTTGGCACCTTTGAGGTCCCAAATGGTGCCTCTTATTTCCTTGGAAAGTCTTTTCCTTGGTTGATTCTAGGTGGTTTAAGCCTATTCTTTGCCTCGTTTGATAAGGTGTGATTGCGAAAAGCCCACATGATGATGTTTGCAAGATGTTTCTGAGTCCTAGTAGTCATTGTTTTGTCATGTTTTGGATTGATTTCAATCAAATTGTGGTATGTGCAATGGTTGATTGATGTTTTGTGTGATGATTTGATCTCATTATAGGTGAGAATCAGATGATAGAACCAGTGTTGTATCGACCTCATGATAGGTGAGGAATGATAGTAGGATTGATAGCATATCGTCATCATGATAAGTGAGGAACGGTAGTTTGATTGATAGAAGATCATCCTCATGATAGGCGAGGAATGATGGGTTGATTGATTGAGATGTTGATTGTTCTGATTGATTTGATTTGAATGACTACACATTAGCTTGATTGACTGATAATCTTGATTGAACATGACATTGATTGACTAATTTGTGTTCATGATTAGGGAGATGGAGATGTACTCTAGTCTCAGGAGTGATTCTCAAAGACCTGGAACATGGTTCGCTGGTTTCCCTTAGCCAACTTAGAGATTCTCTCCCGTTGTGGGTTGACTTCCTTGTTAGATATTCTACAATATAGAATCAACAGAGGTTTACTAATAGCATTGGCAGAGAGATGGCACAGTGAACATAACATGTTTCATTTACCAACTAGAGAGATGACCGTGACTCCAGAGGATGTCTATCGTATTCTGTGGATCCCAGTGATGGGACAGATAGTGGTGTATGATAAGATAGAGTAGGGTAGGATAGTTACATTGTGGAGGTTATGCCGAGATGATCATGTTATGGGTCAATGGATTCCTTGGACAAAGATGGTTAGCAGATATGATCCTTTGCCATGTGTGCTTTCTAGATTCATTGGTGGATTCCTTTGTCCTGATCATAGGTCAAATGGATTTTCAGCAAGTTGGGGTCGTGTGCTATTGTGGATGACACTTGATGGTACTAGGTATGCATGGGGCTCATGTATGTTAGCCCACCTATACCAAGATTTGCATGAGGTTGTTTATTACGAGGTGACGAGCCTGTCATGTGGCGTCACATTACTACAAACCTCGACATGGAAGCATATAGCCATCATTTGGCCCATGGGAGAGAGACATTGACCACCATGGAGACCCTATGTTTTCAGTTATAGTGGTCCACATGTCCAGCATAAGTTCAGCAAGGTTGTTTATTGGAGGCGTGCTCTGGATGATTTGGAGACTGTCACATGGCGCCCATACTTGGATTGTGAGCAATGGCCAGAGGATCAGCTGGAGATGTTGTATATGTTGTTATCTCACTATCTAATTGGGCAAACACATGTTGTGCTTGAGTGATACCTGTATCTATGAGTATGTCGATAGTTTAGATGGGTTCAGGGGATGCCCCTGGGAGTTTCCCATTATGCACGACGACGACAAGATGTTTTAGAGTGGGGCCCCTATGTATCATATGAGGTAGCTTGTATAGAGTACTATACCTTGACACTAGGTTTATGGGATTATGTTTCATATATTACAGACATCGGGATGACTGAGTATTATTCAAAGTTCTTCCACACGCATCCTTTTCCTAGACTTCCTCATCCAGAGGAGCCAGTACCGCCAGTTGATTGAGAGGGAGGAGATGACAAGGGTGGTGGTGATGGTGGGGAGGGTATTTGTAGAGGTGTTGACAGTGGTGTAGAGGGTGGTTGCAGAGGTGATGGTGGTGCAAAGGGTGATGGGGAGAGTGATGATGGTGCAGTGGGTGGTGGGGAGAGTGATGATGGTGCAGATGATAGTCATCCATTTGATTTTGTAGTTCCAAGGTGTAGGAGGAGTGTTACCATAGCTCAGGTGGTGCTTCCCAGGATTTGGATTGGGATACCCTATCACCAGCAGTCATCATAGATAGCAGCTTTGTAGGCAAAGGTTTAGTTATTTTAGAGTGAGATAGCCTAGGATCGAGCATAGATTGTGTCCCTTTAGGATGAGCTAGGGTAGTGTCAGGCACAGATTGATATTTTGATGACTAATAGAGGGACAAATAGGTAGCAGATACAACAATTGCAAGCATAGATGATCATACTTACTTTAGAGAGGGATGCCTTTAGACATCAAATAGAGCAGGTTGAGGCCATTTCCAAGAGGATACAATAGACGACACCCTTTGTAGGTATATCAGATTTCTTCAGAGAGATCTGACACATTTCTCAAGAGTTGCAATTTTATAGAGGTAAATATCATGAGTTGGTTCCTCCTGAGCGACGAGAGAGTTTTGTACAGTCTCACTCTGGCAGATCTCGTACTTGAATTGTTAGCATGGGTGTCACGCAACCATTTCCTGGAGATAGGAGAGATCCAGGTATAGGTCCATTGGGTAGAGGAGGTACTAGTTCCATGAGAGCAGCAGCATCTAGTGGGAGCTCGAAATAGCATTTTGTGATGTTCCTTGGACATTGTGTATACACCTTTTGTGAGATTGAGGATGTGTTTCCCATGATACAGTGCCCTTTTGGATTTTGATGTATCTCATCCTATTTTTTGGATATCCTTGTACACGTGGACATTATGACATTTTTTATGATATATGATATGCATGGGTGATTATGATCTAAATGCTGATATGCATTTGATTTCTCTATTATGATATGCAATGTTGTAAATTTATTTAATTTCTATGTGATGATAATGATTAGGAAATGTGATGCATGTATTTATGATTATGCAATGTGATGTGATTTATTATGATTATGCAATGTGATGTGATGATTATGATTATGCAATGTGATGTGATGATTATGATGTGTAATGCAAATGATTGAATGTGCATGACTTTAAATGTTCAAGGCCTTAACGTGAATAAGTGAGTTTGTCCAACTTCCAAAAGTTGTGGGAAGACTACAGTAGATTGATATTTTAGGCTTCATAACTCTGACATATTTCCCAACTTTCTTGGAAATCTGAAGAGACTCACTTATTTAAGTGTAGTGGATGACATGATTTTGATGTTAGAAATGATATGCAATGTATGTCATTTATTATTTTCTTTTGTATTTTCTAAGGGAAATATTATGATAGAATGTATGAATGTAAATGATGTGAAAATTTTTTCTAAGATATGCAAATGATGATACAACTGATGCGCAACTAAATGAGAATGATGTGTTTTTGGTTAATGTCCAGTGTACTCAATCCATTAATAATAGAGATGACACCATTGTGAAATTGTTTCAGCATTGAAAAACCCCATAAATACACATGCAATACTAACATGAATGCAGTCTAACTTAACTATGCAAATCTCGTATTCAAAAGTTGTAATTTATATTAACCAATTTTTCATGCTCTTTATCATTGGGCATTTAAAATGTTGAAAGTGAGTGCAAGAATCGATGGCATATTTTAGACCAAGATGACCTAAGTACTACTTTCATGATGTTTTAAAATTGCAAGTTAACACAAGCATCTAAGTATAATTAAACCGAGATGACCAATGCATCACTTGCATAAATAGACAAGAGTTAATATTTTTCCTATGCAAATTTGAAATGTCATCGGTGATACTTTGTAGCGCATGTCTCGCAACAACTTGCATAGTAATAATGATAAACTCACAGACAACAAACAAAGAAAAATCATACTCCTTCCTTGCTCCTCTAATTCAATACATCATTGAGGACTCAAGAGATATGATATCAAAAATCAAAGTAGAACAATTTGAAATTTCATGTTTAATGTGATAAACCCTTGATTCAAAAAGATCATCATCCATTTGAAGTTTGTGTTTGTAACGTTGGTCTGATGACTATTTTCCTATTGGTTCAAGCCCAAAGTTTATTTTCCCCTAGTGAGTGCAGGATTTTTTCCCCAGTCTAGGGTGAGACATGACCATGACAACCAAGACCTAACTTAAAGACATATCTTAGGGGCCTCAGGGGTTGATCAACATATTAGCCTTGCCTACGTTATACATGCAGAGACCACGTAGTTCGACTAATGACATGACCAAGATTTACAAGACAAAAATATGAACATAGCAGACACCTAAAAGACTGACCCAAATGTCTTGGGGGACAATCAAAGATCACCCTTTCCTACGTTCAAAGATCAAAGGTGACGTAGTTTAATGAAGACTATGTTTTTGACCTTTTGACTTTTTGACCTGTTTTTGGATTTTGACATGTTTTGAATGTTTTTGGGATTTTGATATGTTTCAAATGTTTTGGGGATTTTCAATTTGTTTTCAATGTTTTTGGGATTTTTGATTTTTTGACCTTGAGAATGTACAAGAATCCCACCCTATGTAGGACATGCCCCCAATGTGATATGATAATACAAACTGATTTTTAGAATGGGCGAGTAATGCTAGGAGATACCATGATTCAAACACTGGATCAAGCTATGATGCAAACATGGAAGCGTGACAAATGCAAAGATGGAAGCATGATGGATGAATGTTGTAGAGCAAGTCATGTAGCCCAAGATAGATGGAGAGTGCTTATTTTACACAAGGCACATATTTTCCAAGTTTTCACCAAGGTACCTGCCCAAAGTGCCATCGAAGTGGTTTTCACTAGAGGACGATCTTTTTTCTTTATTTTTTTTCAATCTTTTTTTTTATTTTTTTGGAATTTTTCCAGGATCTTTACCAATGCACTATATGAGCTAGGTTGAAAACCTTTTGAGATGAAAGCTATTGAGAGGTTCATCAAACATATCCCCTTATGGTGTGGATAACTAATATGCTCCTGATCCAAAGACTGATACCATAACAAAGGGACATAGCCAATTAGGTTCAAATTTCCCCTTCTTCTCTCAATCTTGTTCATTACAGGGATTTTCTTTTAAGACTAAATCGCCCACCTAAAATGCTCTAGCTATTACTTTGTGATTGTAGCTCCTAGATATCCTTTGTTGATAAGCTTTTAGGTGATCAACTGCATTTTTTCAGCGTTCATCCAACAGTTCTAATTCTTGTAGCCTAGATACTCTATAATCCTCATTTGAAATCATCCCTTTAAGTGACACACGTAGGGATGGTATCTCAACCTCAATAGGTAGAATAGCTTCTGATCCATAGACAAGAGAATAGGGTTTTTCTCCTATCGAGGTATGGATACTAGTTATGTAAGCCCACAATGTTGGGTTGAGTTGAACATGCCAATCACATCCAGCTTCATTGACGGTTTTCTTCAAAATCTTCAGGATAGTCTTATTTGAGGCCTCTGCTTGGTCATTCCCTTGGGGATAGTAAGGTGTAGAAAACCGATGTTGGATATGGAATATTTCACAGAGCTATTGAAAATCTTGATTCTTAAAGGGTCAGCCATTGTCTATAATGATAGATTGAGGAACACCATACCGACAGACGAGATAATTTAGGATGAATGATGAGATTTTTTTCCTGGTGATGGTGATTAGAGGAACAACTTCAATCCACTTGGTGAAGTATTTTGTGGTTGTGATTATAAATTTATGTCCATTGGAGGAAGAGGGGTGAATCTTACCTATAAGGTCCAATCCCAACTGACAAAAAGGCCATGTAGTTGTGAAAGGATGCAACTCTTGTGCCAGTGCATGTATCAATTTTCCATTAATTTGACATTTAGAACACCTTTTGACATATTGAAATGACTCTTTCTCCATATTCGGCCAGTAATACCCCAATCATAATAATTTCTTAGCTAAGGTTAAGCCACTTGAATGTGTACCATAAATACCTTTGTGAACCTCTTGTAAAGAAGTTTCAACTTCGTTATGTTCTAAACATCGAAGAAGAGTACCATCCAGACCTCGTTTATAAAGCACATCAGCTATTAAGTTGTGGCAAGCTGCTTGTCGAATGAAGTTTCATTTTTGGTTTTGAGATAAGTCCATTGGAAGGGTATTGTCTTGCAAGTAGGTATGGATTTCTCCGTAGAGGGAAATTTGAGGGTCAACAATCTGGCATATCACTTGGGATTTTGGATCTTCATACGCTGGGTTGGACACTTGTTCTACCATGAATTCATAATGTCTTCGTTGTTCAGATATCTGTAAGAGAGAAGCAATGGTGACCATTGCATCTGCAACTTTGTTTTATATTATGGGAACCTGTGCAAACTTGATCTCAACAAAGTAATTTTTGAAATCATCCACCATCCTCTTGTAGGGAAGAAACTTGTCATCCTTTGTTTAATAATCATCATTGACTTGGTTGATGACTAGTTGTGAATCACCATAGACTAGCAATTCCGTGATTTTCCATTCAACATCTATCTTGATTCCAATTATCAATGCTTCATATTTAGTTGTGTTGTTGGTGTAGGGGAACATTAACTTGTAAGATTTAGGAATTGTGTATCCGTGTGGGCAGACAAACAAGATTCATGTGCCTGATTTATGTTGTGTATAAGAGCCATCAAAGTATAGCAACTATTGTTGTGTAGATATGGTTAGGATATCATTATCAGGGAATTCAATGTTCATTAGATTGTTATCTAACAATGGTGCTTCAGCTAGTTGATCTGCTATGGCTTGACCTTTAATTTCTTTCCTATCCATGTACTGGATGTCGAACTCACTCAATATCATGACCCACTTGGCTAACCTCCCTATTAAAGCAGCTTTGTTGAGTAAGTACTTTAATGGGTCGATTTTGGCAATGATTTTGATGGTGTGAGTCAGCATGTAGTGCCTCAATTGTTGTGTGGCAAATACAACTGCTAAACAAGCTTTCTCAATAAAGGTGTAATCAATCTCATAACCATTTAAGGTCATCAGGTACTGCTTTATTTGACTGAAGGCAGCTTCACATTTGTCATCCCACTTGAAAGAGACATTCTTGTGTAATAAGTGGTTGAAAGGATGAGTTTTATTAGCTAATTGTGCAATGAATCTTCTGATGGACTGGAACCATCCTTGTAATGATCTGAGTTGACTGATGTTTTTAGGAGGCATTTCCATGATGGATTTGACCTTTGTAGGATCCACCTCAATGCCTTTAGTTGAGACAATGTATCCCAAAATTTTAGTTGATGTTACACCGAACACACATTTCTTGGGATTTAACCTCACCTTGAATTTCTCCAATCTTGTGAAGATTTTGTCTAGAATCTCTAAGTGTCCTTCTCTAGTGTAGGATTTTTCTAATTGATCATCTACATAGTCTTCCATAAAAGTATGTGTCATGTCATGGAAGATGGTAGTCATAGCTCTCTAATATGTAGTTCTAGCATTTTTCAGCCCAAAAGGCATCACATTCCAACAAAAAGTGCCCCAAGGACATGTGAAGGCCGTTTTATATTGATCTTCAATTGTTATCTTTATTTGGTTGTATCCTAAAAAGCCATCCATAAGTGATAACATTCTATGCCCAACAGTCAAGTCTACAATCATATCAATGTTTGGTAGAGGAAAATCATCTTTTAGACAGGCTTTGTTAAGATCCCTGAAGTCCATGCATATCTTGATGCTCTTATCTGGTTTAGATACCAGAACAATGTTTGATATCCACTTTTCATAGTCAATAGACCTTATAAATCCTATATCTAGTAGCTTTTTCAACTCATATTTCACCAGAAGGGCGATATGGGGATGCATCTTTCTTAGTTTTTGCTTTAGCAATTTTATGCCAAGTGGTAATGATAAATGATGCATAATGAGTTTTGGATCTATGCCTGGCATATCAACATATGACCAAGCAAATTTGATTTGCCTCTCCTCAAATAATTTTGTGAAATGAGGTTTCTCCTCTTCTATCATGGATTCTGCTAAATGCAGGGTCTTCACTATTTCGGTTGTACCAACATTGATGGATTGTGTGGATTCTATTAGTACTAAAGATCTCTCCTGATAGTGTTCTAGGAGAGTGTCAAACCTTCCATCTCTTGGTTCCTTAGGGAGGTTTTCACCTTGAGATACGATCTTTGTTTTTACTTTTTCCTAATTTAATAGTGTCATCAATTGTTTTTCAATATTAGACTCATTTCTTATATTTTTTCATTTTGCAGCTGAAAGGTTTGACACTCCCTTTGTCAGGAGCTTCATTCTAAGATTCAATGGTAAAACATGTGTCAAGATTATCAAAACACAAGAAGTTCATGATGACATTATCGTTTGAAAAGGTGGGTATGTCAAATGGCTCATTTTGATACCAATCAATTAGTTTAGGATGCATTAAAGGAAAGGAATCATTAGATTGGCCAAGGTCATAAGGTGTAAGTATCAGGATAGCCATGTTGTCAAATTTTCCAATGAGGTATAGGATGTTACTCTCTTCCAATGTGTCTATCTCGCTCGAAGAATGATCATCTTCACTTGAGTCAACGACATACTGTGATCCATATTCAAGGGGTCTAGAACCAGAACTTTGTCCTGTCATACATATTGGTGTATACTTTTAGATTACATCAATTTCTTTTTGTGGCAAGATTCTTCAGAGAGGGAGTCCCATTCATATTCATTGGAATCTATTTCATGATCCTCACTAGCCTGTAGTTGTAAGATTCTTTCAATAGCTCTTTGAGTAGCTTCCTCTTTTGAGTCTTCCCTACATCCTAGTCTTGTTTTGTCTTTGGGATTCATTGTGATGAGCTATATTGGTTCACTGATGCCTTCTTTTCTTTTACCCAAAGGACCATTTCCCTCATATCCCATTTTTTTTAGGATTTTCTGACCTTTGCCATACTTATCTATGCATATATTAGACATTGATACCTATGAAGGTTCTTCATCTTTGTATAACTAGTTCAGGACATCCCTATCTTCTAATTCCTCCACTTGAGTGCTTGCTTTTATAAACTTCCCATCAAAGAGTGTAATGGGTTGTAGAGATTGTTTTCTTGAGGTGGATGGTTGTTCATGTGACTTAGGAGAAGATGAAAGTTGTGATAAGTACGAAGATTTCTCAAATGAGTATTCCCCCATACCCTTGTCTTTTATTTGGATTTTTTCAAATTGTTTTGATAAGGCATCAAGTTGACTTCCATTGTTGCATGAAATAGAGTCAATGACCCCTTTTTTCTTTTGATTGAGCCTTTTCCTCATACTATCTTTACGAAGAACCCACTGGACATTCTTTGTTTGATGGATCATAGTTGATGACTTCTCTATTATGTGGTACAAAGGTATCTTAACTTGTTCTGAGTGTATTGCAATATTGGGGATTGTTAGAATCTATAACAATGGTGACCTCTTATCCATTGAAAGGAAATTTCAGGTGTTGATGATAGGTTGATGGTATTGCTTGCATTTCATTAATCCATGGTCATTCAAGGAGTATGTTATATTTCAATTCCTTGTCTAACACCTGACACACTATATCTTTGATGATTGGTCCCACTTGAATTGGTAAAACGATAAATCCTTGGAAGGTTCTCTCTTCATCATCATATGCTTTTATGGTGATTTTCCTTCTAGGATCAATAACATTTTCAGAATATCCTAATGCACAAACAAGCTTGAGAGTGAAGATATTTAGGCCTGATGCTCCATCTATAAGGAGATGTTTGACACGATGTTTATGGATTAGGACTTCAATGTGGAGAGCAGCATTATGTGGATGGGTGATGGATGCATCATCATGTTCAGAAAATGATAAGCAATGAGGTGCAGTCAAATGTTCCACCATAGCTTGAAATGTACAAACTTCTAGATTGTTTGGTACTATGGTGGCAACTAAAGCTTGTTTCAGGATTTCTTTGTGTGCCAGTAAAATATTGAGAAGTTCCCATATGGATATTTGAGCGGGTATCTTCTGTAACTGATCAACAATGTTATATTGAGTTACATGAAAATAGTCATTTTGGATGTGGAAGGGGTAGCTCCTTTCAATGTTACCTTGGCTTGTCCCCTTGTAATCACATTGATAGGTGTATTATCTTGATAGTTTGTAATTTTGATGACGTTAATTTGATTGTCATTTGTGTCAACGTTAGTGCTCAGATTTCTAGGTACAAGGTCACTGATTTGATATGAGATGGTGTCATCATTTTGTTGGGTTTCAATTGTGGCATCCTTCCCTTGGCTTCCAATTTCACTATCTTGGATGGAATTCTCAACCATCTCAATACAATGAATGGTAGAATCGTAAACATAGTTTATATTCTAGCCTTTGGTATTCGATGTAAAGGACTCTCCCTTTTCATAATTGGGTAAAGGGTTCTTGAACACTCTGTGATCACTGTTTGTTTGAGGTCCTTCAATGTGTACCTTTTTGTTATCAATGATATCTTAGATTGTGTGCTTTAATTTCTAATAATCTTTCATCATATGACCCTTGTTTTGATGATAATCATAGTAATGGGTATCATTCCACAAAAAAGGTTTGACTTGTGGATCCCAATTTCATGCTTCTAGCACTATGATAAGCTTAGCCTCGGTAAGGTAGGATTGAAGGATTGTCCTAATGGTGTGAATTTCATCGATTGGAAGGTTTTGGAAACGGTGTTGCTTTAGTCCCCGAATTAGTCTGATTGTTGTTTTGGCTAAAATTTGGAGTTTTGGGAGGATTGTTGGTCTGATTAGTCTTGGTGGCAACTACCATTAGGTTGAATATGGGTTTTGTATTTTTATTTTCAGCTATGACCTCATTGGTACCCACATTCTTGTTTTGTTGCCAAAATTTAGGTTTTTCCCCATTGTTGTAGTTGTTAGAGGAAGTGGATGAGTTGTTTTCATTGTATACTTTAATGAACCCTCTTTTGACTAAGGCTTCTTCGATTTTAATTATGTTTTCAATCAATTTTTTTAAGGTAGGGGGACATTTTAATTCCAATATATAACTCATCTCATCATTTAGGTTGTCAATGAAAATCTCTATCTTTTCCTTTTCGGGCATGGGACGAGAATACCTTGCAAACAATCTCCTCCATTTTTGCAAGAAAATGAGGAAGGATTCACCCTTTTTCTATTTCAAGTTGCAAAGGTCTTTCATGGTGATATCGTGTTGGATATTATAAGAGTATTGAGTGAGAAACCTATTGACCAACTCTTAAAATGTGTTGATGGGGGGTGTAATCTTTGAAAACCATTCAAGGCATGTCCCCCCTAGACTTCATGGAAACAGTCTCATCAAATAAGTTTCCTCATGTGCAAATTCTAGACTCATAGTTTGAAATTCCCTTACGTGATCTAATGGATCAATTGTACCATTGTATTTATCATACTTTGGAAATTCACTACATTTAGGGAAAGGAATCATGTTGATGGATTGATTAAAGGGATAAGGACAAATGTCCTCGATCAAGTATCGTTTTGAAGTTCCCCTTTGCATATCTAGAACTTGTTGTTGGAGGTTCTTCATTTGGTGAGTTAAAGCAACCATTTTTTTTGTTTCCTTTTCAGGCTTTTGGGGAGGTGCTTTTAAGATGTTGATATGAAAATCAGGGGGAAGTTTGACTCCTTGATTCGCTAACATTAATAGGTATTTTTCCCCATCTCTTTCAAAAATATTTTCCAAAAACTTATGGAAGTTGGGGTCTTGTTCCACTTGTTAGATATCCTCATTGTTTATTTCTTCCCCTTGAGTTTTGTTGATTTTAGGAATAGGGATTTCTTCTGCATCAACCATGTTGCTAGGGATCTCACTATTTTGAGGTTCAATGTTGGGAGTTTTGATATCGAAAGTTTCACTACTCAGACTTCCTATGTTTTCCGTTTCAAAGTTGGGTATTCCAATTTCCTTGTCCCTAAGCCTTCTCTTTTGTGATCTCATTTGGATGGGCATACAAGTGTTATGATTTAGACTAAGCTTTTATCTAAGTTTGAAATAGTGCCAAGGATTACAACTAAGTCAAATATAATGGAAAATTCTATTGATTAGACTAAGTTTTATTTGATTGCATCACATAGTTTCGTGATTAAAGGATGACAAATCCCAAAGATGAAACTAGGTCTAACAATCAAAGATATGATAGATTTTGATGATTTAGGCACTTTGAGATATTTAGATCTAGGTTTAGTTTGGAAAGTTTCACTTGTATAGGTCTATTTCGACACGTTTAGACTTCTAAGGTATCTAAGGAACGATCTTGCACTCGGAGTTTTGACTCAAGAGATGTAATTAAGGTACTCAAAACATTGGAAAAGTATTGGATTTTGACAATAGTGCATCATGTATAACTCTATATTTTTCTTTCAATCTCTCTTGTAAAAATTGAAGGTTAACCTTTCTCTAAAGTCATAGAGCATAGACAAACATTTTTTGATGTTGTTTTGGACTAAGAGGTTTGATTTTTGGTTTCTAAATCTTGATCTTTCATGAAATCATCACGTAAACCACATATTCTGACTCTATTTTTCCTAAGGAAAGGTTGAACACTACTGAATGGACTGATTTTCTAAAGATGGATGGACCTAAGTTACTGACTTGTCTACCTCAATGAATGTAGTTCTGAATCAAGGTTTTCACTTTTAAAATGTAATGTTTTTTATGGTGTTTTGTTTGAGTTTTGTTTTGAAGACACATCAAGAAGAATATGCACTCCTAAGGCTATGTAAGACTATATTCTTTTAGATTCCTTGCAATTTTTACCCCAACCACACTATCTTTAGTAGATGACTTCATAAGCTTGGCTGCATGAGCTCCCCCTTACAGTGCACTTTCTTCTCAGGCCAACCAAGCTTCCAGTCCCCATGAAACTCCCATGGCGAACTAATCACCTCTAATAAAAATTGTGAGAATGTGGATTCCTTGGCAACAACCATTGTTGCACCAAAGAATAGATAAAGGATTTTGGAAAATCTACAACAAGGGTTTTAATGTAGGTATTCCATTCATGGGGGATAATCCATGCGGTGAGAGTCCCTTTCGATCCATCTCCTCAGAATTATCCTCATGATACTTGAACTTTCCTCAAGTATCCACATTTATATCTTAGTTGGAAGTCACTTGGCTTTAGCGTTTTACCAGTTGGGTCATTCCCTTGGGTGATTACTTTTTCCCACAAGGAAGGCCCTCTAGGATAAATAAAAGCAAGCAAGTATACCCATAGTTCAATTGATCTTTACTTCACATGAATAAAGAGAGAATCCATGCCATATACTTCACTTACACTCGCAAATGAACAAGAATGGGTCTAGCTTTTTGGATCACCCATTTAAGGGGAGATCATATGCCTACCATCCATCACATACAAAAGACATGGTGTTTATTAACTTTTTAATTAAGCTATCTTCCTAACTTAACCAAAAGGACACATGATATTCATTAACCTTTTAATTAAGCTACATTCCTATCTTAACCAAAAGGAAAACAAGTAATAATGTCCAACCCCTACAATATGTTATTAGTTTATGTTTTGAGTATTTGACAATGAATTATGGGAAAACCTGCAAATGCACAACACAAAATGTGAGTTTCTGATTTGGTGACAAACTGCAAGAGGCACCAAAATAGAGACAAAAAACTCAAAAACAAAGTTAGACAAGCTAGAACTCCCTGAAATAGTTTGCAAGAGGCGCCAAAACAGGTGCAAGAGGTGCCAAAACTCTAGAAACGGTGTAGAAGGATCCCAAAATAGGTGAAAATGGTCTTAGAACAACTTGCACGAGGCACCAAAACTCAAGCAAGAGACGCTAAAATAGGTGCAAGATGCACCAAAACTCTAAAAGTGGCCTAGAATGGTCTCGGAACAGGTGAAAATAGTCTTGAAACAACTTGCAAGAGGTGCCAAAAATAGGTGCAAGAGGTTCCAAAACTCTAGAAACTGCCTAGAATTGCCTCAAAACAGGTGCAAAAGGCTCCCAAGTCTTCAATTTGAACCTACAATCATGAAATTTGTAAAAAATTTAGCAACAAGTGAGGCAAAGGCCCCACGGTGGGTGCCATTTTGTGTGTGTGTCGAATGTGGAGAGTATTCTAATGTCAACACAAACATTAATGAGATGGTTTACATTCAAATTTTGAAGCTAGTAAAACTACTCTATTCATAATACAATCAAACCTTTCAAATACATATCATTGTCCTCTATTTCTAGGGATTTATTAAACCGTTTGGCCCTAAAATTTCTATGGGCACAAAGGTTGTTAAAATGACTACCTAGAAAATGAGATTTGATGCTTAATATGCAAGCTAAGATGATTTCTATGTGCAAATGTGTGTTGGACTGATTAGTGGTATGCTTCTAAATGAAATAAAATGATGGAAAGGTTACTGGATATGATGATAAACGAAGGATGATGTTGGTGATAAATGAACAAATAGAGATGAGTGAGATGATATGAAACTAAAATTAACTTTCCATGATTATGCATACGATCAAATGCAAACATAAAATAAACTAACCTAAAATGTAACTATGAAGCAATTAATTAATCTAAGTTGAGAATGTAAATTAACACATGATATGAAAACTATGTATAAGACTCCATGAAAGCTCCAAGCTCCTAAGATAAACCTACATAGTAACTTTACTTAAATTGTGGATGATAAATGCTAAGGCAACAGGGTGTATTGATAGGGTTTCTCAAGCATTTTGTGACATGGCACCTATCAACTATCTAGATTTGAAGGAGAAATAATAGACGGTGGAGATGAAAGGAATCGGGATGTTCTCCCCTTGACCAAAGACAACATGCCATGTGTGTGGAGATAATCCTTTGACCAATTGGAAACATGCCAAATGTATGGGATTCCTAAGTGTGTGAAACAAAGACCCATGTGCTCTAAATTTGTTGGAAGTGTGGGGAATAAAGCCATGTGCCTTTTCTCATTGGTGGAAGTGTGTGAGGATAATTCTAATTAATAATTAGGCTTATTTATTTTCATGTGACCTTTATGAGGTGGCACACAAAAAGTTGTAGAAATGTGCTTTAATTCTTAATCAGGATTAAGGAAGGTTAATTAAATAAACACGTTTAAGGTATTTTGTTTATTTAATTATTTAGAAGAACGTGATTTTGGAGAATTAAAAGAATAGTGAACAATATATATAAAGTAAGACCTTATTTATATGTAGTTGAAGCATTAATCAAATAGGTTGTATTTAATTAATTGAATGTGATGACAATTTTTAGGTGTATACACTATTAAACTAAATGGATGGAATTCTCACCAAGTGGGCCCCCTTGAATGAGTCCTCCCTAAGCTAACTCAAATGCAACAAATCATAATATCATTTTATTCCTTGTAAACATGATTACAACATATCAACAATATGACTATATTACTTAAACTGAAAATACAAGTACAATCTCAGAACATCCAACCTTATGAAAAGGGGCATCTGACTATTATTTATAGAGGGAAATGCTTCTAATTAACCCTAAATAACTAGGCAGCTGACTCCAACACAATAGGAGGATGCCATTTATTGAAAAGATGGAAAAGAGAGAGGAAGTTATGCATGTGCTAGATTTAGTCAAAATAAACCAACCTTAATGAGGATCCAACACAACACACTTCCTATATTTTCTCAACTAACAAACATAATCATTAAAAAGGTAAGTTACAACTTCCTCATGAGCTGGGAATTTCCCTCCATTGGAAGTTTCCCTCCATTGAGAGTTTTCCCTCCATTGACCTCTTAATGACCATCTCTTGACTTCATTAGCAACCGACCAGCTAGCAAGAACTTCTTCTACTTTGTAGGCTTCATTTATATCATCTTAATGTGAACCTGAATAATGACATTAACATGCACAAAACAATTGCATATCCATAATGACCTTAAAGTAACATTCATTCAGCCACATGTAAAATTAACATAGATATATCACATAGTAGATTAATATTATCAACAGTCACAAGGATAAGTTCATGCCCAAGGTTCATAAATTTTGGGAAATAATATGGAGAGTGTCAATAACCAGGTGCTAAAGCCTATAATAATAATAATATAAAATATATGATAAACCCTATCAAAATTGAGCTATTATTTGGACTCATCATCTCCCCTCAACCCAATGATCTACTAGTCCTCCAGCAGAGGGAGCTCTATTCCTTTGCCTCATCAAAGCTCTGAAGTCACCAACGGCCAACTGTCCTAGATCAGTCTCTATATTATTTGAATTGGGATCCTAGTAGAACCCCTGCTTGTTTTCCAATCTGCTCTACCTTGGCCTTTTTGTATCTATATCATACTGATAATATATGTAGTTTGGCACTAGCCACAATAGAGTAAGTGGTTGAAATGTCAATGGAAGCCAATACTGCTACTTCATCCTTCCAAGTTGTACGTACCTAGTGCATCGTTTACATGTAGAATAATTTTGCAAGGAGTGGGGTTCATCCTGTTTTAACTGATTTGGAAAAGTATTCCATATCTACGATAGGTATCCCAATACTATTTTACCTGTAGTAGTAGCTACCTGCTCATATTCTTGGTATGTTTCATCCCTAACAGGCATGATCTTGTTTCTATAGCTTAGACGATAAATAGTTTTGTGCCATATATAATAAATGTCTGAAGGGTTACTAGATTCAGCTCTAAGAGGCAAAGGGGTATGGAGTTCTCTTTCCCTATATATTTTAAACTACTGCCCCCATCTGATTTCATTTTGAATCCATGACATGAATGCCCTCAAATGGATATCTCCAATATATATCAATGGGTTCTAGTCATGATCATTAGGCACAACATAATTATGCAAGTACAATTCACACATCAAATTTTCAACTTCAAGAGGAGAGGATTGGTAGGCTTGAAAAAAATCATGTGGGGTCTCAATAGTAGGGCTTATGCCTGAAATAACCCTTGACAACTTGAAGGAAAGATGATGCTCCTTCAAATGCAGTGCATATACTCTTAGAGGAGTTATGCATGCCATCATTTGTGGCACTAGATTCACCACATTATCTACCTTATCCTTCAATGTAGCAATCTCTGCACTCTTCTTCTCAATTTCTTCGGTTTTATTTTTGACTTCTTCCTATAGCTTGATTTTTTCCTTTTTCCACTCCTCTTTCTTTTGCATTTCATTCCATAAGTTCAGGGCTTCAAGATTCCATAAAAAATTGGGAGGTTTATGTTTTCCTACCAAGATCTTTCCTCGCACCGGTTCATGTTGTTCAAATTGCACCAGTTGTAGTGGTTCTTGTTGCTCATTTTCCTATGGTTGCAGTGGTTCTTGATTTTCAACTTGCTCTACAACAACAACAAGATTTGCCAACCCTATGTTTGCTTGTTCCTCAAAATCTTCACTTCTATATTTACCTACCCCTTAGGAGCTTTTGTCTCCTTCCTAGGTGTCCTTTTGAGTCTAGGGCTTCTTTTTGGTGGCATATCAGCAATTGGCTTAGCTAGTTTTAATTTCTTCAGAGGGATTTTATATTTTTTAGTGGCTACAAGAAGACCAGTTTCATTAGCTTCCCATTTCCTAGGGATAAGTTTCACTTTTTCTGGTGTTTGCTTCTTGGCCTTCCCTTTCCTTCTCTCTGCCTCTCTCATTTGTGCTTCCTCTCTTAGAATAGTAGCCCTAGTACGAACTAGAGTTTTAGGGAGAACATTAACATTAGGGTCTAAAGATGAACTTCCTTCATCTAAATACTTAGATTCAAATGAGACAATTTCTATTGTTGATTCAGCTGCAGGAGGGTTTGTGCTAGGGTTTGTACCAGAAGTTTAAGCTCCAGGAGTGGTTTTAGTAACCCTCTCACCTCTACTAACCCTACGAGCTTGGGGCTGACCTCTAGGATGCACATTTTCTAATCTGAACTAATCAATGTTCACAAATTCTTCCCATGACATACCAAACACTTCTTGTAAAGATTTTTCTACTAACAATTTTATCAAACAGTGATGGGAAATAGAGTTGTCCCTACCTTTTTGTGTTTCAACTACCATGATTGTAAGAAGGCTCTAAAACACATTGGGCACATTCATCCTTCTACCTTGTCTCATATAGCTCAAGAGCTTAAAATTCATAGAATGAAGGCATGATTGGCGATCTTCACAGGTAATATATTTGATAACGTAGATGACAATTTGTTTCCACTTTTTTGGCAGAGAAGTTCTCCTTGTTCCTTTCTTATCTACAACAAGCAAAGGATCACTAGGCTCAATGAATTTTTCCCTAGTTGATCTAGCATCCCCGCAAGTAGGGCATGACTCTCCTTCAGCAGGAAAACTTGTTACTTCAACAATTATCTCCTCGGTGGCTATAACTTCTAGCCCTTTTACCATTGCCTTACCATCAGAAAGTGTTTGTGCAAATTCCAAAGCAATGTCCTCATTGAAACTCTTTAGTTTCATAAAGTAGTCCAACCATCCACAATTCTTGAATTCATCCAAAGAGAGTGCATCTTGCAATATCACCTCATGAATTGTAGGTTCATTTATAATCAGCTGACCTCCCATTGTTTCTACCCACAATCAGGCAAACACTTTTGTGAAATTTTATTTCCTACAATCCTTCTTTTGAAACCCAATCTCTTCTACTTCCTGCAACTCTTCTTCAATGCTAACGCCAATTTCATGTGACTCTTCAATTTACCTTTTTGGTGGTGTTATGACTATGAATAAGGAAATAAAGAAAGCATAAATGAGGGGTATCATCAAAGAAAATGGCAGTGGTTCAGTGTCATATCATACATGTGAGTCGTCACTTCAACTATATTAGTTTAAATTAGCTCATTTCAAATTTGTTGCCATGCTAGCGCATGGATGACATGTATGACATGTGGGTTCACACTCCCCCCCAACCTAAATTAGAGCATGTGTCCACATAGGTTGGGATGTAATTATGATGTGACAGGGCAGAGTACAAATATGTGCTATGTGAAATATCAACATTAATATACAATAATTAAACAAATGCATTTAAGATAATTAAGGTATAGCAAGTTGTTACGCACGTACCTAAAAATTTGGAGTGTCATTTGCAAAGAATGTGGAAGGAAGTATGGGTTACTTTAAAAGTAAAGTTGAGTAATTAAATGAAGTGATGATGAAGTGAAGTGATGGTGGAGTGAAGTGGTGGTGAAGTGAAGTGATGGTGGAGTTATGGAAGAGAGAGAAAGGATGGAGATGGATGGGTGGATGGATTTATTAATGGAGAAATTGATTCCCACAAAAGTGGAAATCTTTATTATGATTGGATGCATACCTTAACTAGTCAAAATGAGGGACACTAGGTCCACTTCCTTCAGCTATAGGAACTTCAAAGGTTTGGTGTTGAATAAATTGCTACATGAATTCTTATTTGGAAGTCGGTTTGTGATATAACCTAAGATGGTGACCATTGACCAAGAACTTGAATCTAACAGGGTCAATGGTTGTGAGTTGAACAACACCATTAGAGAAGACCTCTACAATTGTATGGTCCCAACCACCTAGTCTACAACTTTCCTACATTATCTTAATACCTAGAATCATAAAGGAGTTCCCAGTCACCTAGCTAGAACTTCTTTTCCTTTATGTGTTTGTCATGCCATCTGATTCTCTGATTTTTCATTATCTCAGCATGATGAGAAGATGAATTTCTCATCTCATTCAAGGCATTTAGTTGCATGATCCTATCCTTTTGTGCCTCATATATGTCTATCCCAAGGTCTAGTGTTGTTCTAAGAGTTTTATGCTCAAAATCTATAGGCATCATGTTTGTTTTTCCATACAATAATTCAAAAGGAGTGAAACTAGTGGTTGTCTTCCAAGTGGTTCTATAAGCCCAAACAGCTTTTGGTAACCTTTTTTCCCAATCCTTCCTATGAATAGCCACTTTTTTGGTCAAGGTAGCCTTTATTTCCCTATTTGTCACCTCAAACTAGCCAATGGCTTGAGGGTGATAGGGGGTAGATTTCCTATGCCTTACATTATATTCATTGACCAATGTTGTGACAAGAGTTTATGAAAACTGAGCCCCTTGATTTGTTACTATCTCTCTAGGAACCCCATAGCATGTGAAGATTTCTTCATAGAGGAATTTTGCAACTTTATTGTCTTTAGCATGTTTCATAGCCTTGACCTCAACCCACTTGGTCACATAGTCAGTGCAAACCAAGATGTAAGATTTTCCATTTGATGGTGGATCAATTGGACCTACAAAATCAAGTCCCCATTTATCAAATGGTGTGATGACTACCTAAGGGTATAGAGGAATTTCATCATATTTAGTTGGCTAGCCCATCCTCTGACATCTATCACACTTCCTAGTATACTTTCCTACATCCTTATGAAGTGTGGGCCAGTAATACCCTATATTTAGAATATTCATTGTTGTCCTCTTAGCTACAAAGTGCCCTCCAGGGTTCATTGTGACATGCATATAGTATATCATATGTTTCATCCTCTCTTACAAATCTTCTCATCACATGATCTGGTCCAATACAAAATAGACATCCTGCAATCTATGAGAAAAGAATTTTTTTCTCAATAAGAACCCTTCTCTCTTTGGGAGAGAAATGAAGGGGAACTCTCCTTATAACCAAATAATTGGCTATATCTTCTTACCAAGGTGTGTGCACACTGATGGAAAACAAATTTTCATCAGGGAAGGAGTCGGCAATGACTTAATTGTCCTCTGATGTAGTTAATCTGGAGAGAAAGTCTGCCACAACATTTTCCTTACCCGGTTTGTCTACAATGGTGATGTAAAATTCCTGCATTAGCAACAACCACCTGGCTAACCTTCTTGAAATGAATGGCTTATTCATAAGGTATCTTATGGCTGCATGGTCTATATGGAAAAGATCTAATATCCTATTATGTATTGCTTGAACTTATTGAGAGCATAAATGACTGCCAACATCTCCTTCTATGTCACTGTGTAGTTAAACTCAACTCTTTATAATTTCTTGCTAACAAAGTAGATTGCATTCTCAATTTCTCCCTCTTTTCATCCCAAGACATATCCTATAGCATAATTAGATGCATCTATGTGAATATGGAAAGGGAGTTCTCAATTAGGGCCTTTGAGTATAGGAGCATGGGTTAAGGCTGCTTTTAAATTAGAGAATGCTTTCTCACAATCCTCTATCCACTGGAACTCAACATATTTAGTTAGAATATTATAAAGTGGTGCTACCATATTACTGAAATCTTTTATGAAGCACCTATAGTATCTTGCATGTACCAGGAAACTTCTAACATCTTTTTGCTTGGTAGGAATAAAAAGATTGGTAATCACCTCAATCTTAGTTAGGTCCACTTGAATTCCTTTCTAAGAGATATAATAGCCAAGGAATACTCCTTCCTGTATCATCTTGAAGCATTTCTCACTATTCAAGGATAGATTATGGCCTTCACAATATCACTACAAAACTTTTCTTAGATTTTCTAATGCTTTTGCAAAATCAGCACCATAAGTAGTAAAATCAGCCATGTAGATCTCCATACAATCATGTGAAATATCTAAAATTATACTAATGACTTCTCTTTGAAAGGTTGTAGGTTCATTACATAAACCAAATGGGAGTACTGATTAGGCATAAGTCCCCCAAGGGCAGGTGAAAGTTGTCATCTCTTGATCTTCAGGTGCAATCTGTATCTAAATATACGGGCACTGAATCCATCGAGGAAGGAAAAATGTTGCTTACCTACAAGTGAGTCCAATACTTGGTCTAAAAAGGGAAGGGGAAAGTGATCCTTTTTGGTGGCAGAGTTTAGTTCTCTATAGTCAATAAAAAATATCCATTTTCCTCTCTTTTTAGGCACAATTAGGGTAGATAAATCCTACATCCAATAACTTCTGTAATTCCCCTTTTACAATCTCCCTCAATACAAGGTTGATTCTCCTCTGTGGTTGCCTTACTGGTGTGTAGTCATCTCTAATATAGATCCTATGAGTATAGAACTTGGGATCTAAACCTTTCATGTCATGGTAATCCCATGAAAATGCATGTTGATGGGTCTTCAATAGGTTTTTTAGGGACAACTGTTTTCTTGGCTCAACTTGTTGTTAATATTCAAATGTTTCCCTTTTGAAACTTGTACTTGTGTGGTCAACTCAATCATGGTTGTTTCACTGATGCTTGGCATTTTTAATTCATGTGGAAACAATGTATGAAGCATATTTGTTGTTGCAGGAAGTTTACGTGCAAGAGGAGCAGATAGAAGTGTCTGCAATGGACCTGCAAAACTAGATTCATGAGTGGGTGATTCTTCATGCACCTCACAATGGTTCTAAATTATATGAGATAAGATTTCATCTTCTTCCTTAAGCTACATAAAATTACTTATGCCTATCATCATGAGTTGTGCCACTAAATTGACTTCCTCATCCTCTTCTCCAACATGTGGCTATATGGGGTTATCCATATCATGGGATGGTTGAGTAGGAGTGTAGAGGAAAAACTTCCTAGTGCTTCTCCCATCAGAAATAGTAATTTCCCTAACTGGAATCCAATGTAAGCATTTGTTGTAGCTAACCATGACCTACCTAGAATAATGGGATACCTCCTAATGCAGCTTTAGGGGAGAGGATCATCAAATATGTTGGGTACTCCCAAGATTCTATAGTAGCAACAAGGTATTCTACTATACCATCTGGTTTGATAGTGGAACTATCAGTAAGCTACAAGATAGTAGGAGTATGTTTCATATTTGCAACATTTAGTTGTTGCAGGATATCCTTAGTCATCACATTGATTGTTTCTCCCAAGTCTATTAGAGCATTCTTTACTTGGATTCCATTTATAATGACTCCTACCATAGGACTAACTGGGTCAATGCATTTAGGAATAGTAACTTTCCCAAGCATGATATCTACCAATTGTCCCATCACATGAATAGTAGTGGGGTCTTTATTTTTCCTCCCTAACTTTTTGAGACATGCTTCCTTGATTTCTTTACTATATATGGGGACATCCTTTATGGCCTGGAAAAAAGCTATCATAACACATATATGTTTCAACTTATATAGAATATCAAAGTTTATGTCTTCCTTCTCTCTTTTTTTTTAACAACTTCTAACCTTTGAGGAAATGATGGGTTTTGATCATACAGCTACACTAGTTTAGGATTCTTAGACACACTTGACTGAATAGGGACATTTTGAAGCTCCTCTTCTTCCATAGGAATCTCGGTGATGATAGGAGTGCAAGGAGTTGGTAAAATGGTTCCTAAATGTAGATGGATATCACTCACACTCACAACATATGAAGGAAATTGATTAGCATCTGCAGAGTAGACTGGTTGTTGTTGTGGTTTGTTATTTGGGTTAGGTGTGGGTTGAGTTGGTAACTGAGTAGGTCTAGGTGTGCTATAATTTGAGTTAGTAGGAGGATGCATTATGTTAGGCTATTGAGGCTGTGGAGGTGGCTACAGGTAACTAGTTGCCTAGTTTGGCCATTGTTGTCCTCCCCTCCATTGGGATGTTTGTTGCCAGTTTCCTGGGGATTGTTGCCAATTCCCCTAGGATGGTTGCCACTGGGATGGAGAATTTTGGTAAGTGGGCCAAGTATTTTGAGGGTTATTCTAAAGCTAAGGTGGATAGCCTCCAAATTTGGATGGGTGTGGGGGTTGTCATTGATTACCAGATGCATAGGAATTGAAATAAGGCCCACTAAAGATAATGGATCTAGTGGCATACCTTGTCTCGGGGCCCATGGTCTTCTTTGTGCAATATACAAAGCTTGATCATCATCACCCTGGATTGGCTTGAACTCAGGTGGGATTTGCTTGCTATTAATGTTGGCTACCATTTTACATTTGTAGTCCTTCTTTTATCTACAATGAGGACAATATTCTACCAACATTGCCTCTACCTCCTCATGTTTCTTCTTTTCTTGAAGTGTATCTAGCTAAGGAGCTAGATTGTTTATGATATCCTACTTGAAATTTTCCAGTAGGTGAGTAATTTCCATCCTTGAGACTCCATTGGTGGAGGATTTACCCATAGAGGATTGGTAACCTCTTCCTTTCTTTAGAGCTGCCCTAGATTAATTATGGCATATCTTCTTAATATCAACCTAGGGAACTTGGGTGATATCTCCTCCTCCTATTAGGTCTAGAGCATCAATGTAGTTTTCATTGATCCCTCTAAGAAAGAGAAACTTTTGAGACTCCTCATTGAGTGCATGATGTGGAAATTTCTGTAGGCAAAACAAAAACCTTGAAATATAGTCCTCCAAACTCTCATCTTCCTTCTGTTGCATCCTAAAGATATCATCTCCTCTCATATCACTACCCCTACAGTATTCTTTGTACTTCTCAAGAAACTTTGTTTTCATATCATCTCAAGTCTCCATAGTATTCCCACCTAAGCTCGTGAACCATCTTAATGTAGCTTCTTTCAAGGTGGTAGGAAACAATTTAACCCTATGAGCATCAGTAGTATAGTCATAGCTTCTGCAGAGGATATCAAACTCAAACAAGAAAGTGTCAGGATCTTCTATTACAAGCCCATAGAACTTAGGAATAACTAAAGCAAGGATGTTATTGAAGTTATCAACTTCATTCTGATGAGTGATAGGAAATGGAAAAGATGGCAGGTTAGCTCTGTTTGGATTTGCACCACCCATATCTGCTCAATGGAGTGCCAAAGCAAATGGATTCTCAATTAGGTTTTGGGCAGCTTGGTCTTCAGAGGAAGTTTTAGAACTGGTCAAATTAGGAAATGCATCAGGAAAAGGATTTTCCTCCTCTTCTTCTTCATTTCTTGGAAAATTTTGAAACTCAACTAGCTAGTTATCAAGATTAGGGTCATTAGGGAGGAATCTCCCATGAGCATCCCTTCTCCTACCTCTATGCATGTGGTATTAACTTAGTATTATCCAACTCACACAAAGAATTGGTGAAAGAATACCATATCATTACTTTTCTCAAATAAAGGGTATGCTAAGAATAAACTCCAAAGATACTAAAACAAGAAAGAAGCTAGAAATGACTCCAAAGAACTTCCTAGTTTACACCATCCCCAACAACAGTACCAAAAATGTTGGCCTCCTCTAATGGTTCAATAACTAAGCCCTTAAAGCTATAAATTAGAGATTAGACAGTTGCACTATGTAGTAATTTTGATCATCATGAAGGTGCATTTCATTGTCAACCTAGGGATGTAAACTTGAAATGGGCCAACACTGTCTATGCATTAGGACTCAACTGTAGTCATCCTCATTCTATAACTAGAAAAGGAACAGTACTGAAAACTAAAATGCTTGAAAGGAATTTAAAAAAGTGCTAAATATGAATTATCAACTAAACTGAGCATCAACCATTAAACTAGAATGGATAACAAAAATAAAAACCTCAACAAATAGATAGGAAATTACTATGTCTACCTTGGCTATAGGAACAGTCACAGAACAAAATTCCAATGGTTGCAGGAATAGACAACTATTGAAATCAAAACTAATTACTAAACAAAAAAATAACTATTAAACTAAATGGATGGAATTCTCAACAAGTGGGCCCCTTTGAATGAGTCTTCCCTAAGCTAACTCAAATGAAAAAAATTAGAATATCATTTTATTCCTTGTAAACATGATTACAACATATCAGCAATATGACTGTATTACTTAAACTAAAAATACAAGTACAATATCAAAACATTCAACCTTATGAAAAGGGGCATCTGACCATTATTTATAGAGGGAAAAGCCTTTAATTAACCCCAACTAACTAGGAAGTCAACTCCAACATAATAGGAGAATGTCATTTATTGAAAACATGGAAAAGAGAGAGGAAGTTATGCATGTGCCAGATTTAGTCAAATCAGACTTGCCTCAACGAGGATCCAACACACCACACTTCCTAGATTTTCTCAACTAATAGACATGATCATTTAAAAGGTAAGTTACAACTTCCTCACAAGCTGGGAGTTTCCCTCCATTGAGATTTTTCCCTCCATTGACCTCTTAATGACCATCTCTTGACTTCCTTAGCAACCGACCAACTAGTAGGAACTTCTTCTACTTTGTAGGCTTCATTTATATCAACATCTTAATGTGAACTTGCATAATGACATTAGCATGCACAAAACAATTGCATATTCATAATCACCTTGAAGTAACATTCATTTAACCACATGTAAAATTAACATAGATATATCACATAGCAGGTGAATATTATCAAAAGTCACAAGGATAAGTTCATGCCCAAGGTTCATAAATTTAGGGAAATAACATGGAGAGTGTTAATAACCAGGTGTTAAAGTCTATAATAACAACAACAAATATATGATAAACCCTATCAAAATTGAGCCATTATTTGGACTCATCATTAGGTAGTCCACTTATAACAATAACAATTAATGAGGTAGCCATACCTAATGCTTTGGTGGACCTTAAAGCAACCATTAATGTAATGACTATTGATGTGATGGAAAAGTTGGGACTTATTGATTTATGTCCCACAACTACAATCTTGGAGCTGGAAAATCAATCCATAGCTATTCCCAAGGGTGTCATTGAAAATGTTCTTGTTAAGGTGGATAGATGGGAATATCTACTAGATTTTCAAATAATTGAGTCCCTTACACCTAATGACAGTTATTCAATAATTTTCAGAGGACCATGACTGGCTACTGTTGTAGCCAAAATTGACTATAGAGAGGGAGGAATGACCATTTCACATGGTCCTAATAGAAAACATTTATTTTTTTATCCTCGTACCAAGCCTGCCAAACACATTAAAGTATGGGTTGATGAACCAAAAAGTCCCAACAGACAAGAAAATTTGGTTTCACTAGCCATGGTAGTCATTAAATAGCATGGTGAAGAATTATAGGATGAATTGGAAAACATGGAAAATCTTACTATGGATTTGAGTGGTGAGGAGATGATGGACGTAGAAGAGATCCTAGGACACCCAATCAACATAGATCACACATAATTTGATGATGCTAGTGTTGTCACCTAGAATTGCTCCCTGTGCAAAGTTTTACAAAAACTAAGCATTCTAGAGCAACATGGGATCATTTCAAGGCTGTGGGTCACCTATAGCTAAAATGAACCTCCGGAGAAGGCCGGCTTCCTTTGGGTATCACCTAAACTACTAATTCTTTGAAGGAAAAGGGATAAAGAGTACAAAAATTAAAGGACTACACTAGGGTGATACACCAAGATGTTTGAGAAATCATGAAATGAACATAGAAAAACATACACTTGAAAGCCTAATTGCTATTCTCAAAACATCTTTCAGATTTAAATGCTTGTCTTTCTAATAGGTTTGGTCTACTTACACATCTTAGGAAGGAAAGATTGATTTCACAACTCTAAGATATGAATACAGTATTATGGAAAACACAGTTAGAAACTTGCAAGCTCAGTAAAAAGAAAGATACAGAAATGAGAATCATGCAAACATGAAGACAAACTTCCAAGGTAAACTCTGTGTTATATTCAAGATTCCAGCTGAGTTACATAAAACATACATTGACTGAGAAAGGATTGATTGAAAATCACTAACTCTTCTGAGTGTACAATCAGAACTATTTACAAAAAGGAAAAAATGCCTTATATACAAACTGATAACGGCCCCCTTAGGGCTTACAAAAATATCCTGATTCGGGATAGACTTTTCTCTAGATCTTTTTCCGCGTTAATGTTGAAGATCCTGTGTGTCCCTGTTGTTGGTGTCGATGTGAAACATTCACGAAGAATTCCTCTTCAAATATTCTTTCAGCTACTACATTTATTCGATCCATCGTGTCCAGTTGAGCTACTTTGGCTGCACCATGAATGCTCTGATCCTACAATAGATACACGTCGCCCTTCATCCTGTCGACACTCTTTGGACTGCCACGGTTTACCCTTATATCTCTCTGATTGGCCGAGTGAAAGCCACGCAGCCCTGCAACTAGTCAAAAGTCCCTTGAATGAAAATGCGTCTTGACAAGACACTGAAAGTGTCATGCCGATGCGATTATTTATCTCTACAGCTTTAGAAGTTGTGTTGATACCGCCAAAAACATCAGCAAGACAAATGGATTTGGTTAGAAGTCCCGGCGAGCATCATTAAGTCACACTGAAAGCACTTTATTCCACCTAGTTCCAGATTTCCTTCATCAAGATATTGACCATCGGGAAAACATCATAGCGACAGTCGAGCGCTTTATCTATGAAATTCATGTCGGGGAGACCTTCGCCAATGTTTTCTGGAAACCATCCCGTCGAGCTCCACTTCTTCTGTTAGCCAGACAACTCTCTTTCGGGAAGAGGTTGTGCCAAAGGCACCTCAGCTTTGGCGAGCACATGTTTCGTTTCACTTCAGCAAGACCCCTCGAGTCATCGAGACATCCTGTAGAACTCTCCCTCCTCTTGGTGAATTCCTTTTGTCTCAATGAAGGCTCATCTTTCCTTTCGGCGAGACTCCATGCTTTGCTGGGACATTCCGTCAAGATCTAAAAATCTTTGCTAAAAGCATCCCTTGTTCTGAGATTCTTCACACATTAGCGAGAGGTTGAATCCTCGCTAGGATATCTGCCCAGATGCTGTAGGTTTCCCCGAAGATCTCAGTCACCGAGAGTCTTGCCGAATGGCTATTGAATGGCCTATCGGCCAAGGAAAAACTATGTGGTAAGAGGTCATACCGAGCCTTCTTTGTTATAGCAATAGCTCTACAGTCTCATTCAACGTGACTAAAACTAGGTCTTAGCGACCTGCTCAAGATGGAATGAATCAAGCAATCAGTCAGCCAAACAATAGGAGGGTCCTGCCGACTTTTCCCTTAGATGATTTTTCATGCTGAATACTCCCTGGTTAGCTTCTCTTGCTTCGCTGAGACCTATGCCAAAACCAACATCATCCGCTGGCCATCCACTTGCGTCTTGGGCTCCCTGGGACTTCGATGAAACTTGAGGCGTTCGCCGAGACCCTTTGTCGAAGAAAAGAACCTCCACCGAATAGAAAACCCTTAGTCGCCAAGACCCATGCTTTATCCTATTGACGAGCCCATTCATTTTCCAACTATGTCGATGTAGCCTTCGCCCATCGAAGAGACCTCTCATAGACTGCATTTGTTACACCGAAAGGCCTCATGCATTGAAAGTCACCGAAACAAGGAAGTTGTTACGCCAACCAGGAGCCCTCGTGTTTCCCATCGAAGAGACTAAAATGAACTCATGTCGAAAGACAACCACCCTACACACTGTCGGTAAGACAAAAAGAAGTCGCCATGACACCTTCACAAAAACCTAAACTCATGCCGATGTGATATATTTTGTTCCTCCAGTCGAAAAAACAAGAAGACTTCGCTGAGACCCTATGTCGATAGAATAAGGCTCTGCCAATGAATCACCATATACCTTAGTCAAGGAGAGATGATAAAATCAGTAAGACACAACCCCGACGGTGAAAACATATGCTGATAGAAACCCCACGCTCGCCAAAACAAATGAAGCATCCCACCGAATGAAGTATGCAGAAGCCTTTTGATCACCGTGAAATTGGATGAGTCCTACCGATAGGCAACACAGACTCATCTGATGCAGAAAACATAACCTGAGTCAGGGAAACATCACGGACCTATGCCGATAGGAACCAGGATACAAAGAATGCAAAAACTAAGGGAACAACCGATGCAACATGGTAAAAATGTGGGCAGAAATTTTTCAAGAGGAAACCTAGCATGAAAAACCTTCAATGAAGAGACCTCATTTGACCCTTATGACACCTGCAACATAGATGCTTGCCTGATTGAGCCTGAGGGTGTAAACCAGGTAACATTTTTGGCAATTTTTGTGGGATGTTTGCCTGCTAAACATGAAGACTGATAGCCTAGGCCTAACCATTGGGCATGGAGTCATTAGAAAACTCAGAGGACAATTAAAACATCAGCTTGCACATGGCCCCGACCTCATAAGATTTATAGGACATGATAGGTGGCCAAAACGGCAAGATAAAGGAAACAAAAAGAGAAGATATATACTGTGTTGAAATAGCACTTATGGAAAACATAAAACCTACACTATTATGTACAATAGATAGACTGTGTCAGATTTGAAAATAGGGCTTAAGGTGTATCCCATTGACTGGGATAGGAAGCACTTCACCTTCTGTTGTAGCTAGTTGATATGCATTGTTTTCTTTGCAATCTCTGATGATGAATGGACCTGCCCACATATTATCAAATTTAGTGTGATGGCTAGGTCTGCTTTTGAGAATGTCCCACTTCAGCACAAGGTCTCCCACCCTGAAAACCTTCGTTGTTGCCCTTTTTTCAAATGTCTTCTTTGTCTGGAGCTGATGATACTCCAAAGCCTTCATTGCTCTATCCCTCGATTCTTCAAGCTCCATGAGCTATGCATATCTTACAGACATTGGATCATGTCCTTCAAGTGTTTCCAATTAATGAACAATGCCTAGAGCTGGTAGTTCCATAGATAGGGTAAATCTTGCCTCTTTGCCATAGACCAACATATATGGTGAATTTCCAATAGACCTCTTAGGGGTCACCCTATCCACCCAAAGTGCATTCTTTAAACTATTGGGCTAGGTCCTTTGGTTGTCTTCTATGGTTCTTTTGATAATACTGACGAGGTTCTTGTTCGTGCTTTCAGCCAAACCATTACCTTGAGGGTAATAATTTAAGGAGGTGTTCAAATGAATGCCATGCTTAACAGCCCAATCGGTCAGTTTTAATCCCACAAATGCAAGGGCATTATCAGAGATGATGGAGTCAGGCACTCCAAACCTGGTGACTATATCTTCATAGAAGCTCAAGATTGAAGACTCTTTTGCTTCTTTCAACGCAACTGCTTATGTCCACCTTGTAAAATAATCAGTAGTTGTAAGTACCCACTTGTGACCAGCACTGGAAGGTGGGTTTATTGGACTGATGAAATCAATGCCCCATCCCGTGAAGGGCTGCTCTACTTGAATCAGATGCAGGGGAATAACTGGAAACTTTTCCTTTCTCAAAAAAAAGGCACACTTGATGCACTTTCTTGACCAGGAATACGCATCCTTGAACAAGCTGGACTAATAGTAACCAGCTCTCATGATTTTCCAGGCAGTGGTTCTGGGAGCAAAGTGACCTCCTGCAGCTCCATCATGAAACTCATGAAGCACCTTTTCAATTTGGTCACTGTCAATGCATCTTAATAGGACACCACTTAGATCCTTTTTGAAGAGAGCATTATTTACCAACACATATGGTATGGACTACAATCTGAAGTATCTCCTTTTAGCTCTGTTTAATCCTACTGGGCATTCACCAGTCTGTAAGAAATGGGTCATATCTTGGACCCAATTGGTTGTCTCTATAGGTACAGCATCTTGAGCATTCTGAACCTCATCCGCATTAGCAAGGGTAACATCTTTTTCTAGCTCAATATCACTATTCGACCCAATAGCAAGCTGTTCACAAAGACCTTTACCTCTAACTAGCTTGGTGACCCTAATATCTACGTCGTATTCCATGACTTTAGTGATCCACCCTGCTCTCTTTTCATTCAGATCTTTATTTAGTAGAAACCCCTTAACACTTGAGTGCGTAACCAAAATATGAACCTTATTGTGAGAGATCAAAGGCTTGAATTTCTTCAAGCTTCTGATCACCGCAAGAACATGACTTTCCACAAAGGAATACTTTTGTTCATAATCAACTAATCCTTGACTGAAAAAGGCTATTGGTTGTTTTAAATTCTCCTCATTCCTCTGAACCAATATTGTAGAAATGTTACTTGTGCTGCCATAAGCATATAGATAAAAATATTTAGAAAATTTGGGATTTACCAACGTAGGAGCCGCTGCTAAGGCCTCTTTGACCTTTTCAAAACTATTCTTGGCATCTTTCATCCAACTGAAAACTACATTCTTCTTTAACATAGTCGTCAAAGGCCGTAACAGGTTTGCAACATCAGGGATGAACCTTCTCAGAAAATTGATCTGGCCCAAAAAGCTTTGTAGACCCTTCTTGTGATTAGGTAGCAGCAACTCAAGTATGGCTCTGACTCTTTCAGGATCAATAGTGATTCCTTGCTTTGACACTATATGTCCTAATAGTTTCCCCTCATGAACAGCAAAGATGCTCTTTTTTGGATTGAGAGAGATCCCAAACTCTCTACATTTTTTGAACACTTGCCTAAGATGTGACAAATGCTCATCGACATTCTTAGAATACACTGTTATGTCATCTAGGTAAATCAGTATAATCTTGTTGATCAAGCTTTGGAATTCCATGTCCATAGCCCTCTGAAACGTGGCACCAACATTTGAAAAACCAAAAGGAATCCTTTTGTATGCCATAGTGCCCCATTTAGTTGTGAAAGCAGTCTTAAACTGATCGTCCTCTTTAACCAGCACCTGATTATATTCTGAGAAACCATCTAGCAATGAAAACCTTTCAGAACCAGTAACCTCCTGTAAGATTCGTTCCATGGAGGGCAGTGGGTAGTGGTCTTTTAGAGAGGATCGATTAAGATCCCTAAAGTCTACACAGAGCCTTATCTCACCACTTTTCTTCCTAACCGGTACAAGATTGGAGACCCAAGAGGTGTGCTTGATAGGGAAGACAATACCCCTCTCAACTAGTTTAGTCAACTCCTTAATCATTAGAGGCTCAAGTTTAGGATTCAAAGGCCTTTGTTTCTGTCTTACTGGCTTGGCATTAGGCTCTAATTCAATTGTATGTTGAGCGATATGGGGATCAAAACCTTTCAAATCTGAATACTCCCAAGCAAAGACATCATGAAATTCTTGGCACAAAGCAACAAAAGCTTGTCTATCTTCAGGTGAATAGATTTTTCCTATCTTAAGGAGCTTACCTTTGAAGATCTCCAACTCTTCATAGTGTTCTTATTTAATCTGAAAGACAGCCTTGCCCTTTTTTAGCTGATCATCAATACTGAAAATTGACTCTAAGGTAACCAAGCCTTTGGGCAATTTGTTTGTCTTCAGCTGTATGACTTGATCACCATACTGCTGCTTGAGTTTTTCCTGATTCAGCATGGAGAACTAATCTTCTTCGAGCAAGAAGGAAAGGATCTGCTCATCACTATCAAAGACTTGTCAGTGAATGTTGTTGTCAAGAATTGAGGGTCTAACCACAACCTTCACATACTGTTGCACCTTCTCCTTTCTGATGTCATCTAGAATATCAAACTGTGCTCCAATGGCTGTGAGCCTGTCAGCATGCTTGTTCTGATTTCTTGAGATAGACACTAAATTAAAGGCATCAAAATCTTCGAGCATGTTCCACACTCTATTTCTATAGGACTTTAATATGTCATTTTTAGCAACATTCAGGCCCCTTACTTGATTAACAATTAATTCACTATCTCTATGGACTTTCAAGTTGGTTATTCCTCTCTTTCTTGCCCATTCTAGACCTTGAGCAAGGCCTTCATACTCAGCGGTGTTATTGGAGCATGCAAAAGCAAAATGGAATGTAGAGTAGTATTTATCACCTTGAGGAGACACAAGCATTGCACCTCCTCCTGCTCCATTTTTATTCTAGAACCATCAAAGAACATCTCCCAAAGTCCATTAAGCCATTGCAATAACTAATCTACACCTTTCTCCAAGTTTGGAATCTCTATATCAAGCTCAAGAATGACATAGTTTCCCATACCAGCATCTTGAATGAGGTCTACAGGTCTATCCAACACATTCTCAACTACCCATTCATGTAGCAGCACATCAGGAACAACTTCTGATTGGAGTTCTTGAGCAGCAGCTAGTTCATTGTAAAAAAAAATAACATAATTTGCTTTTGCAGCAAAAGGAACAACATTGATGGGGCTTGGGTTATATGGTTCAATGTGGTCTTTGGCTAGCCTTTTAGACTTGATGGAAACCTTAGTCCCATATCTTGTTCTAAATAACATGTGTGACCAATCAGCTGATACGTAACCACCTATCTTGCCTGTAAAGTCTTTAGATAAACACAAGGAAAAGAAAGGTGGAAGGTCTATGATACATATTTCTTGAGGGACTGAAAAGTTTGGACAAGCATGGAGAGTGAGGCTTAAGTCCTTGATAATACCCAAAGTGTTAACCAAAGTGCCATCCAATTGGATCACTCCCTTCTCCAAAGGCTGATATTTCAGTCCTAGTTTGTCAGCAATCTATTTTGGCATGACGGAACTGCTAGCTCCACTATCTACCATACAGTTATGGACTAATTTATCCCCAATAATTACTGACACATAGAAAGGAGGTGGTTTAACTCTTCTTTCATTATCTATGCAAGGCTACTGATCATTTCCTTGAGAATCATTTGTTAACACAGCTCTAACCTAACCTATTGGGGGCTCAGATTCATCAGACATTTTCAGACTTGATAGGGTTGATTGTAATATATCCTTTTGACCAGGAATGACTAAAGAATCCCACATAGACATGGTTACATTTGTTCTTCTCATGCTATCAAGAATATTAAAAAGGTGCAATTGGATTTTTATTGTGTACCTTTACACTAGTAGGATTAGATTGTAAGTGTGGCTACTCCTTGTCCAGGAGTTGGTGATTTCTTTGTGAACCACAAATTGCTTGAGAGGTAGATGGCTCCATAGCTAACGTTTTTTCCTTGTCGACTGCTTGGTCAAGCTCAAATTCTCTCTTCTTTGCCCTGGTGTTAGCTGCAATTGGAGAGTTATCTTCATTCAGTCCACATAACTCTTGACCTTGCCAGTTAAGTAGGGTGGCATCATTACTAAACTGATCCTAGTGTTGTGAAGTTGGATCATTAAGTGCCTGCTACTATGAACTCGAAGTATTCTGCACCATAAGTGCCTGGTTGATGAGTCCATTTGAACAAGTGGCCTGATTATGAGGCTGGTTACAAGGGTAGCACCACTCATAATCAGCTGCTAGGTTGTTTTGAGTAGGAACCAGGTCCCTGACTATACTAATAGGTGCTGGAGCATAGGCCTGAAAAGGCCTTGTGTTCACACTCTGTCTTGGGCCTTGATAATTGCCCTGATACTGTTGTCTATTCCCTTGAAATTGTTGTTGCTGGCCTTGAAAAGGCTGACTTGAGGCCTGATTTTGCTGTTGATAAAGCCTGGAATAGGTCTGTTGCTTTTCCAAGTTTACCAACTTGTTACCAAAAGTCTGTAAAAGACTTTTGATCTCTTGTAGTTCATTTGATGAGCTTGAGGTAGCACCTTCTTGCTTTTCAATGGTTGGAACAACAGCTGGTAACGTTGGTACAGCTGGCAGAGGTGTGAAAGGAGGTATTTGCAAAGGGATGTTTGCATGAATTTCTACGAATATTGGCATTGGTGGCCTAGGAGCTAGCTTACCAGCTTGTATCAAACTGTTTTCAGCTCTAATAGCTATTTCAAAGGCATCTGGTAGAGAAACCCCTCCCATTGACTGTATCATGACAGCTATATCACTGTTCAGAGCTCTCAAAAAGTATAAGAATGCATATTCTAGAGGTGGCCTCACCATTATAGGGATTCTATCCCAAGTTCTTTGAAATCTGAAGTTGAAGTCATTCATCTGTTCTTGTGGAGCCCTCTTAATTGTAGTCAATTGCTCCAGTAGAGACAAGTTGTCAAACTTGTCTTGGAACTACTTGTGCAACTTTTCTCCAAAGTCATCCCATTTGCAATTGAACTGACCGATAGGCTCCTATACCACTACAAAGCTCTCCCTTTCAGTGAAGCAGCTAGCAATCTTACTGCAACATCTTCTTCGGTTATGTGGTGGACTCCGCATAACAAAGCCACATCTCTAAAATGTTCAATGGGAGTAGTTTGATCTTCTCTCGTGAAAATTGGTAGACTCTTCAAGGCTGCCATTGGAATATCATTATGTTGCGCTAAGTTCAATCGACTCCCTCCGTTGAAAGCAACAAAGGGTTGATTCCTTGGAGCGGCCATCGGAGGTATCTGAGGTGGATTTGTTGGTGCAATGAAATGAGATCTTACAGGTGGAGGAGTGGACTGAGTTCTTCTAGAATAGATGATTGTTGTTCTTTGCCTTTCCTCAACTTTGTCTCGTCTTCTTGGTGGTGACAGCTGCAAGTATTCAAAAGGGCCTGAGCTGCTTCTTGTTCGAACTCTTTTCATATACTATAGAAGGCATGTATTTATGGAGTTCTTCCTCTTTGTGGAGTCACCAAGTATGCCAAAGGGCTTCTATAAAGCCTGATAATTCACTGGCTGCATACCAAGCCAGTAGTTAAAACAAATTTGAGTCCCACCGAGCGTGCCAAAAACTGTTGTCACCTAGAATTGCACCCTGTGAAAAGTTTTACAAAAACTAAGCATTCTAGAGCAACATGGGATCATTTCAAGGCTGTGGGTCACCTATAGCTGAAATGAACCTCCAGAGAAGGTTGGCTTCCTTTGGGTATCACCTAAACTACTTATTCTTTGAAGTAAAAGGGATAAAGAGTACAAAAATTAAAGGACTACACTAGGGTGATACACCAAGATGTTTGAGAAATCATAAAATGAACACAAAAAAACATACACTTGAAAGCCTAATTGCTATTCTCAAAACAACATCTTTCAGATTTAAATGCTTTTCTTTCTAATAGGTTTGGTCTACTTACACATCTCAGGAAGGAAAGATTGATTTCATAACTCTAAGATATGAATACAGTATTATGGAAAACACAGTTAGAAACTTGCAAGCTCAATAAAAAGAAAGATACATAAATGAGAATCATGCAAACATGAAGACAAACTTCCAAGGTAAACTCTGTGTTATATTCAAGATTCCAGCTGAGTTACAAAAAACATACATTGACTGAGAAAGGATTGATTGAAAATCACTAACTCTTCTAAGTGTGCAATCAGAACTATTTACAAAAAGGCAAAAATGCCTTATATACAGACTAATAACAGCCCCCTTAGGGCTTACAAAAATATCCTGATTCGGGATAGACTTTTCTCTAGATCTTTTGCTAAGTTAATGTTGAAGATCCTGCGTGTCCCTGTTGTTGGTGTCGATGTGAAACATTCACGAAGAATTCCTCTTCAGATATTCTTTCAGCTACCACATTTATTCGATCCATCATGTCCAATTGAGCTACTTTGGCTGCACAATCAATGCTCTGATCCTGCAATAGATACACGTCGCCCTTCATCCTGTTGATGCTCTTTGGACTGCCATGGTTTACCCTTATATCTCTCTGATTAGCTGAGTGAAAGCCACGCAGCCCTGCAGCTTGTCAAAATTCCCTTGAATGAAAATGTGTCTTGGCAAGACACTAAAAGTGTCATGCCGATGCGATTATGTATCTCTGCAACTTTAGAAGTCATGTTGATACCGCCAAAAACATCGGCAAGACAAACGAATTTGGTTAGAAGTCTCGGTGAGCATCATTAAGTCACACCAAAAGTACTTCATTCCACCTGGTTCCAGATTTCCTTCACTGAGATATTGACCGTCAGGAAAACATCATAGCGACAGTCGAGGGCTTTATCTATGAAATTCATGTTGGGGAGACCTTCGTCAATGTTTTCTGGAAACCATCCCACCGGGCTCCACTTCTTCCGTCGGCCAGACAACTCTCTGTCGGGAAGAGGTTGTGCCGAAGGCACCTCAACTTTGGTGAACACATGTTTCATTTCACTTCAGCAAGACCCCTCGAGTCGCCAAGAAATCCCATAGAACTCTCCCTCCTCCTAGTGAATTCCTTTTGTCTCAGTGAGGGCTCATCTTTCCTTTCGGCGAGACTCCATGCTTCGCTGGGACATTCTGTCGAGATCTAAAAAGCTTTGCCGAAAGCATCCCTCATTCCGAGATTCTTCACACGTCGACAAGAGGTTGAATCCTCGTTGGGATATCTGCCCAGATGCTGTAGGTTTCCCCGAAGATCTCAGTTGCTGAGAGTCTTGTCGAATGGCGATTGAATGGCCTATCGGCCAAGGAAAAACTACACGGTAAGAGGTCATACCAAGCCTTCTTTGTTATAGCAATAGCTCTATAGGCTCGTTCGGCGTGACTAAAACTAGGTCTGAACGACCTGCTCAAGATGGAATGAATCAAGTAATTAGTCAGCTAGAAAATAGGAGGGTCCTGCTGACTTTTCCCTTAGATGATTTTTCATGCCAAATACTCCCTGGTTAGCTTCTCTTGCTTCGCTAAGACCTACATTGAAACCAACATCATCTGCCATCCATCCACTTGCGTGTTGGGCTCCCTAGGACTTCGGTGAAACTTGAGGTGTTCACTGAGACCCTTTGTCGAAGAAAAGAACCTCCGCCAAACAGAAAACCCTTTTTCGCCAAGACCCATGCTTTATCCTATCAATGAGCCCATTCGTTTTCCAACTATGTCAATGTAGCCTTCGCCCATCGGAGAGACCTCTCATAGACTGCATTTGTTACACCGAAAGGCCTCATGCATTGAAAGTCGCTGAAACAAGGAAGTTGTTACGCTGACCAGGAGCCCTCATGTTTCCCATCGACGAGACTAAAATGAACTCATGCCAAAAGATGACCACCCTGCACATTGTCGGTAAGACAAAAAGAAGTCGCCGTGACACCTTCACGAGAACCTAAACTCATGCCGATGTGATATATTCTGCTCCTCCAGTTGGCGAAACAAGAAGACTTCGCTAAGACCCTATGCCAATAGAATAAGGCTTCGTCGATGAATCACCATATACCTTAGTCAGGGAGAGATGATAAAATTGGTAAGACACAACCCCGATGGTGAAAACATATGCCGATAGAAACCCCATGCTCGCCAAAACAAATGAAGCGTCAAGCTGAATGAAGTATGCAAAAGCCTTTTGATCACCGTGACATCATATGACCCTTGCTGATAGGCAACACAGACTCATCCAATGCAGAAAATATAACCTGAGTCGGGGAAACATCATGGACCTATGTCGATAGGAACCAGGATACAGAGAATGCAAAAACTAAGGGAACAACCAATGCAACATGGTAAAAATGTGGGCAGAAATTGTTCAAGAGGGAACCTAGCATGAAAAACCTTTGATGAAGAGACCTCATTTGACCCTTATGACACCTGCAACATAGATGCTTTCCTGATTGAGCTTGAGGGTGTAAACCAGGTAACAACTAGTTTCATGGGATTACCTTGTTCTTTGACAAACTTAGTTCCAAAAATACACCATTTCTTTCAAGATGTTTCCAGACTTCATAAAACCATACCTCGTATATGTCCTCTTAACACCTTGACAAGGCCCATGTATACTGTCACATCCAACCATTTGGGAGTTAAAACCATTATGTTGCTGCTAGGAAAAACTTTGAACATTAACAGTTGGTTGAATGAGTTGGAAGAACACAAATTGTTTGATACCCTAGTGAATAGATCTAGAGCTTTTGCTTGGGACTATATAGTTATGAGAGGAATACACCCAAGTGTGTGTGCTCATCATATCTATACTAAATATTTTTGACATGTTCGCTAACCACAACGGAGACTCAATCTTGCCTTAAAAGATGTCATTAAAACCAAAATTGAGAAACTCCTACAAGTGGGGTATATTTATCCGATTTCTAATAGTAAATGGGTGTTACCTTTGGTTGTGGTTCCAAATAAAATTGGAAAGTGGAGAGCGTGTGTAGATTGTAGGGAACTTAACAAAGAAACACACACAGATTATTTTTGTCTACCATTTGTAGACCAAGTGTTGGATAACTTGGCTAGGAGGAAATATTTTTCATTTCTGGATGGATTTAATGGTTACAACTAGATACAAGTAGTGGTAGAAGGCAATGATAAGATGACTTTTACCTATCCTTGAGGGACATTCACATATTGGGTTCTTCCTTTTGGGATATGCAATGCTCCTGCAACATTCCAAAGAGTTATTCTGGCTATATTTGTTGAGTTCATGAATGAATGTATGGAAGTTTATATGGACAATTTCACTGTATATGGTTCAACCTTTGATTAGGCCCTCCAAAATCTAGATAAGGTGTTGAAGTGATGTGAGGATCATCATTTTTCCCTAAGCCACGAGAAATTTTTGATAATGGTAGAACAAGGAATAGTGTTGGGACACCATATTTCAACTGAAGGGAATAAGATTGATCCTAAGAAAATCAAAGTAATAAAACTTGAGACCCCAAAAACCCAGACCGATGTCAGAAATTTCTTAGGGCATGTTGGATACTATTGAAGATTCATAGAAAACTTCAGTAAGATCGCAATCGGGCTATGTTTTACCTTCTTCAAAAGAATGTAGAGTTCACTTGAACACCTGAGTGTCAGTCATCATTTGAAATCATCAAGGAGAAACTCATCTTTGCTCCTGTCCTTCATGGACCCAATTGGAACCTTTCATTCCATATTTATGTTGATGCATTCAATGATTCCATTGGAGCGATATTAGGACAAGAAGATGAGAATGGGGGAAAATATGGCATATATTTCATTAGTAAGAATTTGACTCCAATAGAAAGGAATTATTGGTTCAATGTAGTTGTAGATTTTATATCCCAAATTAAACATGATGATGGTGATTGTGCTCCAATACAGGATGAGTTCTCAAATGAAAATTTGTTCTCCATCTCTACTAAAGCCCCTTGGCTTTCCGATATTGCAAACTACTTGGCCACTCTAGAAGTACCACCTCATTTTTCATCAAAACAAAAGAAACGCCTTGTTAGAGAAAGTTCCCCCTTCAAATGGATTAATTAGATCCTATTTCGATGTGGACCTGATATGGTTCTATGATGTTGTGTTAGGGTAGATGAGAACTATAGTATCCTTAGAGCCTGTCATGATGATCCTTCTGGAGGGCATTATTTTTCCAAAAAGAAAATCCATAAGATTTTGGGAGTAGGATACTATTGGCCTTCTATACATAAGGATATCAAGAAATATGTTCACAGATGTGATGAATTTCAAAGGGTAGGAAGACCAACTGCATCTAATGAAATGCCCCTACAGCCTCAGGTAGTCCTTGAACCATTTGAAAAATGGGAATTGGATTTTATCAGCTCTATAGACCCTCCTTCACAAGGAAAAGAGTACATTTTGATCTGTACCGACTACCTGACTAAATGGGCAGAAGTACATGCCCTACGAGTTGCTATAGAGGAACAAGTAGCTAATTTCCTTTACAACAGAATTTTCCTTAGATTCAGAGCTCCTAGGACAATCGTCACAAATCAGGGCCACTAGTTTATGTCTAAAGTTATGTTAGCCTTCACCGATCATTTCTAGGTGAGCCATAAGAAATCCTCACTCTACCACCCTCAAGTGAATGGACAGGTCAAACTCACTAACATGGAATTAGAAAACACTTTAACAAAAATAGTTTCATCAGGAAGGAAAGACTAGGCTCAGAAACTACCTGAAGTAGTTTGGGCTTATAACACCACATGGAAATCAACTACCGGGTATAGTCCATATGAGTTAGTTTTTGGAAAGAAACCTCTCTTTCCCATTGAATTTGAACTCCAAACTCTCTGGACAGCCATGAAGTTTGGTATAGATCTTAAGTGAGCCTAGATAGAGAGAGTTTTACAGCTTAGTGAATTGGATGAAATTCATTTCGATGTTGTCCATCAAACTAAGTTGGTACAACAACACAAGGTCTGGCATGATAAGCACTTAGCATATCAAGGAGAGAGGATTCCATAATGGGGATTGGGCACAAATTTTTGATTCCAGATACAAGGATCGCTAGGGAAAACTTAGAATGCATTGGCTCAGGCCATATGAAATTTCTGAGGTATTTGTAAATGGTTTGGTTTAGCTAAAACCCATTGATGGTGATACATGAACTCTCCTAGTTAATGGACATTGATAACACATCTACCATAAGCCTATTAATAGAGAGGAATTTACAAAAATGGTAGAAATGTAGGGAGAAATCTAGTGCATTGACTCTACTACGACAAAGTCAATATATTTTCTCCCATTAAATAATAAATAAATAAAAAAAGAGCATGTGTATGAATTTATTTCATTTCAAAATGTTTCTTTCAAATTCTTCATCAACTTCATTATTTGGATTTGGCTAAATTTTTTCTATATTTTGTAGGACTTCATTTCTTTGGTAAACATAAATTTCAGCACACCTTGTTGGGGTGCTCCAGAGCTTGTTGGCTCAGTTGTTGTGATGCTCTGAAACTTGCACAACTGACTTGTGTTGTTCCTCATTTTGATCTTGCATTTTGATGCATCACTCAATGATGCTTCAGGAAATCAAAGACCAAAATTTCACATTCTTCTTCCTTTTTTTGGTTGCATCTTTTGACGATGCTCTAAAAAATTTTGGTTGTTGCTCTGGATACATATTTTGACGATGCTTCAAAAAAAATTGGTTGCTACTCCGGCTACATCTTTCGACAATGCTCTGAAAATTTTGTGTTGCTGCTCCGACTACATCTTTTGACGATGCTCCAAAAAAATTTGGTTGCTACTATGGCTGCATCTTTCAATAATGCTCCAAAATCTTCAATTTTTTTGTTGCATTTTGATGACATCTCTCAGCGATGTTCTGAAACTTTTTCTTCTTCCACCCCGACTGCATTTTTTGGCAATACCCAGATTTTTGTAAACTCTTTCCTTTTTCAATATTTTAATTTTTCCAAAGTTCTGCACATTCCCATCATTCAAATTTTGTTACCACTTTGACACCCACTCCTTAATTTTCATTTTGCTATATCATATCAAACCCTTTCATAATAAATGAAATTATTATGACAACCCTTTTTGTCATAATAATTTTTGTAATCATTTAAACTGTCCCATCCATGTCATAATTACCTGCGACCAACCTCACCAAATTATGTAACTATCCTATTATGTTAGCAAAAGGTGAGTGATGTTCGATTTAATGACAAGACATAAGGTTTGCATGGTTTTCTTTGCTTAAATTTAGTAATTATTTTGAATAGAGATTAATTAATTGGTATGAGTGATTCCCTCTCTTAGTTTTGAAAATTGTGCCATCGCTCAATTGCTTGAAGTACGGTAATAGTTGCACAATTTCCCATGCATAATTGTCATGATTATTCAGTAAGGACTCAATTAAGGTAGTTAATTCCTCTTCCATTGGTTATATCAAAATTGTGTCCATTTTCATCTACAATTCAGATGATTGAAACAAGTTGAGCATTACAGAATTTTTGCAAAATTTAGCAAAGTAGAAAGGGAAGATAAAATGGGACGATCTAAGAAAAAATCTAAACCAACCTTAGCAGCTCAATTATTGGAATTGAGTAATATTGTAGGCCTATTTCAAAAAGTTGGGTGGCTTGAATTTATGAAAAAAATTGAGGGATATACTGAGCAGCTGGTAAAAGAATTCAAATAAAACTTTGCAGATGAACAAACTGTGGTGTGTGGTAAGCATTTCTAGATAAGTCCAAAAATTATTGCTTGTCTCTCTAATCTTGAGAATAGAGGCATTGATTTGAATGAAACTACCAAAATTACCTATGAAAGAATGGTAGAATTGTTTCATAGGGAGGGGGAACCTCAACCTATAATCACCATAAGCACTAGGGGATAGAACAAAGGTTTTCACAGAATGTCTATCCCAAAACCCTGGAGAACTACTGTAGCCTGGATAATAAAATATTTTACTTGTGAAGGACAAATAACCACAGTAGTAGGACCCCCTTTCTGTCTACTTATTCATTTGTGCCATGGCACTGAAGACCCTTCTCTTAGGGTTAATTTACCAATATTTTTGTTTCATTTAGTTACCACCATGATGGAAAAATATAAAGTTGGGATAGGGCCACTCAAACACCACATCCTTATACAATTGATATGCAAGTACCATTTTTGTAAAAAGCTAGAAAAGAAGTGGCAGAAATTTCTATAAAAAAAATTGAAAAAGTGGAGTCTGAAAGACCTCTTGAGGAGGGTGAGTCATCTAAAAAAAGAGAGAAATATTTAGAGGAACCCTCCTCTAAAGCCTTAGGTGCTCCTGAATCCCAATAGACTTCAATGGCTCCTAGCGGCAATGCACCAGAAACTTTGTTTGATGTGTTAGAAACCCCGAAACAGTCAGGGGGTGTAGAAATTGTGCATTTTGGAGAAGGAGAAGAGCCTCCTTGTAAGAGGAGGAGGTGAACTAAAGTCACTTTCCAAACAATCCCTCCTCTATGGAGAAGTAAGAGGTTGTCTACTAAGTCCAATGAAATTATGGCCTATGATAAGAGAAGTACCTCTAAAAAGAAAACACCTAGGACTCGAGCAAGAATATTGGAAACTAAAAAGTAGCCTAGTGATGAAGAAATAAGTGAAATAGAGAAACAAGTTGATCAATCTCCTAAGGCTTAAGAGAATAGAATGCCATTTCCAATGGAACAGGAAGAGGGAAGAGTGCAGTCACCACATTTTGTGGATATTGAAGATGAACTTGTGGGACGATTCTCCCTTTTCTTGACAGAGTTAAAATGTACCTAGTACTGAGAAAAATGTACTCCATGCTGATATGGAAATCCCCAATCCAAATTTTTTTGTTAATGAAGGAGATGCAAAATTTGGTCAGAAAGGAGAAGAATTAGAAAAATTGGAAGCATAAATTGTTGAGTTGAAATTTCGGTTATAGAGAAATGAAGAACATATCACCCAGCAACAAGAAGAAAAAGAGGCACATGTTGTAATTATAAGTAAAAGGGATCAAGAGATTACAAAATTGACAATATAGATGGAGAAAAAAGACAAGGTCATTGAGTAGTTGCAATATCAAATATAACAATGGAATCAGGAAAGCAAGCAACATATGGTTGTTTTGTCTAAGAAAGACAAGCACATCCAAGGTTTGAAAAATAATTTTATGCAAATGTTTCATGCTTTTGAAGAAGAAAGGAACACTAAGCAGAGAATTGAACTTAATGCTTATGTGAGTAGAATTATGGAGTTAGAACAAGATTTGTAGGAAAGTGACACCAAACCAATAATGGAATCTAAGGGAACACAAACTGAACCAACTATTTTAGAATGGTTCCAGGTACATATCCCTCCATTATTGGTGAAATGGATGGGGAGATGCTACTTCCTGAAGGGGTGTAGAATTTGAATATAATAGGCTGAAAAAGGGGTTGTTACTATTAAAAGAATCATTTCACAAAGCATATAGAGCTAAATGGGATGCTTGTCAAATAGGTGAGCTATTGTTGTCTTGTAGAAGATCATCTAGGCCATATTCTATGTTCCTCAGTGAACAACTCCTACAATGGAAGTTACTTAGAATTCACAATAACCAGCCACATGATCCTAATGATACAGAATTTGTTAAGATATTTGTTGAGTCAACTCCTAATCAACAAGATTTATTATGTGAATTCCTTTTCCATAATTTTCTCTTGGAAGAATATATAGATTTTTATGTTAACTTCTTTGTGGGTGAAGTTCAGTTGAGATCATTCTTTTCCACCATGCACAATTAGATTCAATGACAGGATCGATCAAGGGAGTATTCACATGCAAAGAAAATTGTTGGATTGCAAATGAGATACCCCCACAGGAAGCCTTTCTATTTCAAGGAATAGTTCGTGGGCGTTCAACTTAAAGAGAATGTACAAAGTAGATATAACAATAACCTTTGGTTGTGCCATAATAATTTTCAAGATCAAGGACCAAAGTTGATAGGGAAAGCTTGGCATGCATGTGAAGAAAGGCATACTCCTCTTCCTATGAATCTCAAGAAAAGAGAGGTAATTTCACCTCTTAATATTAGATGGTCCTATAGAAGGGCAGTAACCTTGACCAATATCCTTGAGCAATTAAAGGTTAACTTGATTGGCATGAGGTATAGATCTCCTCTACTTCTTTCACCACCCCCTATAGTATATATCAACACATATCAGAGTGATGACAGTTTTGAAAGATGGGTACTGTGATATCAAGATGTTTAACCTATTCTAAGCAATTAAATGCAATGGAAAACATAATGAAACACCTCATGATTAGCCTAAGAAATTTGAAAATACAAAGAGGAAAATGTTAAATGAAGATAAATGGTTATACCTTCCTCCTTGCAGCTAAAACTTCTTGGTTGGCCCTTGATTTGGATTGATTTGTATGCTCCTTGATGGCTTTTGATGTGGCTAAATGGAGGATTTGACTATGTGCTTGGATGCAAAATGAAAATGAAGGAAATTGATGGTTAAATGAGTGCACAAAATGGCAGCATTTAGTTGCAAAATGGCTAAGTGTTAAAAATGCCTTAGAGGAAGGGGTATTTATAGAGAAACTTGAATTCTCTAGAGAATTCAATGGTTGGAATTTATCCAACAAGGTCAAGATGAAGGGCTAAGGTGAGTTGAGGACTCACAAGCCCTCACATTTTGACATGTGGAATGTGAGATGGCTAAGGGTGAGATGATGTGTAGGTGATGTGGAAGAGAGGTACATGATGTGGAGGAAGAACAAGTACCTTCCAAGTACTTTGATGTGACCTTTCAATGATCACATGGGGAAGGGGAAAGCTTTGGGAGAATAAAAGTGAATTAAAAATTCACAATGATTGGAAGAATCTAGTGGATAAGACAAGGTTCCCAAAAGTGGGAATTTGTCACATGTGACTTGATGTGACAAGTCAAATATTCTAGAAGATGCATGGGAAAAGGGGATTCTAAGAATAATAAAAGTGAATTAAAAATTCACATGGGGAAGAGAGGAGCCTAGGGTGAATAAAAAAGAATTAAAAATTCCTTGGGGGATGGGGAGAGTTGACTAAGGTACTAATTAGGTTTAACTAATTAGTAATTAGAGGATAATTAGGGGTTAATGAGGATTAGAAGCCAACTTGCAAAAGTTGGAGGATGTGACACATCCTAATCAAGGTTAGGCATGTGCACATCCCAATGAAGAGATTAGGAGATGGATTAGGATTAGATGAAAATGACATGTGAGGAATTAAATAAATGTAATGTTTATTTAATTCATTTGATGAAAAGAGGATTAAGGTAAGGTATTTAATTATTAATTGAATACCTTAGGGATTTGATAGAATTAAGGATATTAATTAAATAATAGTAATATTACTTAGTTAACTCAGATAAGAGGATGTTTAGATGAAAGTGATAAATTTGGATAAATTAATTGTCCAAATTTGGATGTCTACATTTTGCCCCTCTTTGAGATGGTGTTATGAAGTAGCATCATTTCAAAGAATATTAAAATATAGAACCCAGGAGGATATGGTTAGATTGGGAAGGATGCCCCAATCATCAAACAAATGACTAGGAAGAAATATGATGGAGGGGAAAATGAAGATTAGGGATAAGGATGCCCCCTCGAGAGGACATGTGAGTTCAAGAGAACACAGATGTACTCTTGAAATGGATGAGATGGTGAAATGGGAGATGAGAAAGAGGATGCAAAGGGATGGATATGAAAGGATGAAAAGGCGATAGGAGCTTGGGAAGCACAAATGGATACAAAGATGAAGACGATGTTGCCCCAGTCAAGGTGCAAGCCAAAAGGGGTTGAGGATGGATGGAGTGTTGTCAATGAGGATAGGGAAGGATACATCCCAATGAGTGGTATTGATGAGGGAAGGATACATCTCAAAACACCACTAAAGGATAGGGAAGAGTAACTCCCGATGAGGATGATGAAAGTGTTGTTGACGAGGGAAGGATACATCCCAAACAACACTGAAGGGATATGGAAGAATAAAATGGGATGATGGTGATGATGATGAGAATGATGAGGATGACTGGATCAAGGCTTGTAACAAGACTGGAAATAAGACCAAGGATATGATTAGAAGGTTTAGGCTAAAGGGAATGGATGGGGGTTGGATAAAGATGTGAGATAAGGATGAAGGATGAATGGATGGGGGGATTTTGATAGATGAGAGGATGGGGGATGCATGCAAGATGATAGAAATGAAATGCAATCCTAATGCAATTTTCCATCTTCGGAGCACTGATTTTTGCTATAGCATAAGACACCAAGTGCCAGGGTATGTGGAACCAAGGCGTATTAGTTTTTAATGCATAAAACAAACACAACAGACAAGAAGGCTATCCCAACACCCCAAAGTCTCCATGACTTTGGTCGGGCCAAGTATTGGAATAACCACAAGCACATGAGGATGCCCTATCATAACACAAGACCTTGGGGATCTTGGCGGGTACTACGTGGGACAACCAAGAAGATAAAAATAGACATAAAAAGATCAAGATATGCCCCTATGTTGACCAATCAAAACACACCATAATATGATGGATCATGGCAGCCTTGACAAGTGATGATAGGGAGCTCAAATGATAAACAAAAGCCAAACGTATCAAAATATCGCAATTGAGTTCAAACATCCTTTGCCATAGGATCAAAAGGGATGGATGGGGTTGATGAGGTCTGTTAGGAAGGATGCATCCTGTTGAGACCAAAGATGATGGATACTAAACTAAATGATCGATATGACGCAGGATATTCGGCACCGATTGGATCTACTAATACGAGTGGATCTTGTTTGTTAAGAACCAGCTAGATAAGGGCATAGCTTAATGACATGACACAAGGGAGACAAGACATGCGACTGACACATCCTAAAGACCTAGGGGCTTGGGGGCCAATCAAAGATTAGCCTTTCCTACGTGAAAGCGCAGAGCCCTCGTAGTTTGATCAAAGGCGGACGACTGACCATGGATAAAAGTAGAAAGAGGATGATGAAGACTAATGGTGGATGACAAGGACTAGAGAGAAAAAAGCAAAGATTGATGATAGATGATAAAGGAGTGGATGGACAGAGCAGAAAGACCGATGCCAGAAGATAGAGGAGCCCCGGGGGTGGATCAAGTGACAGACCTTGACTACGTGAAAGCGCAGGGGCAACGTAGTTCGACAAGAGGCTGACGACGAACCATGATGGAGACTTCGATGGATGACAGGATGGAAAAAGAAGAAAGACTGATGATAGATGATAAAGGATCCCAGGGGGTGGATCAAGTGATCGACCTTGCCTATGTGAAAGTGCAGGGGCAACGTAGTTTGACCAGAGGCTGACGATGGACCATGATGGAGACTTCGATGGATGACAGGATGGAAAAGAAAGACCGATGATAGATGATAAAGGATCCTCGGGGGTGGATCAAGTGATCGACCTTGCCTACGTGAAAGCACAGGGGCAACGTAGTTCGACTAGAGGCCAAAGATAAATGATGGATAAAGGATAATGATAAGATAAGTGGAGGATGATGATAGGATGAAGACAATAACATAAAGCTCAGGGATGGGATAGTTATCCAAAAAGATGAATTGGGAGGATGATATGATGGGATTGATTTTACACCAAGTTTTGGGGTTTAATGGGACAATCAGATTTTTTCAGATTTGGCAATTTTCAAAAATTGTCAAATTTTTCCGTTTTAGGAAACCTCATGGATATACTTTTGGGAGTCCAAATTTTTTCCAAAAAATACCCAATATTGAGATAGGATGAATTGCCAACTAACATCCCAAATTCGAGCCCTGCATTTTGAGTTATGGGTGAAAATAATTTTTCAAAATGCTAGAAAAAATAACTAAATTGGGATTTTGAGGGTCAAGATGAAAGTTTGAGGCCCCAAAAATGTGGCAAAACGGGTTCCAACGACTTTTAAAGATGCTAATTGGGAATCCACTTGTTATCTCATAACGCAACCACCTATCAAATTTCAACTCAAAAGAACACCCAAGTCAAAAGTTATGGCCTCTGGAAGTTTCGGTGTAAAAATCAAAAATCAATTTTGAAAATTTCAACTCATGGGTTTTGATGGCGGGGGGAAATTAGAAAATGGTTTGAGATTAATTTTTCAAAAAAGATAGTAAAAATGTGATTTTTTGGTGGGGGGCAAAGGACGGTGGGATAGGAGCATGCCACAGTGGGGCGTATGCACCCCGGGCTGGGGCGTACACGCCCCGGCAGCGGGGCGGACACGCCACTGCAGCTCGGGGAGAATATGCCCTGAGCTGGGTGCGGATGCCCTAGTAGCTCGGGGCGGAGCTGCCCCAAACAGGGGCGGGCACGCCCCGGGAGGGTGAAGCCGCCCCGATGGGGCAGACACGCCCCAAGGGGGCGGAACCACCCCGGGAGGGCGGAGCCACCCCGAGGATGGGCGAACACGCCCCGAGGGGGCGGAGCCACCACAAAAAAGAGAGAAGAAAGACGGATGGGGAGATGGACATTGAAAAAAGATAAGAGATTGAAAAGATGTGTAAAAGAAGCAGAAGTGATGGCGATGAGATAAATGGCATTGGGTTGCATGGAAGGAGGCCTATAGCCAAATACCAATGACAAGGGATTGTGAGATGGGATGAGGATAAAGATGAAAGAATAGATGAAGGATGGGAGGGATTGTTTGTAGGAATATAAGGATTGGGAGATGAAAGGGATGCTAGTATAAATGGATATGAAGATAAGGATGGGGAGATGGAAGGGATGTTGTGATAGATGGATAGGGATATAAGGATTGGGAGATGAAAGGGATGCTAGGATAGATGGATACGAAGATAAGGATGGGGAGATGGAAGGGATGTTATGATAGATGATGTCTCCAAGGACTATGTCACAAAGGAAGTAGATTCCCCCACTCTAGATATGTCATATATGATGAGGCATGAGGGATGGGAGACAAGTGGATGGGAAGAGGAGATAACTAGAGGAGGATAGGATGGGTGACCAAGGAATACAACAGAGCATGGATGAAGGGAATGTATACCAAGAGGTGGCCAAAGCATGTATAGATAGGTGTCCCTGTTTTGATCAAGATCACAAGAAGGATGGAGGGATGGGAGATAAATGGGATATGATGGTAGGATGCGGAAGATAGGTGGGATGGAGGGGTTTTATGAAGAGGGCGGATAACAGGAAGATGGGTGCATAGTGAGAAGCATAGAAGGAAGCATAGTGGGAATGCATATCAGGAAGTTGCCCCCAAGTGTAGATGGGGATTTATGCATGACACCTGTTTGCCAGCTTTTCATCATGGTACTTATCCAAGGTGCTTGTTTGCCAAGTTTTCACCATGGGACGAATTATTTCTCTTTACTATTTATTTTTTTGATATTTTTTTTTATTTTTTGGATTTTTAGATAGTAGGGGGATGAAAATGGATAAGGATAGGGATGTGGATAAGGGAATTTAGAAGATACATGATAAGGATATGGATGAAGGACTCAAGCATCAAGTTCTATATGAGGTATTAAGAGCCCATGTTTGAAGTGATTGTTGGATGTTGGTACAACCTTATTAGGATAAATGAATTATGCAAGAGGATGAATTAGAGGGATTTGAGAGGGGAGATACACGGGATAATGGATGGGTTGCTGCAAAGGGTATGGATGGAATGATGGGGGGGATATGTGTTCAGGACCAATATTGGTACATGTGGTGGTGGATGTGAAAAGATAAGAGAATTAAGGGATGTAGAATGTGTGGATAATGGAGGAGATGGGGTGGTGAAATTTGGAACATAAGGACCCAAAACAGACTTAGGAGATGAAAGGGGTGTATGACTAGCTTTTGGATTAGCAACTTTGAATGTTCTTATAGATTTTTCATTTGATTGCATTGCATATTTTTTCTTTGGGATCCATATGGTTTTGATCTTTGCTTTGGTGGGCCTTTGTGGCCTACGGATTTGATTTAGATTTAGATTTTTCTTCTCTTCACCATGTCTTTTGGAGGGGACATGGGGAGCCTTAGATTCATGTGGATGTTTGAATTTATGCATGTTTTCTTTAACAGCCAAACTGCATTTAGTAGCAATGGGATGGGTGTGAGGAGATGGATGATGTGGAGTGACGAAGGTAGGAATATGGGGATTATGTGTAGACGGAGGATGTGCGGGTATGTGCCTTTGTTGATCCTAATTAGGGGACATGTGAGAGTGATGTTTATGATGGATGAGATGGATAGGTGATGAATGGATGAAAGGATGAGATGGAGGAGGTGATCTTGGGATATATGGACCCAAGATGGATGGAGTGAATGAAGGATGGGATATGGTGGATGGAGGGATGTAAGGACCCAAAATGGATGGAGCAGATGAAGGAGGGATATGGACAGTGGTTTTGAGGCGATATGATAGAGGAGGAGGGATGGCAACATATGATCTAGTGGGGCGATGGGAAGAGCCAACATTTCTTTTGGAAAAGGCTCATTGAGGACGTCTAGAGGTTGTACCAACATCTTTAGATTGTGAGTCTTGGGAAATAGGTCCAAGACCTTGCATGTAGACTTGTTCTTTGACTTGGATGGGCTCTAAAATACCTTGCTCATGAAGGCCTAGACCTTTTCCTTGATAGTTCATTTTCTTGAGCATGCGATCCATGATAGGATTTGTGTTATTCTGAAAACATGATGCGAGTCCATTATTAGGTGGAGGATGATGGGTGGTATATACGCTGTGTTTTTCTTCTGCAAGGAGGCCACTATGGAAGAATGTGAGAGTACCAAGGGGATATGCAAGCAGTGTAGGGATAACAGTTTTAGGTGATGATGGGGGATCATGAGAGGGAGATGATGAGATAGCAGCATTTGGATGGGTGATATCAGGAGAGGGATTATGGGATATGATAGGATCTGGAGTTATGGTAGTGGGCTCATGCGATGGAGATGGAGTGGTGAAAGATTGAATGACAAGGGGATCATGGGATGGAACAGATGGGGGACTGTGATCTTGAGGTGGACTAGATGAGATGGTAGGATCTTAATCTAGAAAAGGGGATATGTTGACATGCTTTGGATTAGGCTCTTGGCATGACTCACCGTGTGCAGGAGGCATGATAAGGGAATCTTGGTAGGGCTCTTCAAGTGGGGAAGATGGAGGATTCAAAACATTCATGGGAATGGATTTTAGTGACACTAGTAGTGGAAGAAGTTGATTAGATTAGGGTGTCGTCGATGGGTTCGACGACTCTTGGAGAAGGAAGTGGGTGTTCAGTGGGCTCAACAGATTTAAAGGATGTGATGGTAGGAGATGGGGGCTCAGTGGATTCAAAGGGTGTGATGGTAGGAGATGGGCGCCCAATGGATTCAGAGGATGTGATGGTAGGACATGGGGGCTTGATGGATTCATAGGATGTGATGGTTTCATCAGTGATAGGTGTTGAGTGGAGAAGGGTCTTGTCACTAATGACCATGGATGATGGGTTGGGATGACATGATTCTATAACTTCAAGGTATGGAGTGGGGGATGTCTTCTTTGTTATAAGTCCTTGGAGAACTTCTTGAGTGAGGAACTTGAGTGCTCTAGGCTGAGATGGCGTGGTAGGAGTGGATGAAGGATTATGGATTGGTGGACTAGGATTAGATGGGGGAATGGGATTGGATGTAGGACTGGAAATAGATGGGGGATTAAGGTTAGATGAATGGTTAAGATAAGGGGATTGGGATGGTGAACTAGGACATGAGGATGCAGGTGGTGGATTGTAGTAAGGGTATTGGGATGGTGGATTAGGATGGGAAAATTGAGATGGCGGATTGAGATAGGGAAATGTGGATGTCAGATTAGGATAAGTTGATGTGGATGTTGGATTAGGATAGGAAGGTACGAATGTAGGATTAGAGTGAGTAGATTGGCATGGAAGATTAGGGTAGTGGGTATATGCAGATGAAGGATTTAGATAGGAGGATGTGGATGGGGGATTAGGTTAGGGGTATTGAGATGGTAGACTAGGATAAGAGGATGCGGGTGTTGGATAAGAGGATGATGTAGATGAAGGGTATGATGGATATGATGGACATCCCTTGTCAAAGGTAGCGTACAACATGATTAGGCATGGATGAAGACATAACGGATAACTCGAGGGGGTGATTGGATTTTGGAAAGTGGGTGGAGAAAGCTTACTAGCAATGATAGTGTCAAGGGGATCTATGTCATATTCCTCTTGATCAACAAGACTTTCGTTATCGTTGTCAATGTAATTAGGGTTTCCATTTACCACTATTGATGGAGGATAATGATTCATGATGGTGAAAGGATAAAGAGGATGGATGAAAAGATTTTGGATGGGATCGGACTAAAGCTCAAATTGGGATTTGGGTCAAGCTCAAATCAGGATTGGACTAAAGCTTAGATTAGGATGATTGGATGATGTGATGGGATTGATTCTGACGATCGACACCGAATCTGCTTCGAGATGGAAGTAGATTGATTGGGTCGAAGGTGATGTGATTGGATTGGATTGGATAAGGTTGATTGGATAGGATTATGGTGATAGAACGAATGTGATTTGATTTATTGGGTAATTGGATGTTTTGACAAAACGATTGGATTTGATAGATTTGGATGATTAGATGGGTATGATTGGATGATGAAAGATGTGAGAGAGACCTTGAGTTTAATCAAAGGAAGTTACCCTTAGTGACCTAGAGCTTTGATTGATTAAGAGGATGATCATGGCACCAAATCCACTTTGAGATTGAAAATGGATTGATTGGGCCGACGATAATGATAACTTATGACATGGAATTCACCTCAAGATGGAAGCAAATTGATTTGGGTCGAAGTTAAAGACTAATAATCAAATTCAAGTGTTATGGTCAATTTGGGTAACCACTTTGTAATACAAGGTTAGGACGGTTTGGTTATGGGTGGTGTTTGGCAATGTAAATGGTAAAATTATGGTGTTTGTTAGGTGAGGGTATGGGCTTTTGAATGGATTATGGGGAAATTAAAATGAATAGGTGGATTGAAGATAATTGTGGAGAATGAACAGGGATTTAGAATGGTTAAATGAAAGTTTGGAATGATGAGATGGAGGTTTAAAATGGTCAAATGGAGGTTTTTGGAGGTTTAGAGTGACAAAACGAAGGCTTAGGATGATGAGATAATGGTTGGGAATGGTTAAATGATGGTTTAGAGGCTAAACGGATCCAAATGGGGCGATTTCAGGTGTTCAGGAGGGAAAATTCGCCTCTCTGCAGTAAATTAGGGGCATAATCGCTTCACTGCAGTAAATCAGGGGCGTAATCGCCTCACTGCGGTAAATCAGGGGGCGTAATCGCCTCACTGCAGTAAATCAGGGGCGTAATCGCCTTACTGCGATAAATCAAGGGCGTAATCACCTCACTGCGGTAAATTAGGGGGCGTAATCGCCTCACTGTGGTAAATCAGGGGCGTAATCACCTCACTGCGGTAAATCAGGGGCTTGGTTTCATGCAAATGACTATGGAAGGACTTTAAAATGATAATGATAAGGCCAAATTGTCAAAATTTCACTGGTTTCTCAAAAGAAAACACTCTCAATCAAACACAACCCTATGATTAGTGTTAAGGGTATGGCCAAAGAGGTCTTAATCTAGGATGCACAAGGTTTCTAGGGAGTCCTCAATATACTCTTGATACGTGAGGCACAACTGTGAACACCAGCCCCTCACAAGCGTGAGTCGGGAACCCCAACGAGATATTGAAGGGCTCGGACCAACTATTCACATCTATCTAGGTATCACCCTAGCTTTGACGCTTTGCCAATTACGACATGACTGGATTAGGGTACAACTTTCGCTCTCCCCCCTTTATATACCCCGTCGGTACGCGTGGTTGGAATCGTCCCTTAGGGTGATGAAATCCCCAAGCAATTCCCACTATAAAGAAAGCACTAACCATCTCCAACTACTCCCCAAGCTCACACGAAGTGCAAGGGGAAAGCGAAAACAAGCTAATGCTCCCTTTGGGTAACACAAAAAGACAAGCATAGCAAGCAATGAATATTACTCCCTCTAATTAAACTATGTTCTTAGATTAATGCAAATAGCAAGGATAATTTAAAAAGTTTGAGCAAATGGATAGCCCTGCAAGCAAATGTTAGATGTTTTATCCCACTTCCTCCATCAACTTCACAAGAATATGCTGTAAAAAGTTAGCAAAAAAAACACATGTATCCTTGCAAGAACAATGTTAGGGAGAAAAAAGCAAAGAAAACCGAAGCCAAGATAACAGTTTTACCTTCTAGGGGGCACAATCACCCTTCTGCAACAAATCAGGGGCATAATCACCTCACTACAGAAAATCAGGGGCGTAATCGCCTCACTACAGCAAATCAGGGGCATAATCGCCTCACTGCGGTAAATTAGGGGCGTAATCGCCCCACTACGAAAAAGTGTTAGCACAAATTTCAACCTAGGGGGCGTAATCGCCTCACTGCAGTAAAGTGTTAGCACAGAAAATAATTTTCAGCCAAGGGGGTGTAATTGCCTCACTGCAGTAAATGTTAGCATAGAAAACAATTTTCAACCAAGGGGGCATAATTGCCTCACTGCAGTAAATGTTAGCACAGAAAATAATTTTCATTCAAGGGGGCGTAATCGCCTCACTACAGTAAATGAGGGGCATAATCGCCTCACTGCAGTAAATGTTAGCACAAAATATAATTTTCAGCCAAGGGGGCATAATCGCCTCACTACAGTAAATGAGGGGCGTAATCATCTCACTGCAGTAAAATCAGGGGCGTAGTCACCCCACTGTGACATGTTCCTACAAAAATCTCAACAACATCAAACATGAAGTATAGGAACCCATTTGTGGGTCCCACTGGGCATGCCAAAAATGTGATATCAAGATGTTTAACCTATTCTAAGCAATTAAATGCAATGGAAAACATAATGAAACACCTCATGATTAGCCTAAGGAATTTGAAAATACAAAGAGGAAAATGTTAAATGAAGATAAATGGTTATACCTTCCTCCTTGCAGCTGAAACTCCTTAGTTTGCCCTTGATTTGGATTGATTTGTATGCTCCTTGATGGCTCTTGATGTGGCTAAATGGAGGATTTGACTATGTGCTTGGATGCAAAATGATAATGAAGGAAATTGATGGTTAAATGAGTGCACAAAATGGCAGCATTTAGTTGCAAAATGGCTAAGTGTTGAAAATGCCTTAGAGGAAGGGGTATTTATAGAGAAACTTGAATTTTCTAGAGAATTCAATGGTTGGGATTTATCCAACAAGGTCAAGATGAAGGGCTAAGGTGAGTTGAGGACTCACAAGCCCTCACATTTTGACATGTGGAATGTGAGATGGCTAAGGGTGAGATGATGTGTAGGTGATGTGGAAGAGAGGTACATGATGTGGAGGAAGGACAAGTACCTTCCAAGTACTTTGATGTGATCTTTCAATGATCACATGGGGAAGGGGAAAGCTTTGGGAGAATAAAAGTGAATTAAAAATTCACAATGATTGGAAGAATCTAGTGGATAAGACAAGGTTCCCAAAAGGTGGGAATTTGTCACATGTGACTTAATGTGATAAGTCAAATATTCTAGAAGATGCATGGGAAATGGGATTCTAGGAATAATAAAAATGAATTAAAAATTCACATGGGGAAGAGAGGAGCCTAGGGTGAATAAAAAGGAATTAAAAATTCCTTGGGGGATGGGGAGAGTTGACTAAGGTACTAATTAGGTTTAACTAATTAGTAATTAGAGGATAATTAGGGGTTAATGAGGATTAGAAGCCAACTTGCAAAAGTTGGAGGATGTGACACATCCTTAATGAAGAGATTAGGAGATGGATTAGGATTAGATAAAAATGACATGTGAGGAATTAAATAAATGTAATATTTATTTAATTCATTTGATGAAAAGAGGATTAAGGTAAGGTAATTAAATACCTTAGGGATTTGACAGAATTAAGGATATTAATTAAATAATAGTAATATTACTTAGTTAACTCATATTAGAGGATGTTTAGATGAAAAGTGATAAATTTGGATAAATTAATTATCCAAATTTGGATGTCTACAGGTACAAAGGGTTACTTTTCATTAGGGATTTCTAAGGGAGCATGAGGATCTGGATATAAAGGCGAATGATCTTTATGATCTCAGTGCTAAATATGAGGAGTTGAAAAAGAATTGGGGAAATGAAGGCAGGGAGCATAGCAAAGAGTAGGAGGACCTACTCAAGCTTAGGAAGGGGGGGAAATGATGAGGTAAAAATAAACTCATAAATATAATGAACTAAATACTTAACCTCACATCTTCCAACCATCCTTACCTTGCCAATTAATTGTCTTTAGGATAAGTAATTGCTTTCTTTTGTGAAAAGGTGTACAATCTTTATTTCTTGAAATTAATTGAAATAAGCTAACCCACATTGACTTAATGGTTTAGTTTTTGAGAATTGAATAGGTTAATTACCACAATCGATTGTCATGCCAGTCAAAGAGATTCAACGCAGATTTCAACACAATTGAAGACAAGCATTGAAGAGTGGGCTCCAAAACTTTAGGAGAATGCATGATGGACCGAATTTTTGTGGTTTCTATTATTTTCAGTTTGAAGACTTTATGGCTCATCTCGAGCCCTTTAATGTTTTATGTCATGGGATTTAAAGTCTATTAGTTTGTTGAAAACCAGTTGAAGACTTTACAACTGAAATATAGTATTTTCTTAGCTATTTTTATATAAATATGTAACTGTTGGAGGCAATGATATACATAAGAATATCATTATGATGTCATCATGTTTTTTGAGTTACACTCTTAATATGAATAAAATGAGTTTTTCCCATCACCTTTGGAGTTACTGAGTAATGTGAATGGAGTTATTCTAAATGAAGTAATTTTGGAGTTATCAGTGTATGTGATCTAAACTAGGCATAGGAGCACCTGAGAGTTGGCCACTTGAGGGATTCTAGATTAGATAGATAAGTATTCTACTTTTAATTCTATTACTTTCATCTAGTTAATAATAATTGGGCTAAAGCTTTTTTCATGTGTGTAGTTTTGTCAAGATTAATCATGTAGGTTGTAGTTGAGTCTATAATCTTTATGTTCTATTGTATAAAGTTCCAGAGCACCTCCTTTTAGTTGTTAGTTTCAGACTATTAAATCGTTTTCTATTAATTGCTAAGATTGTTATCTTTTGTTAGATCAATGTTTCATAGTTTCTTTACAAGCTTTTCTTCTTCAACAATTTGCATGTTTCTTAGTTTAATCATTTCCATGCTTTCTAATTTAATCCTTATGCTTTTTAGGTTCATAATTTTTTTTTCTACTCTAGTTATTTCAAGATTTCTAGATAAATGATTTCATATTTTCTAAGTTTAGTGGCCTCTTAGTTTAGAGTTTCATTTCAGTCTTTCCAGCATTTAGAAAGCCCGAGAGAGATAGTCAAGATGTCTTCTATTGCATATAGCCTTCAAACACTACTCGGTCAATATATTAATGTATTCAACAACTAAATTGTTAGGACCTTATGACAACCTATCACATCCAAAGAGAAATTAAACTATGAATCAATAATGGTTTGATTGTTCACTAACTAACAGCTATAACAACAAATGTAAATTGAAATTTAGTAATCTGCCTCATACCTCCTTTGTTAGAGCCATTGAGGAGTCTATAGCAGATGAAACATTGAGTTCCATTACCCTATGAACATTCAGAGGTGTATCTGCTTCCAATGTCTAAAAATAAAACAACAAATTATTCAATCATGAAAACTACAATAGTGATCCACGTCATGGCTTATAATGTATGAGATAATGAACAAAATTTTGAGTACTTATTAAACTATATATTTTTTACTATCATGCTTACTATTTTCCCTATCCATAGCTTGTTTGAAAGCACCTATTTTTAGGCTTTTACCCATAGCAGCAAGGCAATGGACCGTTTGATAAAATTCTTTCGTAGACATGTACGATAATTATGGAAGCATAGAGAAGGCAATGAACTGTTTGAAAAAATGCCTCACGGAAATGGGGTCTCATGGTGATGGAATGCCATTACAAACAAATGTGTCATGGCATTCCATCACCATAAGACCATATTTCTTTGAGGCATTTTTTCAAATAGTTCATTTCCTTCTCTATGGTATTATGTTAGGATGGGGTCGATGGTATAGTGTGATCTTGGTTATGAGATGGAGAGCGATCATGACATGAAGAGGGAGGGGTGGGGACATGAACAAGTGGAAAAAAAGGTGGAAGGTTCCATGGATTGGTAAATTGAGGATGAGGATGAGGACCTTGAAAATAATTTGAGGGGAATTTTGGCTAAAGGGTTGGTTTCTATTCTTCAGGCAATGAGCTATTTGAAAAAATTCCTTAGAGAAATTTGGTCTCATGGTGATGGAAAAGCATTCCATCACCATGAGACCACATTTCTTCAAGGAATTTTTTCATATTACTCACTACCTTGACTATGCTATTGCTTACTATTATGCTTTGATATATTTTTTCCAAGCATCCATAGTTTGTTGAAAAGCACCCATTTTAGGCTTTTAGCCATAACAACAAGGAAGTGAGTAGTTTGATAAAATGCTTTGGTACACATGTATGGAAAATGTGGTAGCATAGAAAAGGCGGTGAGCTATTTGAAAAAATGCCTCGAAGCAATGTGGTCTCATGGTGATGGAATGGCATTCCATCACCATGAGACCACATTTCTTTGAAGCATTTTTTCAAACTACTCACTCCTTTTCTATGCTATTGCTTACATTATACTTTGATAGATTTTTTCCAAGCATCCATAGTTTGTTGGAAAGCACCTTTTAGGCTTTTAGCCATAGCATCAAGGAAATGAACTATTTGATAAAATGATTTGGTAGACATGTATGGAAAATGTGGTAGCATAGAAAAGGTGGCGATCTGTTTGAAAAAATGCCTCAAAGAAATTGGGTCTCATGGTGATGGACATCACCATGAGACCACATTTCTTTGAGGAATTTTTTCAAACAACTCATTGCCTTTTTTATGTTATTGCTTACTATTATTCTTTCATATATTTCTTCCAAGCATCCATATCATATACAAGGTAGTGAACTATTTGAAAATATGCCTCAGTAAAAAGTGGTCTAATGGAATGCCATGACAAGCAAATACAATTGGAATTTTCTCCTGCTTATTACTTATGCTATGTGAATTAATTGCATCACTGCTCATGTTTACTTTCTAAACAACTATATTATAGTTGAAATATTTTCATCTATCAACATCTAGTTATTAGTTATGGAATGTAAAGTAATGCTTTGAGTTTGAAAGATGTGCAATGCAATGTAATTAATGATATGAATATAAACTACACAAATATATTAAGTACAATTCAATACTTAAAATATTTATTCTATTACCTGTGTGTAGATTTGTCTAAATCCACTAGCACTGGGAAGTGTTCCCACAAAACCTCCAATATTAGCCTATTCAACATCCAAAATTAGAGATTAGAATACCATTCATATAACAATGCTATTAACATGCAATAAATTTATAATTATTTACTAATTACATACCTCAACGGTAGATGCAGTAGAGTAATAAGCAAGTGTAGGGCCAGTGTATCCAGTATCAACACTATGACCCTAATATTTTATTAAAATCATAAAACTAAATTAGTTAACCTTGCATTCCAAAATTGAAATTTAATAAATTAAATTCAATGAACATGCTAACATTTACCTAAGTATCGATGTCATAAGCCTCATTCAAAATTCCAGTTTCCCTCACCATCTCCATAGTTGTAGACGTATCTTGCATAGCAGCCTTCTAAGTGTCGATGGGGTCATATGAACAAGTCACCTTGCAAGCTTGACACAAATGAGATCAAAGCCACCACTAGAAGACTCGCCTAGATGGTGTTGTAGTATAGGGTTGGCATGTTGGATGACACTCTAGGTCAAAGAGTTGATGGCCTACAAAGTGTCTACCTTAGCACTCTCCTTCACGATGGAAGGGATAATGATGTGCTCATGAGGTGGCCTAGCGAGAGGTCATCTTACTTGTCGCCTAGGATCCTATTATGCAGCAAGTCTATCTTGAGCCGACCCCCCAACTCTCCCCTGGAAGTCCCTCATATTAAAATAATTTGGGATTTTTATCAGGATGAACTCACAGTATAGTTTCCTTAGGAAATATTGTGGGACTTCACAATTGTTGCATGGCAGGTAATAAAAACCCATGTACCACCTATCCCAAAAAAGGTTCCTAATCTATTGGTGGTGGCACCAATGGATAGGAAACCTCTTCGCATTAAGGCTAGGATTTTGATTTGTGTGTGGGTCGGTGAATAATGTGTACAAATCTAATTTTATAATTTTTAGATCTTTTACATCCTTATATGATAATTTATCCTGGTAAAAATTCCTAGATGCATGCCTCCTATCTTTCCGATCACTTAATTATTTTTTGATTGCATCTACATGTTTTAACATTTCTTTAAGTGAATTTTCAAGTGTTTTTCTTTCCATGGTTGAATCGTTTGGATCGTTCAACCTCGTGATTAACTCCTCAATTTATTTTTTATTGTTTTCAATTTCACTCATTGAATTGTGTTGAGTTCTAGGAGGATGTTGAGGGATTGGCGGAGGAGATTGTTGTTGTGGTTGTTGAACTTGAGGATTTTGTTCTTGTTGTTGTTGCTCTACTTGTTGAGGATTTTCAAGAGGGTTTTGAAGAGGTTTTGTATGTCCATTATCGTCTCCTACAAATTCAACAAATTAATATAAAAAACAACCTAAAACTAACAAATTCACAACAAAAAACAAACAATCCTTACCTCTTCAACCTCCCCATCGATGTGGCAACATCCTGGTGACAAAATAGCAAAAATTTGATGAAAAAATTGCAAGATTCACTCCTCCCAAAATGTGAGCACACAAAAGAAGGGCTTTTGGCTACGGGTAGAAAAAAATAGTCACAAAGCAAATGAGCTTGATTTCCTTTTTTTTTCTTTTAATTTCTCATAATGCGAGTGCAAAATAGGCTTGGTGTGGTTGAGCCTTAGGCTTGGCACACCAAGCCATAACGTGAGTGTGTTATGAGCTATCAATTTTTTAAAAAAATTGGCCACAATTTGGTCCCCATATTTTTGCACCCACCCAATGGATATCTAGAATGCATGGTTATTGAATTTGATATTATAACTATGAAATGTATAATTCAAATGCTTATTTTGATGATGAATGACTAGCATGAAAATGTGTTAAGTTGGATGTAGATTCAGATTCAATCCTCTGGAAGTGAGGGGAAGTATCACTCAAGAGAAGAACTTGGTTGGGTAACCTATAACGAAACCTGACTAAGCTTACACTCACTCACTTATAGAATGGTTGAGTCAAGTCATAGTTTTGGGAATTGATAAGTCATCCTTTAGTATGATGTGTTTGAATTACGAAGGATCTTGATTTATGTTAAGAGAATTCTTGGTTTGTTTTTAGTGCTTGGTGCATGTGAGTTCTTCTTTGTATTACTATACTTGATTGATGAGATATATATACACATAATGTATATATATGTATACATGTGCATGTCAATGATAACCCATACACATGAGATAATATGTACATGAGAATTTGTAGGTAGACATACCTACACACCCTTATGGATAGATTGCTCATGGGAATGGTGATATCGAAAAGGACAATAAGGCATGTATGTGTGTATGTGTTGAAAAATATGAATGTCCATATGATTATGTCAATATATGTATATGTACGTATACATGAATATAGATATGTATATACATATTGGATTGTATACAAAATATTAACTTGATCTCATTTATTTGAATAACAAATGGATTATTTAGACAAACTTATTGTCAAGGAATATATATATATACAAATATCTACTCGTATATATACATATATATACACATGTATATAAATAGCATCTAATGCTATTAACAAAGACTATATACATATGCATATATATATATATATATATGGCCAATTTATTGAATATATGGCATGGCTGATATAATGTGAATATAGAATTTTATATAATAAGCACAATGCTAAGTATTAAACTGCATATATAATCATTGATAAAAGCGATGGAAAATACATAAGTTTTAATCTATTGCACATAGTTCATACTTAATGAATAAAACATAATTATAAAGTGTTGCACACTATGCAAGTGACATGCTGAGTAATGATAAAGAAACACTATTATAAGGGAAGTCAACTCAATGAAATGTGTTGAATGCTTTAGCATATACCATGTCAGCAAAGTGAAACACAACCAAATAAGTATTGACTTATTCCTCTATTAAACAACAAACTAGTAAATAGGGAATGTGGTGAATAGTTGGCACCATATTATGAATTATGTGATTCATTTAGAAGTCTCTTGAGCTTGTAAGTTGATTTCCAAATTAGAAAATGTGTATTATGAATCAGTCAAACTTGTTGTTGGAACTTGAGTAATGAATCGACTTGTTGTCATGTTTGGGTGAGTATTGAGATAGAAATTCTCCACCTTTTTATTATCAAGATGAGTCGATGGAATTAAGATGAGAAGTTTCATTTCATTGGCCTTGTTTGTAGCCTGTAGATGTTGGTTTTTGGGTATAAATATAGGCACCCTTAGCTAATTTGGATACACTTCTACTATGCATTATTACGTTGCTCCATTCTGCTACATTTTTATTAACAAATTCTTATTTTTCTAAGAGTTATTTGTGAGGAAACTTTAGTGAAGAGGAATTGAGAGGGATTTGTTGCTAAGCTAATTTTAAGACCTAGGGCCAAGCTTGAGATCCAATGATTCAATTGGAGTAAAGTGATTAACAAGCATGAGATTATATTCTCTTTATGTTTATCTATTTTTCTGAAAGATTAAATGTTTTGTGTGTTTTATTTGGAATTGCATTTAATTGCTTGAAATAGAGTAATATTCTATTTGCCAAAAAAAAATTATATTTTCTTATAGGAAAGGAAAAGTCTTATTGATATGATTTCCTTATGAGTGTTGTACTTACTCCATATTAAGGAGTGATTATTTATTGTCTATAGTATTATATACTAGGATTGATGAAATGGGAATAGCTTGTTAAGTTATTTTATGCAAATAAATTTTGTAGATCTTTAGAAAGCTCATATTTTATAATTGGGATTAGAATATCCATTGAAGGGGGTAACTTGTACTTATGCTTTATTGGTAGAGATACCATTGTATTATGAGAAAATGGGAATAGGTTATTTTTGAGGTTAATGATTACCTATTGAAGGAAATTACCCATGCATAAATTATAATGGCCTAGAGTAGTGTATGTGAATAGGATGACTCTCACTTGAGATATTGAGTGAGAATACTCTGGCCAAAGTAGTGCCATTTCCTTTGGCTCCACTATCAGTTCCCTGTGTTCCTTTTATACATGCTAGTTCAGGATTGTAGTGTCTACAAGTTCTAGTTATGTAGGGCACAACACTAAGCTCAAAGTGTTGTAAAATGAATTTAATAATGTATTTTAATTTCATATTAAGTTAAGGTCCCTATTATTTAAATGAACTTAATAATGCATTAATAGATAGTGTTGTAAAATGTATTTTCACTTATTTAGGGATCCTTTAATTAATTGAGCTTAATTTTCCTTAATTGGCCCCTTTAATTCAAATCCAAGCCTAATTTATTGCATTTTTTGAAGAGGAAACCCAACATTCATTAATTCCTTAACATAACACTTCTCATTGAGCAATGTATGTCCTAGGTGAGTGACCTAGGACCCATTCACCCATGGGAAAATGGGTCCTCCCTTGGACCTAGAACATAAATTTAAATTATTATTTTTGTGGTATTTTAACATTTTCAAATCTATATTCAGATGTCAGCTTGTGTCATTTGAATTTCAAGAAATTAAGGTTACATATCTATAAATATAAGGTCATTTCACTATGTTTCACAAAGAATTTTTATGAGCTCAAGAGCATTTCAAGAGAACTTTCAATGCATTCAAAGGAAAATTTATTGAAGATTTATTGTAGCAATCAAGATCCAATTGTCACATCAAATTCTTTTTGCATCATGCATGTTATTGGAGCTAATACGATGGTGTAGGTTTCATGATCCATTCAAGCATTCAAAGCATTATATCAAAGCAAGTTTCAAGGTTCAAGATCCACATCCATTGAATCCCTTTCATGCAAGTTACAGATTCACATTCCAAGGCTTATTCAAGGGTTTGGTGAGTTGTGACATTGAGTTGTTCATTCATCATTCCTTTCATGCTACTTTTTTTCATTTCAAGGTTTAATTACCAAAACGAGGTTTGACCAAGGCAAACCCCTATTCACCAAAAACAAAAAAAAATCCCTCTTGATTTGTGATTGCAAATTTAGGTGGAAGACATCTTGACTTGATCTCTTGAAGAGAAAAATTGGAGAACTTTTCAAAGTTGCAAAAGTTGTCATATAAAGGAAACCACTTACAAAATTAATTTCCATCTTTCCAAACTTGAAACATGGAAAAATTGAGAGATTCAAATCTATAGCAGAGGCTCCCAAAATTTGTAGACAAACCCTAACTCAAGATCCATTCTCCCCTAGGTGAATGAGTCCCAAATCAGCTTCAAAAAAGAACTTTTGGTGACTAGTCAACATCATTCTGCCCTTCTCTGATATATAATATGATTTCTAGTTCCATTAGTATTGAGCTTAATCTATTAGATCTAGGTTGTAGATTTCATTTTGGAGTTAGTTTACTATTTTTAGTTTTTCTCTCCAAAGTGTTGTTTAATTAGGACCCTCATCCTTGCAAAAAAGGAAATATGTAGATTCACACTTTGAATTGATTCACCTAAGGGGTGATAGTCATTTCATTATGTGGATCTCATTTCCTAATGAAATAAAAGGAAAATAGGTCCCCTAAGTGGTTCATCAATCCATATTGGTGAAACTAGCCATCACACACACCCCATTTTTCTTCATTTCATATATATAATACATATATTAATATATATGTATAAAATAATATAGCTACATATATTATATTAATATATATTTATATAATTGTGTATATATATACGCAATATTATTTGATAGATGTTTATATATATTTATTAATTGGTGATTAATGAATTTGATAATCATGAGAATATATATATATATATGTATGTATGTATGTGTGTTTATATATATATATATATTAAAGATATATATATATATATATTATATATTATTTTATATAATGTTATATTATATAATGTTAAGTGTTAGAGATATGTTTAAAGCACATGTATAGTGGTGAAGTTGGTGGTGAATAAAGCACATAGGTAGAGAAAGGTTGTGCTCAAAGCGCATAAGTTAATAGAGTAAGTGAAAGCTTAAACAACACATAAGAATAGCGCTTACATCTAATACATTTATAGCAAAAGCAAGTGCTACCATGAAAGGTGAAATGGAAAATCCAACCACGTATGAGGATTAGATAGTGCATATAAATAGTGCTACCTCATATGTGAAAATATTGTTGGGTATAAAACTTGTGCATAAAGCAAACATATGACTAAGTCAACTTGACTATGAGTCACACATGAAATAGGAAGTGTCAAGTGTATATGTTACAAAAGTAAGTGAAGGTAGTTTTTAACAATGTAGAAATAATCTTTACTCGCGCTATCCTAAAGGGCACCAGTATATGAACTTGTGGCGTAGAATTATATGAAATACATAAGAATTATTTTTACTACACTTAAGTTTGGATAAACAATATCTTAACCATGAAACTTAATCAATGTAAACTTGGCAAAAATATAAGAAGGAATTTGATTTGTAAACTAAGGAAACTTGTTGTTAAGGGTTGTTATCCCTTGACTTAGTAAAAGAGTCTTGTTGTCTCTTGGATTGAGTCAACTTATCCATTTGAAAGGTGAGGACTATTATGTGTTGCAAATATTTAAGTTAGTTTGTTGAGTCGTTGCATGGGAATAGAAAGGTGGCAGAAGTATTAGCTTGTTTGTAGCCTTTGGTTGCTCACATTTTAGTATAAATAGAGGTGCTCATTCTACCAGTTTTGTTGGTGTAATTATTATTTAATTACACTAGCATAAGTTTAACTTATGCTTTTTATTTAATTAATTAAGTCTTAGGTTGCATTATTAGGAAAATCGTTAATAATGGGGTCATCCTCCTTTCCATGTATTTAGGAGATAAGATTCCTTCTAGAATATCATCTAGAACTTATCTCAATCAGTTCATCATTCCCTAGGTAGTTGGTTAGGGTTTACATGTTGTCACATGTTGTTAGATCAAGACACATGGCAACATCATAATTCATCTTGTATCTCAACCTTGCCTATATAAGGAAGGGTCTTGTACATTTGTAATCATATTCTAGATCAATCAAAGAATCTCAATTTGCATGCTTAAGTTGCAACACTTTCAGGGTGGGTGAATTTATTCTTGGAAAAGGTCCTCTTGAAGGCTGGAGCTTCATATGGACATTATGCATCCATTATTTCAAATTTTTCTACACTTTTTATTTGATTACTCTGATGTTATTATGCTGCAATTTCTATACAAAGTGAGTTGAGAGCTTGAGAGTTAGTGAGTTGTTTACTTATTTTGCATTAGTGTTGTTGAGAGATTTGGTAAGAGGCCAGAAGTGGGAATTGGGTTGTTCTTAGAGGAAGTGGCAAGCAATCTTGAGGGATAAAGCTAGAAAGGAAGTATTATCAGTTGGAGTTTTGTACAAGCACGCTGACTTTTATTCTTTTGTTCTTTATGTTTGAAAGGTTATTTATTATTGGTTGTCTTGTTTGAAAATGATGGATTTAAATATGTGTTATAATTATTGGGTAATCTTGCATGTTCTTGATTGAATCTCTCTTTGGTAAAACCTCTTTATTTAGGTTGTTAAATATATATCCTTTATGGAAATTCATATGATTGGGTTTCTATTTAAACTATACATAGTTAGTCTATACTATGCGTATGTAGAATGAAATGTGAAATGTGGATTATATCAATGCCTTAAGGTAACTTGTATTTGTTAGCTTATTATGCTAGGTAAACCCTTGTGCGTAATGAGGTTAGTAATACAATGAGAATGATGGTACATGATAGACATATCATCATTGTTAGGTTGTGATATTGTGTGAACCATATTGATAGGTTATACTTAATTGATTACTCGTATCTCCTTGAAAGTAGGGAGAGATTCTTATCCCTAGGGTTAGGGTATGTACTCAATGGCTATATCAATATTCAATGGTAGGGTTGAGAAATGTATTTTCTGGTTATGCTATCTTCTTATTTTGATTTAGGGTCTATTCCTATTCACAAAATTCTAGAAGAGGACTCATGTTCTAGCAACCCAAAGCCATATTGAGAAGAGGAATTGAAGGTTAAGAAGCACAAAAATTTCTCATGATAATGTTCTCCAAATTATATATAAATGTAGTGAATATTGTAAACATGTGAATATTTGAGGTATACTGAAAGAGAGGTTTTATGATTTGTTTGCAATCACTTGGTCATTACTTTACTTTGATTGAAACCCTAGGTTGAGAATAACTTGTCTGGTCAGGTTGTTTACTTGATTGATGATTAAAGAAAATAGGTTGGGATTAACCTATATGATCTGATTGATCATTTGATTGTTGATTATATCTTTGATTGAATTCATTTATTATTGAAATTATACTTTTGATGGGAGTCATTTATTGTTGATATTACACTCTTGAATGGATACTTTTATTGTTGAGATTGTACTTTTTAAATAGAGTCATTTAATGTTGTGATGTTATGTTTATTCGTGTGGTTAATTGGTAAGATAGAGTTGCTTTGAGATACTTGTAGCAATGCCATTTAGATATGAGTTAATGAGAAGGTTATTCCTAGGGTTAGAATAATCCATGAGAAAGGGGATAGCCTTCAAATAGAATACTGATGGTCAAAAACAAATCGAGCAATTATTGTGGTGAAATAGATCACCCTCACTCAAAGTACTAGGTGATGAATATTTGGCCAAATTAGTGTAAGTAGCCACTATTTACACTATTAGTTCACTATGATCCAATTTACATTCCAAGATGGGAATGTCATACATGTAGTTGTAGCCACATTATGGTAGGTCTAGATATGTAGAATACATCACTATGCTTAGGCAAGGCTATAAGAAGGATGAGGTTACCAAACCAATCTCTTCATTGAAGGGAGGGCCATCTTACCAAGTTTGGTACAGATATGCAAGGGACCGTAGTAAGTCCATGGTTGGTGGAAAAGTGCTTAAGTGATGCTTCTCCTCATGCAGTTGGTGGCCAAGATTTGGGAAGACATTCTGGACCATTGGTATTTCTAGTTCAAGATTTGAAGATGTATGCACCAATGTTGGGACATCTAGATCAGTTTGTATTTCTAGTTCATGTCAACTTGTTGAAGCTATGTATGTAATCATGTATCCATCTATATGGAAATTTTAAATGTGAAATACTAACTTGAATATATGAAAAATGAAATCATACTTGTATTGATGAAATGATTCTTTGATTATGCAATGGAAAAGTTTGGAAAGGTTGTGTTTCAAATGGTGCATTTATTATTCAAAGAAAAGAAATTTTCTATTGCTCATTTGGTTAGATGCATATACTATTCACTTATGGGTAAAACATAGAAAAATTACTGGGAGAACAATGGGCATGTTATAGCTTAAATGCCAATGTGAAACCTATCTAGCTGTGACATGATATATTGAAAGAGGCATAAATTTTACATTATAATGAAAATGATACTATGATGGGCACTTTCTTGTTAAATCTACTGTTCAAAGAACGCCAATTTTAACCACCAGCACCGGAAGGAAGTGATACCATTAAGTTTTTTGTTTGAAGTGGTAGGCTCATATGCCCAATACGTTCAAGGGTAGACTCGACTGGTCACTCAAATAAGGTGTGAGATGATTACCATAGCCATAGGTGCTCCTTTTGGCCAATGGATTTTTAATGTGAACCACATGACTAGTTTGCTATCTTAGCTTTAAATGCAAAATTCTAAGGCAATGACCAATGGGAGCAACCAACAATTGAAGAGAGGTAGGGGCATTCAAATTGTATTGGAAAGCCATAAAAGGCCACAAATTTCTAGCCAATTTGGTGTGGATAGTAATTGATTGCGAGTCTTTGTTCCACAATATGCTTGGATATATCTAGTTATTGTAATTGTTTCTTGTATTTCTCTATATCAAATTACTCTTCGAGGCCGATAAGAAAACTATTGGGAATTGAATTTTTGGCATAATAATTGAAATCAAAATTCATTTACCAACATCATCCTACACTCTAGGAAGTTACTTTGATGTAGTTACTCAACTGTTAACTGCATATTTTTTCTCTTTTAGGGTAGGGGTAAAACAATGAATAGGGGGATATGTCATTTCATTCCTTCATTTTTTTGGTATGTGAGCAAGGCATTTGTTAGGAATTTTTTGTGCTCAAGGGAAGGATGACATGGAAATCAGCATAGTAATTTCTCTACAAAATTTTGAAAGGGAATATAAACACTAACAAAGGAGGCAAGTTGTCTTTCCTATTGCAAGAGCATGATCCCTTCCATTAGTTGCAACCATCCTCTTGTCATCACAAATCCTTGGTACTCACATGATTGTGGCAGGTCTCTCTTCTCATGGTATGAAAGGTTTCACTGTTTGAACAAGAGCATGATGATTGATTTCCCAAGGTGTGAGAGAAGTTTCTCTCATTCTTGGAGTGAGAGGTGCATAGATCGGTGATGGTTATAAACCATTCAAAGGATAATAGTAGTGATTACCTTGCTACAAACATGAGAAGATAGCAAAAGCTATATAGATGTATTGCAGGTAGATAAGCTCCAAGAGTGAGAATTCAAGTACTTAAGTGCAAATCCATTTCGTATGCATGTAGTTTCTTTAAACTTCTTTCTAGTAATATCCTTGAGTAAGACAGGAGGATAATAGGTTAATAAAACTAGTGATAGGGTAGTAATTGACCATGTTATTTTGCATGCAAGTTTATTTACTTATTTCATAAAGTCTCCATGTTGAGATAGTTCATTCTTAGATTTCTTTTGAATGTTTTAGTTTCTTTAAAGTCAATTTAGGGTATTTTACCCTCAAACCCTCCTTGGCATAGTTATGTTGGGGGATGAATTATGAAAACTGCCATTGATTAATAAGAGACTCTCTTCATTCTTAAGAGATCTGTCAAACCATAGTTCCTTGGTGGGTATTGATCCAAGCTTGAATAATTCAAAAATAAAGTGTTGGATGCTGTGGTTGTGTTGTTGATATATGGTTGTCATTGATATCAACACTATTAGCATTATTGTATTGAAGGTTGTATATGTCGAGGATATTGAGAAAATTGTTAAAGGAAGAGTTGCAGGTTGCCAATGGAACAGTGAAGATCATGAAGGTGTCTTGTTTTGTATGTTGAGGATCAGTTGTTGTCAAATAAAGGGTTTATTGTTGAGAGTATCTAGTTCATCTATCGAAAGTTTCAGAGGTCGACGTGAAGATTTGATCGTGCTATGAACAGTTGTGTTCTAACAGTATTTTTGTGGGTTTTGTCAGTGTTCCTGATTGAATTTTATGTGATTATGGTAATTTTTATTATTGCGTATGATTCTCTGTTAATTCTTTTTGTTTGTGGATGCTTCTAGATCATTCTCTATTCTTTTTGTTCATTTGCATTGATCGGTGTGTTCGTGGTTGAAGATTTTTCTCATGTGTGTTTGGGCTTTCATGTTCTTGGTAGACATGATGGTTGGAACGTGTTGTGGATGCTTGAAGATTAAAATTTGAATGTTTGGCATGCTTGAAGACATTTTTTTTTGTCTCACCATAATATTAGCTGACGGTGTTTGATTCACATTAAAATTTATTTGTAAATTTGGGCCGACATTGTAAATATGTTTTATATTTCTGGCCAACTAAGTTGTTGATGTATTTCATGTTGTGGGATATATAAGAGTGGTTGTTTGAGCGAAGTTAGTGTGTGTGTGAAAGAAAAGGAAAGCCAAAGAAATAGGAAGTACACAAACATTGATCTAATCATTCAATTGCAAAGCAGAGTGAGAAGAAGGTTGAGCGAAGTGTGAAGAAGGTTGTCTATGCTTAACTAGAACTGTAACCAAGCTTGTGTAGAAGCTATTTTCTCAGCTCACACCCTGTGGATCTAATCCAAATTACTATGTATTGTTGGGCAATGATCCCTCCTATATTTGAGCAGTGAGCTCTAGGTAGTGTGCCTGAATGCATGTGCATTCCTATTATTATTCTCATTATACTTTTAATAGGGTATAATATTGTGGACTAACATCCACCATGGCCTTTCCCTTAACATAGTTTCCACATAAAAAAATCTTGGTGTTCTTTGTGTTTCTAATGTGTTGATTATTTATGGTTTATTGTTCATTCATCAGATTTGAGGTTAAGCTAAGTCTGAAAAAGTTTAATATTTTGTGACAACTAATTCACCCCCCCCCCTCTCAGTTGTTTGTCCTTGTTTTTCCAACAATTGGTATCAGATCAGGTTCCTCTAAAGAATTTTAAAAGCTTGAGGTGATTTGAGATGGCATCATACAAGAAGAACAGTCCTAGATTTGATGGAACAATCTACTCATTGTGGAAAGCTGGGATGGAATGTCATTTGAGGTGTATTGGAGAATCCTTTTGGAAGATTACAAAGAATCCATATGTTATTCCTCATAATGTTCCTTCCACTACTGATGAGATTAAAGAAGCTGAGAAAAATGTTAGGGCTATGGAAGCTTTGTTGAGTGCTCTAACATATTTAGAAATGACAAATGTGATGGGTCTTAAGACAACTCATGAGATTTGGACGAAGCTGGAAACTTTGTATGAAGGAGATGTACATGTGAAGATGGCTAAGCTATAGAGTTTGAAAGGAAAGTATGAAAACTTGAAGATGGGTGAAGATGAAAATATTTCTTCTTTTATGCAGAGAGTAAATGAACTAGTGATGGGTATTAGATGTGTTAGTGGTACCTCGGAAGAGGAAGAAATTGTAGCTAAAGTGCTCAGATCATTGCCTCCCTCTTACAAAGAAAAGGATCATGCTATTGAAGAAACTAGATCATTGACGAATATGACAAGAGATACACTGATTGGTAAACTTGCTACCTTTGAGTTGAGTTAATTTGGTGAATATTTTCCCAAGACTAAATCTGCATTCAAGGCTACTGTATCCAGAAGAAACAAGCAAAGATATGATCTGAGAGAGTGTTCTAGAAATTCATTCAAGTATGAGGAAGAAATGAAATAGCTTGAAGATGAAGAAAGAGAGGTAGAAGAGTTGGAAGCATTGATTGTGAAGAAAGAAGACAGAGGACAAGGTAAGTATAAAGGAGTGTTTCCTATTAAATGTTTTTCTTGCAATAAAATAGGTCATTTTGCTTCAAGGTGTCCTGAAAGAGTTCCTAGATCCAAGCCTAACAAATCTAGATTCCAAAAGAAATGTTACTATGCTAAAGGAGTGACTGGTGATGAGTCTAATAAAGATAATGGAAATGAAGATGAATGGTTGTTCCTTGCTATCAAGGAAAATGGTCGGGTAGCTACTGAATCTACTAAAGTTGAGAAAGCTCTTGCAACTCGAATTGAAGAAAAAGATGATTTGGTTATTGACAGTGGATGCTCACATCATATGACTGATGACAAAAGCAAATTTGTAAGTCTTGAGAAGTATGATGGTGGGGTTGTAAGATTTGGAGATAACAATGCTAGTGTGATTCATGGCAAAGGATCTATTTGTTTTGGTGGTAAGCATAACACTGATGATGTTCTTTATGTTGAAGGCTTGAAGCACAATTTGTTGAGTGTTGGAAAGATGGTGGACAAGGGTTATGATCTTTAGTTCAAAGATGGAAGATGCATGATACTTGGAAGATCTAGAAAAGTAATTGCTTCAGGTAAAAAGATAGAAGGTAATATTTTTCATCTGAATGTTGCTAGTGAAAGTTGTTTAATTTCTCAAGTAGATGAAAGTTGGTTATGGCATAGGAGGTTGTGTCATGTGAATTTTGATAACATTGTCAAAGTTCCACTCAAGCAGTTAGAGATCTACCTAAGCTAGCAAAGCCTGCTAACACAATTGGCAAGGAGTCTCATATGGGAAAATAGACTAGAGTTTCTTTTTAGAGCAAAAAGCATCATTCAAATGGATTACTAGAGCTGGTGCATACTGATCTATGTGGTCCCTCCAAAGTTAGAAGTCTTCATGGAGAAAGGTACTTTATGCTGCTTATTGATGATTACTCTAGAATGATATGGGTTGCTTTCTTAAGAGAAAAATGTGAAGCATTAGAAAAGTTCAAAAGTTTCAAAGCTATGGAAGAGAATGAGAAAGGCCTAAAAATCAAATGCTTAAGGTCAAACAAAGGTGGTGAATTCACCACCAAGGAGTTCAATTATTTTTGTGAAGAGCATGGAATCAGAAGACAATTATTTTCTCCCCGAACCCCTCAACAGAATGGAGTTGTAGAGAGAAAGAACATAACAATTCTGGATGCTGCTAGAACAATGATGATAGAAGGAAATGTGCCTCACATCTACTGGAGTGAAGTTGTAAGCACTGTTTTGTACACTTTGAATTGAGTAAATGTCAATGGTAATTTTGGTAAGACTCCTTTTTAACTATGGTTTGGTTATAAGCCTATTGTTAAATATTTCAAGATCTTTGGAAGCAAGTGTTACATCAAGAGAGATGAGGACATAGGAAAGTTTGATGCAAGAAGTGATGAAGGAATCTTTCAAGGTTACTCTACTAAAATTAAGGCCTATCGGTGCTATAACAGAAGACTGAGAAAAATTATTGAGAGTGCAAATGTCAGAGTTGATGAGGACTCTGCTAGATCATCCAAATATTTTGGATATGATTCAGATGACCAGGAAGACAATACAAACAAAGGGAAGAACACTCAGACAAATTCAACTTCAAATTGTGCCATATGTTCTGGTAAAACAACTTCAATTTGTTCTGGTAAATCAAGTAAGTCTAGAAGGAAAGACAAGTGCAAGCACATAAGAAAGAATAGAAGAACAAAAAGTTTGAGAGAATCCTAAAACTCTGAGGTATGTAAAGCTAAACCATTCTAAAAATCAAATGTTAGAAGACAAGAATAAAGGTGTGCAAACTAGAAGAAAGATTGCAAAAGAGTATTGCCTAATTTCCAAGATTGGGGCTAAAGATGTCAATGAAGCTTGCAATGATGAACATAATATGGAAGCTATGAAAGAAGAACTAATGCAGATTGAAAATAATGATACATGGATACTTGTTCCCATACCTAAAGAAAAAAATGTGATTGGTACTAAATGGGTATTTCAGAATAAGCTAAATGAACAAGGTGAAGTGGTTCAGAATAAAGCAAGACTGGTATGTAAAGGGTATTCACAAATGGAAGGTATTGATTTTGAAGAAACCTTTGCCCCTATTTCCAGAATTGAAGTTGTTAGATTATTTCTTGCTTATGCTGCATATAAGAACTATAAAGTCTATCAAATGGATGTAAAGCCAACTTTTCTGAATGGTGAGCTAGAAGAAGTATATACTGAACAATTAGATGGATTTCAACTGACTGACAAGGAGGACATGGTTTGTCGATTAAAGAAAGCTCTATATGGAATCAAGCAAGCCCCCAAAGCCTGGTATGCTAGACTGGATAAATATTTACTAAAGCTTGGATTCAATAAAGGTAATCCTGACAACAACTTGTATTTCAAGTTGGATAATGACAAAGAGTTAATTATTGAGGTCTTTGTTGATGACATTATTTTTGGAGGAGATGAAAATCTATGTATGAAGTTTGCTGATGAAATGAAGAGTGAATTTGAAATGAGTATGATTGGAGAGATGGAGTTCTTTCTACGATTATAAGTTACTTAGTTAGACAAGGGAATTTTCATATCTTAGTCCAAATATGTGAAAGAAATGTTGAAGAAGTTTGGCATGGAAGACTCAAAGCCTGTTGGTACTCCCATGGTGACTGGATGCAAGTTAACTCAGAATGATGATTCTTCTAAGGAAAATCAAACAAGATACAGGTCAATGATTAGTGGATTGCTTTATTTAACTTAGACCATACCCAACATTATGAATGTTGTATGTATGGTTGCTAGATTTCAGGTTGATCCAAAAGAATCTCATGTGACTGCTATAAAGAGAATTTTTAGATACCTGAAAGGAATAGTAGATTTTGGACTTTGGTATCCTAAGGATGATGATCTTACTTTGAGTAAATATATTGATGCGGATTGGGAAGGATATGTTGATGACAGGAAGAGTACTAGTGGTGGTGCCTTCTTCCTAGGAAAGAAGTTGGTGTCTTGGTTGAGCAAAAAGAAAAATTCCATTTCTTTGTCTATTGTTGAGGCAGAGTATATTGATGCTGCAAATAACTGTACTCAAGTGATGTGGATGAAACAGATGTTGAAAGATATCATAGTAGTATATGATGAACTTATTGCCATATACTGTGACAACTCAAGTGCAATTAACATATCAAAGAATCCGGAGCTACACTCTAAGACCAAGCATATATCAATCAAGTTTCACTTCTTGAGGGAGAAAGTGAATGAGAAAGAAGTCAAATTGGAGTATGTGCCTACCAAAGAATAGGTTGCATACATTTTCACTAAGTTGTTGCTGAAGGATACTTTTGAGTATCTTAGAGGGATGCTAGGGGTGATTACCCCTCCTGATATGAACTAGAGATGCATTTATTTGCATCAATCTGTGTGCTTCATAGATATTTCTTGATTTGGATTGATGTTTTCATGGCTGCTACTCAGGGGGAGTAGTCAGATGTGTAGATATGTGGTTCAAAGCTTGTATGTGGGAAGGTAATGCTTATCTTTTCCATTGATGTCAAAGGGGGAGAAGAGCAACGTGAAAAATCCTTTAGGGGGAGAAGAGCAATGTGAAAAATATTTTTAGGGGGAGAAAAGCAATTGAGGAGAAGAGTCATAACCTAAGGGGGAGTAAGTGTAGCTGTGTTGATGGTATTTTTCACATCATGTGTTGCCATCAATGCCAAAGGGGGAGATTGTTGGATGTTGTGGTTGTGTTGATGATATGTGGTTGTCATTGATGTTGACACTATTAGCATTATTGTATTGAAGGCTGTATATGTCAAGGATAATGAGAAAATTGTTAAAGGAAGAGTTGTAGGTTGCTAGTGGAATAGTGAAGATCGTGAAGGTGTCTTGTTCTGTACATTGAAGATCATTTGTTGTGGACTAAAGGGTTTATTTCCGAGAGTATCTATTTCATCTACCAGAAGTTTCAGAGGTTCGCGTGAAGATTTGATCGTGCTATGAACAATTGTGTTCTGACAGTATTTATGTGGGTTCTGTCAATGTTCTTGATTGAAGTTTATGTGATTTTGGTAATTTTGTTGTTGTAGATGATTCTTTGTTAGTTCTTGTTGTTTATGGATGCTTCTAGATCATTCTCTATTCTTGTTTTTCATCTGCGTTGATCGATGTGTTTGTGGTTGAAGATTTTTCTCATGTGTGTTCGGGTTTTCATGTTCTTGGCCGACATGATGGTTGTAGCGTGTTGCAAATGCTTGAAGATTAAAATTTGAATGTTTGGCACACTTGAAGATATTGTTTTGGGTCTCACCATAATATTAGCCGACAGTGATTGATTCACATTAAAATTTATTTGTAAATTTGGACCGACATTGTAAATATGTTTTATATTTCTAGCTGACTAAATTGTTGATGTATTTCATGTTGCAAATATATTAGAGTGGTTGTTTGAGTGAATTTAGTGTGTGTGTGAAAGAAAAGGAAAGCCGGAGAAAGAGAAAGTGTGCAAACATTGATCTAATCATTGATTGCAGAGCAGAGTGAGAAGAAGGTTATTTGTGCTTAACTAGAACTGTAATTAGGCTTGTGTAGAAGCTATTTTCTCAATTCACACCCTGTGGATCTAATCCAAATTACTATGTATTGTTGGGTAGTGAGTCCTCTTGTATTTGAGCAGTGAGCTCTAAGAAGTGTGCCTGAATGAATGTGCATTCCCATTATTATTCTCATTATACTTTTAACAAGGTATAATATTGTGGACTAACATCCACCGTGGTTTTTCCCTTAACAAGGTTTCCACATAAAAAATCTTGGTGTTCTCTGTGTTTCTGATGTGTTGATTGTTTATGGTTTATTGTTCATTCATCAGATCTGAGATTAAGTTAAGTAAAGTATGAAAATTTTAATATTTTGTGACAACTAATTCACCCTCCCCCCCCTCTCAATTGTCTGTCCTTGTTTTGCCAACACAAAGAAGCAAAAGAAATGTCTAAAGCACAACAAAGTGCTAGATTCATTACCAAGGATGTATACTTGAGTAATGTATAGCTATTCTTGTTTTTCTTTTGTTAACTACTTGTTGAGTGACTTGGAATATAAATTGGGTCTTTGGAAAGGAATATCTCTTTTCCTTCTTGATATGTTTCTTATTGTAAACACCCAAATGGGGTATTTGTAAAGGATGTCTTTACACTATTATATAACCTTATGCACATCTTGATGATGACCTAGTGTCATCCATATTGATAAAGAAGCCTAAGAATTGGTGAGAGGGTAAAACCTTTTGATTCAGGTTAGGGCTTGAATTAGAGGCAGTAGCCTATACCTATGTTGTTGCATATACGTAACAAGGGGATTCAATGCTTGAGGTATTTTATTATAAGGTGAGCTAGTTGGTCTACAATTATGTTTCTCCTTGGTCAACATGATTTCCCTAAAATGCATGAAGGTTCAAAACCTAAAGGAAGTTATATTCTTAAGGAAGATCTAACCATTACTCTGTAGAATTTGTCCATGTAATACTCATTATATTGTGACCATGAAGGTCAAGAAGATATCGATTTATGTCAAGATATATTTAAAGTTTATATTTTGAGAGTAGATTCTCTCAAGTGTTAGTGTTAAGACTCGAGCAAGTGGTTGTATCCAAGACCAAGGTAGTTACATGGAAGTAACTTAGGTGCTTGAGTAAAAAATAACCAACAGTCCAGATGAATTGTTTACTTAGTGAACTTCACTTTCTAAGGAAGGACTCTATAACAAAGCTAAAATATCAAACATTTGAGACCATAATAAGGATTCTTCAACTTAAGGTAAACATTTTATTATATATGATTAAACATTTTCTTAATAATTTTAGTTTGTGTCTATGTGAAACTAGTTGATGACAATAAGTCATCAGTAATAACTATGTGAGCATAGAGTGGGAGATCAAATACTCTAATGGTTTATATTAAAGACCTAGACAGGTGGCAGTTGCAAAGTCCCAAGAAGTTACAAGAATATAACATGGGTATTCAAGGTCAAAAAGCATCCTAGTCATTTACTGACTTAGTTAATCAAGACTTGAAGAAGTGGCAGTTGCCAAGACTCTATAGTTATGCCAAGTAACATGGGGTTCGAGAAAGGCCTAACATCTTATCAAATTAGTCAAGTTATGTTTAGAAAGATAGGTTATGTTGTGTTGCAAGTTCTTTGTGTTTATCCATTGGGTGGAATGGTTAGTTCCAAAATACCCTAGGTCAAAAAAGGTGTTCCAAGTCGAGTAGGGTGGATGAACAAATGGCTTTGCTATTAGAAGTGATTGTATTTATGATACAAAGTGCAGTTGTCTTTGCATGGACTTGTCTCTACATGCACTTGTTAGTTCACTGTGACCCAAATACTTAGCTAATTAGAGATTTCATACATAGTTGGAAGGTATCCATAGTTGTGCGATGGTATTAGTTAAGTACAACACAACATCATAACTTAGATGGTAGAATTAAGAGGGTTCTTGACTAATCCCTTTGTTGAAGGGTAGGGCCACTTCTAGTTAGGAAGGTGTGCGGGGGACTGCTTAAGTCCATGGTTGCAAGTGAAGCATCCAAGTGATGCTCTCCCTCTCATAGATGGCATGCTAAGTATTGGAAGATAGAAAGAATCCAAATATTGGATCTCTGACCTTATTTGTTTAAGTTATTGTTTTAGCTTATATAAATGGAATCATTGAATTGAAATGCAAAAAGTGTATGATTTTATTATTTTAACTTGTAAAGCATCTATAGATGTTTCTTATGTCTAAATGGAAACAGTTATGTAGTAGCATGTTTCTTTAAAAAAAATGTATCTCTTTTTACCTTTGATGTTAGTTATTAATTGTTTAGTGAATATTTATGGTAAATCTTTGGTAAGAAGGATTTGGGTGTTACAATCACTCTATTGAATGTCTTTTATAAGATCATTGCCAAAGCACTAGATCTTAAGTTATTTTCAATGTTTTTGTTTATTGTTAGACTTTGAACATATAGGATTTATAAAATTTAGATTTATCCTGGATAATATTATAGCAGTTTGGGAAGGAATAAAATTGGCCCAAAATTCTCAATAGTCATCAATTTTTATCAAAATTGACTTTGTGAAGGCTTACAACTGCATTGAATGGCCTTTCATTTTGGCCATGCTCAAAGTGCTTGGTTTTGGCCTACAATTCATTTATTTAGTTCAAATTCCTTTTGCATATGCTTCTACCTGCATTACTATCTTTGGCCAACAATCTCCTTCTTTTGGACTCTTTTGATCCATTAAGGAAAAGGTCCTCTCTTGCCCTAACTCTCTATGTTATGACTATGGAAGGTTTTGGCTACCTCCTTGCTCAAATTGTTTACCAATCCCATGTTAAGGGGACCACTCTTCCTAATTTTGAGCAACAACTTGTTAATGGTCATTTTATCGATAATTCTTTTCTCACTCTTTGTGAGGAATAAGAGAATGTCAACAAAGCTCTCCAATGCCTTGACATTTTTTTCAAGCCTCCAACTCCAATACATAATGGCACAAGACCTTGTGCTATAAACAATCCTTTATGCCCAAGCTTACTTGGTTGGCCTCTTTCAATTGGAAAAGGATTTGGTCATATGGGGAAACCTTTAGATTTCTAGGCATCCCTTTTATTTTTCATGATAGCTCTTTTGAGATTTGCAAGCGGTGCTAGTGATAATTGAGAAGAAACTTCATTATTAGATCACCAAGCCCTTTTTGTTGTATGGTAAGTTTCAAATTTGTTCCAAGATATTAGTACCCAAACATGCGTTACAATTCCTCTTGCTAGGTTCCCTCCAAGGCTTTATACTTGAAGGTCAAAAATATCCTCAGAGACATTCTTTGGGCTTCCAATGATGGGCATCATGGCTTTCATTGGGTGGAGTGGGATTTTTGTTGCTTGTTGCAAGAAGTTGGAGGCCTTGGTTTGATCTCTATACATTGACAAGGCACTGCTTTGTGTGCTAAGTTGATAATTAGGGTGCTCACTAGCAATGAGGCCTACAAAATTCTTGTTTGTGATTGTATTGCTACTAGAATTCCTCATGGCCGACCAACCTAGAAGAACCTAGATATTGGCATTCTTCTCACCATGAATGATCCAGTTCATATTTAGGGCATCTTTGTCATCAAAAGTATCTAGAAAGTCAAGGAAGCCCTCAAACCGTGGCTTTGTTATGCTGTAGATGATTTTTGTAATGGCTTTAATACTCCAATTGACTGTCCCATATTTTCAATTCTTAAGGGAGGTCATTGGCTCTCTTACCCTGGACCCGAGATCTAAATTTTTTCAAAAGAGGAGCCAAAATTTTGTCTCCTTATCGAGACTTCAAATTGAAGTACAAACTTTGTAACCAAGATCAAAAGACTTACTAGACAATGCTTGACTCCATACCTTTGTAGTCACTTCACAAGCTAGGCATGCGTTATTTCAAGACTTGGTGGAAGGACTAGAAATGGTATTCAAATACTCCTTTTCAGAGTTAGAGACCCTCTAAGGGGTATTTTTTGTTGTCTCCTCACCTACATATGGTTATTCAACTTAATTTTCACTGCCAAGTACACTCCTCTTGTGGGGTTTGGCAAAAAAGAAGGTTCTAGTGCATTTGGGCTATTGTGCATGAGCCTAAGTTGACTCATTTTGCTTGGTGTTTATTGTACCAAGGTCTTCCTATAGGGACTTTCCTTGCTCACATGGGCATTTCCATTTTGAATTGCCCTTTCTACAATCACATTGAATCCCTCAAGCACCTCGTCTAGTTTTATCGCCAAATTCAAGAATTGTGAAACTAGAATCATGACTTCTTTAAGCCCTTCAAGCCTACCCTCCAGGTTCTTCTTGGGGATTGGCCAAACCTCCCTCACAAGTTTACCCAAATATGACACTTTCAAGGTGGGGATTTTATTCAACATTTGGAAAGATAAAAATATTGCATTGTTGAACCACAACACTGCTAATAAACGTTTTTCTTTGTATTCTAAAGCTATGATTTTCTCTAATGTTCTTATGAAAATTCAAGCGCAAGCTAGCAAAGTTGCACTTAAGATTGTGCATCTCTAGGAGCCACTAGACCACTCAGGTAATGCCCCCTGCACTGTTGCTCAAATTCCTCTCGATTCCACATCTCCTCATGGTTCTTTTTGTAATTCTATTTTAAAACTGAAAGCTTTTACTGGACTCTAAATGTACCTCCCTACCACCCTTTTTTTTTAAATATTGTACTATTTCTTTATATTAATACAAAATTAAATAAATATTTTCAATTTAAAAAAAAAAAACTTAAAAAAGACACAAAACCTTAAAGCGGAAGCTTCGTGTAACTTTCGCCCCTTGCCGAAAAAAATTGAACCCTTCCATGCATTATCTCGTCACTAGCTGGGGAGCCTATCAAAGTCAAACCCTCCCTTACGCCATAATTGATTTAACTCATCCAAAGTAGATGAGTGAAATTAAAAAATTAGGTGTATATTTCAGGCGCTCAAGGAAAAACAAATGGAGGAATACAAGTTTAAATTTAAAAAAATTTATTGGTTATCACGAAGTTTGAATCTCGACAAAACTACATCTGCATACGAGACCCAAAAAATATTTGACTACCTATATCTAACATTACATGTTTTCCATTGAAGAAATTTTCCATTCCCAGACTAACAGCAATGGCGTGGAGAATTTCTGCGGGAGATCTTATATGCATCTTGGCTATTCAACTTCTGACTCAAGCCTTTGGGATCACAAACGACACAACAATATCTCATACAGTTGTTCCAGATTTTTCTGTACCAGGTAAAATCTTCTCTGAAAAAAATAATCCAACTAGAAGTGATCTCCTTGATGTAGATGCAGATACAAATCCTCTATACCTTTCCCCACTGACATTTATACCAAATTATGAGGAAATGCTTAAGAAATTCAAGATTTATATATACCCTCGTAAACAACAAGACTTCGGCTCCCCTGAGTGGTGTGGCGATCAGAGGCTTAGAGACCTTGACAAACATGGTGGCTTGTTTTACGAAAACCTTATCAGTAGTGATTTCATTACAGATGACCCAGAAAAGGCCGACTTGTTTTTCCTGCCATTTTCATTAGATGCTTCGGAGACCAAGTCATCAGCAAGTGTTTCTAGGTTTTTGAGAAGATATATAGACGATTTGAGGGCACAATTCCCTTTTTGGAGTAGAACCCTAGGTGCAGATCATTTTTATTTTTCACGTGAAGGGGTAGTGGCAGATTCTTCTAGAAGTGTTGTTGAACTGAAGAAAAATGCAATTCAGATCTCCTGCTACCCTCTTGCCCTCACTGTTGGTGGTGCTAAGGCAAGGTTTTACCCACATAAGGACATAAGCATGCCTCCTATGGAATCAGTGACGGATGTTGACCAAACCCCAAAATTTCAGCAAAGCGACATAGAATCTAGAACTATTCTTGCCTATCATGTGGGTGCACCTACTGGCCTTGATCCAGTTCTTCAGCTATGGAAAAATGATCCAGATTTTATTTTGGATTCCCTGGTCCCAGAGCCTTATCTTTATTCCCAGAGTTTGTCTTCAAGTAGGTTCTGTTTGAGTTTCTTCGGCGATGGTAGCAATTCATCAACCCTGGTGGATGCATTGAAATTTGGGTGCATTCCAGTTATAATAGCTCAGGGTCCCCTGTTTGACTTGCCCTTTCAGGATATCCTTAATTGGCAAGAATTTGTGGTTATTATGAACATGAGACAGGTTAGTAACCTGAAGCAAACGCTACAGAAGATACCAGAAACCCAATTGCAGAAGATGCAGACTCTAGCCATAGAAGCAAGCGAACATTTAAGGTGGCACTCTACTCCGCAGCCATATGATGCATTCTACAGTCTAATGTACCAGCTGTGGCTTCGACGACACACTATCAGATATGCTCGGAGGCATATAAGTAGCTGAAGGGTCAGTATTCTTTTCCAATTCAATGTATTGTTTATTATACCGTGTCAATGTTGGTGTAGGCTAGAGCTTTATTCTCTATGAATCCTCTTTATGTTCCTTTTGAGAAGGGCCATATTTTCGTAAGATTGTTCTGTATTCTTTGGATTTTTGATATTCTGACTTGTCTAGCGTTTGTCTGTTGGGGTTTAGCCTCTTCATTTTAGTTCTATTGTATGCTAGTTTTAGTTTTGGATGCAGTACTTTTGGTTGCTGGAATTCCTTTAAGCCTTCCTGATTAGCCATTTTAACTTTGCTCTACTTTTGATTTCAACTGACCTACTTTGGTCAATCATGTGTATTATCATAATTTCTTTCTCTGTATTATGTGCTTCATAATTAAACCACAAAGCTAGTGGTGACGGGTATTGTCAACCAACTATTTTTCCTAAAATAAATTCGATCTGTTATTATTTCTATACAGGGACAGAGTTGTGTGCTCTGCTTGTAAAAGCATATTTCATAGGTTTGTTTGCGTCTCTTTGCAAAGATTGCTCTTTTATTTCCAAGCCCCATTTTTGGATTTCTGTTGAGGTTATTTACTCCAACTCTGAGTTCTGGATAATGGTTGATTATGTGCTCATCTTTTCAGAAAATGACCTAAGGATTTTTCTGATATGGAGTCTTGTGGTCTGTCACACAATTCCGAGTTTAAGCTCTTCGCTCCATGCCCCTTGTGCATTGCCCCCCTGCAGAAGTAACTTTTGTCAATTTTAATCATGGATTCTTCTTCTTGGGTTTTTGGATCACCCTCTTTGTGGAAAGACTTTGTTTCATGTTTTCTTTAACTTTTTTCCAAAATAATGAGTTGCCTCAGGTCTGAATATCTGTTTTCAATCAAATTCTGAGTTTTGGATAATGTTTGTTTCTCCACCTACTTTGCAATTCAGAAAACGACTAATGGATTGTTTTTTCCTGATATAGTTATTTGCAGTTTGTCATCCAAATCTGAGTTTTGTGTAATGGTTGATAATGTGCTCATTTTTTCAGAAAATGACGAAAGGATTCTTTTCTGATATGGAGTCTTGTAGTCTGTCACACAATTCTGAGTTTAAGCTCTTAGCTCCATCACCCTTGTGCATTGCTCCCCAAAAAGTACTTTTGCCAAATTTAATCATGGTATTCTTCTTGGTTTGCTTCTGGATCATGCTCTTTGTGGAAAGACTCTTCATTTTTATTTTTAGCATTTTTCCAAAATGCTGAGTTGCCTTAGGTCTGAATATCTGTTTTTGAAATTTCATGAGAGCATGGATGTGTCCAAAATCATTTCCAACTGGATATCTTCTAGAAAACAGTTTCCACTTTTGTTTAGAATTAGCCAAATTTCTATATAGATTTTTAATTGTGCAAAAGCAACTTCTGATATGATTGTCAAAGCTTCCTTGTCAATACTTCGTTAAATGGACACAAATATATGACTAGTTATTCCAGGAAAGAGATGTTGGCTTTCTGGAGAACCCAAATGAGCTTCATTTTTGTTTACATGTTTGTGCATGCATGTTCATTGCATTCAAACAAGAGAATATTAGAATAAATAAAGTGATTTTTTAAAGCTGAAAGATATTTTTAAAGACAGGTTTACATAACAGGTTTAAGTATTTATTGCTTAGAGTTTCACTTGCCATTGTTGCTCCCCATTCATTCCCAACCCTCGTTTTATTGGATTATGCCATCTTCAACAAAGATCAAACTTTGCTTTTAAAGTCATATTTAAGCAAATATTTGAAGAGAACTTCATTTGTTGTGCAGAGAACGAGATTTCAAATTGCTGAGAGAAGGCAATGCCTCATTTCATAATCTCATGTAAGATTAGATAATTTTGGTTAAGATAAAATACTGCGAGTTTGGTTATTTGCACTATGCTTGGAAGTTCTTCAAAGTATGTGCTAAACTTGCAATATGCCAACATTCGTCTTCTGAAAATTCAAAAACTATTGAACTATCACTTAGAATTACATTTCTCAAATGTTGTATCTTGAATGAATGCAGAAACATCATATTTATTTGTACAATATTTTTATATTTTATATAGTAAATTGTAATACCAAGGGAGCTTTTGTTTTGATTAGATCCATAAAACTTGGTCTAATTGTTTTAAACTATTTTTTATTAGCTTGGAAATTCATTGCCCTAAAAAAGGTAAAATGTTAAGGTAATATTTTTAAGTTATCAAAAAGTGAGACAAGGAATTGATGTACGAGATTCCACAAGGAGATTGTTTTTCCTTATACCTTCTATATTGTTCAAATGAGATATACAAGTCTACTCCCATTCAAATTCAAACTTGTGACCTAATATTCGATAAATATTGTTCAAATGAGATGTACAAGTCTACTTCCATTCAAATCCAAACTTGTGACCTAATATTCGATAAGTGAGACAAGAAATTGGTGTATGAGTTTCCCATATATAATCATTCCACAAGGAGATGGTTTTTCCTGATACCTTCTATGTTGTTCAAATGAGATGTACAAGTCTACTCCTGTTCAAATTCAAACTTGTTATCTAATATTGTTCAAGTGAGGTGTAAAGTCTAGTGACATTTAGATTCAAACTTGTGACCTATGCTTTAGAGTACAAAGGACTTCACCATTATGCCAACTTAGGTTGTAATATTAGTTTAAGAATGAATTCTAAATCTATTCACTAGCATGGTATATATACATATATCAAACTTGTTATTTTAATAATGGGCAGTCCTTGGGATTTATGAAAACCCATTTTTTACATTTCGATTGAGATTCTTTGCATTTCCATTGTTGGGTTGCATTGTATCTAGTGCTTGTTTTGTTTTGCCTATAATTTGTGTGATGAGATATATGCAAGGCTGAAATAGAGATCCTCATTATTCTTGGGCTATTGAAAAGAAGTAAAATGGTTTACACGATTTGTAGAAGAAACAAAAATGTTTTACATAAAGTTTCTTTTTTCTTGATATCTTGTTCAAACTATCCATACAAAATGACAGCTTATTTTTCATGTTAAGATAAGTGCAATGTGTTGGGAATCAAAATTTTAATGCTAAGAGAAGGGAAAATAATAGTTAGAGAAGTCTTTGTGATCTGGTATTTGAAATTGTTGGGGGCTATGCAAGATAGTGTAGAGAAGGGGGATTCGTTGCAACTGAGACTCTCAAGTCACAAAATAGCCTAAGTGAGCAAATTGCCCTAAACTACCTCATACTACCTAATACGCTGAAAAGGAAGGGCAAACAAGACTTTGTTTCCCTTTTGTTTATAACAAATGTTTTTTGGAACCCAGTGAGCCAACTATAGAGGTCTTGGATTGCAGACCAAACGACTTTCTATAAGAAGACGATAGTGCGGGGGTTGGACTTCAGTGCGCCACATTGGAGTCTCATAGACGTGCTGGCATCTTGTACGAACAGAGGGTCAAGTGGCAACCAAAAACACACAGAGTCTACTGACAACTCAAATGTTCTGGTTTTACAGTTTGATAGAAATATATGGAAATGCAAAGTACAACAAGAAGAATACTATGAAAGTTGCTCTAATAGCGAAATGACAAAGAAAGAAGAAGAATGCCAACTTACTCCAGGTCCAGTTTTCCAGCTAGCTCCAAGTAAACGAATAACACCTACACATAGTAACAAGAAAAATTTTGGGGCTGTGTTTGGAGGTTTGCCTTAGTCAAACCCTCGTTTTGATGTTCCCACCTCCACAGACAACCAATAGACAACAAGATTGTAGAAAACCAATAAAGAAGTAGATAGAAAAGACACACTTAAGTAGAGAGCAAAGACAACTTGGATGCTACTCTACAAGAACGATAATGCAAGTAAGCAAATAGACATAATATCACCTCCCTTTCTACGAGCACTCAAGGTCGATAGAGAAGCAAAAGAACAAGATGACCATGCCAATGAGGTGGAGCCTCAAGAACCTACAATAGCAATGGTGCTGGAGCAAGAAGATGGTGTAGAAGCCAAGTATGAAGTTGGTAACAACAAGAGATGATGAGAATAAAAAAGGAAGAAGTGTGAGAACCAAGAGAGAGCTTGAAAATGAGAGAATTTTGAGTTCAAATGGGAAAATTGGAGGCAAATACTCGTTCCCAATGGTCAAGATTCGACAGGGGGATGCTATGCTCATAGGTGACAAAGAATCATAACGTCTTTATCGTTTCCTAATGCAAGAATCTTGTTAGGACGGTAGAGTGACACACAAATGTCCACGCGACGTGAGCACGTCCCCGATAGAAATTCCCTTCACCGACGCTAAACGACAAGGACACATGGAAAAAGCGGAGCAAAAGCGACGGGTTTTTGCATTATCGAACTTGTAAGGCTAAAATGAAGGTAAATTAATGGGAAATTGCATGGGGTACAAATTTACGTCATTACATTTTGCCCTCACTTTAATGAGCATATATGTTGATGCATATGTGAGCTAAAGTAGAAAGAGATTGAAGAGAATATACCAATATCGTTGAGAAAGCAAACCTTCGATCCGACATACCTTGACGTGAAAGAGGGAGCTCCACCAAGATGCGAAGATGACATATTTCTTCGATCTTGCAAAGCTAGCTGCAATCTCACCATAAACATGTTAGGCTGTAGACAAACATGTTAGGTGAAAATGCGAATCATAATATAGACACAATTTCATAAGACACAATAAGACACAAGCCGACATAATAAGACACAATCTGATCAGATAAGACACAAGACACACACTAATCAAATAGATAAGCTTGTGGCTACTGCAAACTGCGTTGCAGGACATTCACAGAAAAAACGGGTCTAGTCAGGCTGCCCCCAAGCTAGACACCAAGATATAAGGTATCAGACACCAAGACACATGATGTTGAATATCAAATAAAAGACACAAAGGAATCCTCCTCAAGACATCAAAACATCGAGGAATCCTTTTTAGAAAGCAATTTTCAGAAAAAGAGAGGTTCTTTTAGCAGGGAACCCTTCCAGACATCAAGACACCAAGGGGCCCTTTTAAAAGAACACACCATTTAAAAGGCTCTCAATTTTCTACAAGTTATTTTGTCATCAAGGAATCCTTTTGAAAGATCTTTCATCAAGGACTCTGTTTGAAAGAATGCTCCTTTTTCAAAGGATAGTTTTTAGACTCTTTTATTATAAAGAATACTCCTTTTTTGAAAAGAAAATTTCCAAACTCTTTCGCTTATGGGATCCTTTTCGAAAGAATTTTTTGTCAAGGAGTCTTTTTTGAGAGAATACATCATTTTGGAAAATGAGAGTTTTCAACAGGGGATTCTTTTGTCAAGGAATCCATTGTAAAGAAATTTGACACCAATGAATCCTTTTGAAAGAATTCGCCTTATTGAAAATTAGAGAAGCATGATAGCCCCCCCTTAGGATGATGTGTGTTGCACGGAGGAGCACATGGCATCTTAAGGAGAGAAAGGAGAGGTAGAGATGTGGCACGAGATACATGATGAGATGTTTTCGTGGAATATTGTCACACACGAGGGACAACACATTGAAACCACAACATCAAGACGAAGCAGATAGACAAAGACAAAAATCAAGAGACATGGGGATCTGAGAATTTGGGTTTAGAATTGTTCATAGATATAAATAGATAGATATAATATAGTATATGTATGAATTTTCTTCAATCCCCAAATTGCTCAAAATGTGAAGAAGAGCACATGAAGACAAAGTAGAAATAAAAATTAGGTCAACATGGAAGAAGGCCTAAATGCCCCCAACACTTTGCATTGTCCCTAATATCTAAAAGCAAGATTACGACACGTAGAAGAATGATGACATAAATAGAAGAAATGTACGATAGATTTCCACGCTTGTATCCAAGCACCTACAAGGGTAGCAAGGGTGCTCCAAGCAGGGTCACAAACATAAAAAGACAACCATGGGGGAACACAAACACACAAACAAATCTAATCTACAGATGTAGAAGAGGCACCACCCTAGTCCTCATCGACCAACAAGTTGTCTTGCTCCCAATCTAGATCATTATAAGGGGAGGGAGGACGAGCCTACAAGGACAGGATAGCAAGGGCAATACCCTCCGACTTGCCTGCAATAAGAGCCAAGGAAGAAGGCCCCTCAAAGAGGTCTTCTTCACTGAGTTCTTGTTGAGCAAAGGTCATCGATTTCCCAAAAATCGAGGACAGAGTCGGGATATCATCAACTGAGTTGAACATGCACTTCTCAAGAGTGCCTTGTGTCAATTTAGTAGGAGAAAGACAAGATACCTGAAGCTCATTGTTGGTCTTGACAAAATGGGCAGTGACAAACTCCGAAGAAGTGGGGGTTGCCTCCATCACAAGGACAGTGCAAGCCAAGACAGAACCAGCCTTCAAAGAAGGCGAACCCTTCTTATGACCATCACTCGTGGTGAGGTTATCCTCCAACTTACGCTTCAGCGGAGGATGCATGATCCCCATCGAGGAGGAAGAAGATAGAGCCGTAGAGGACACCACCTTTGTATTAGGCATGTCAACGGGCTGCGAGAAAGGAGGGATGTCCGGGAGGGACATCAGAAGAGGAGGCTCCATTGAGGGAGCGATGAAGACTTGCACCCTTTCCGGGTGAGCATCATTAGGACCCATCGGAGGAGCCCGAAGCAAGACAAAAGCGATGGGAACAAAAACAATAGAAACGAGCAGAGCAACGAAAGAAACAGGAGCAGAGACAACATGTGCCTCCCCAGTCTTTTTAGCGACAACTTGCTTCGTAGCTAGACCCTTTCGTTGGCGTTTACGCTCGCGCAAGTCAGTTATGTCGACTATGAGCGGTAGAGGATGTGGCTTGAGAAGAGGCCGAAGGCTGCTGCTCAACTACAGGACCATCCTTCGCAACTGTCATTGGTGGAAGAGTGGTCTCCTCAGCTGGAGCATGAGGATGAAGTGCTGAGAGAGGAACGACAACAAAAGAAGAAACAGGCACAAGAGCCTCAGCAACGGGCCTCTTCTCCTTCGTTTCCTAAGAGATAAGTGGAAGAACAACTAGAGGTTGCAGGAGTCGAGACGCAAGAACATCCCCATGGGAACGCTTTCCCTTGCCATGGGCAGAATAGGCAATTGAAAAGTCTGACTCTTTGCCTTCTACTACGCAAGCACCATCACACTCCCCATGCGAGGCACAAGAGCGGGAACCGAGGATGCCACCATGGGTTGGGAAGTAGAAGTAGGTGGAGCAGAAGATGTAGAAGGAGAAGGCTCTAGAGCGCGAGCAAGCTTCTCCTTCCCCTTTGACAGGGTAGAAGAAACAACTCACTGTTGTGCTATCATAGAGGCCTTCACGGAAACAACATAGGAAGACACAGGAAAACAAACCTTCAGTACCAAGCCCCCAGTCTTATATTTAACATAAGAACAGTATAACACATCTCCCCTTGGAGGGAGAGGTTCAACCGAGGCAGGCCAAAAGTGATCTAGAGAAAATCCCCCATGTGACACCAACGATTTATAACCAATGCCATGAACCTTCGCATAGTGCCCTCATGGGGGAATTTCAAACACTTGTGGACTACAGAGGCAACACCATTCATAGAGGCTAGCCATGGAATGCCTAGGCTAACTTTGAATAGTTTGGATTATGGAATCACAACAAATGTCACATCTACAACCATAGGTCCCACCAAGACTGACAAAGGAATGGTGTGTATATGGGCAATAGAAAGTCTGTCATGAGTACTGAGAGGGGCTTGCGACTCTTTGTATTTCTCCTTATGTAAATTGTTTATGAACAAGGTTTCTTTTGTTATCACGTTCACCTGACTCATCGAATCGACCATGAAACCATTCATGACATTGCCGTTAATCCGAGCGGGAACGTACAATGGGGAAGGCTCCTTGTTTAGTGGAAAATCATGCGAGGTAAAAGTTATGTCAGGCATATCACTCTTATTCTCAACATAAGGAATACGTGTGAACAAGACCATGCTCACGTACTTTGATGAAATCAACTCAGAAGATGTAGAAGATTGGATTAGCAAGCAGTGACCTATCTAGATTTTGTTCCTATATGCCGAAGGCTCCTTCTAACGTTGTGTTTGGAGGTTGTAGATTGGATCACAAAGCTAAACACCTTATGACACACAAATCTATAACTCACCCAAGGCGAGAGAAAAAATTTCTATCACACAGAAATGAAAAGGATGTTCACATCAGGTTCACCAAAATGTAGAGAAGGGGGATTCGCTACCCCCGAGACTCTCATGTCATGGAAGAGCCTAAGGGAGCGAACTATTCTAAACTACCTCAAACTACCTAATAAGCTGAAAAGGAAGGGGAAACAAGACTCTGTTTCCCTTTTGTTTATGATAGATGTTTTCTGGAACTAGGTGAGCCGACCACAAAGGTCTCAGACTACAGACTAGATGACTCTCTATTAGAGGACAACAACGTGGGGCTCAAACTTCAACGCATCGCACTGGAGTGTCAAAGATGCGCTGGCGTCCTATATAGACAAAGGGTCAAGTGGCAACCAAAAACACATAGAGTCTACTAACAACTCAAATGTTTTGGTTTTACAATTTGACAAAAATATACAGAAATGCAAAGTATAACAAGAAGAATACTATGACAACTACTCTAATAGTGAAATGACAAAGAAGAAGAATGCTAACTCACTCAAGGTCTAGTTCGCCAGCTAGCTCCAAGCAAATGAATAACACCTACACATAGTAACAAGAAAGATGTTGGGGTTGTGTTTTGAGGTTTGCCTCAGTCAAACCCTCATTTCAGTGTTCCCACCTCCACAAATAGCCAATAGACAACAAGATTGTAGAAAAGTGATAAAGTAGATAGAAAAGACACAACGAAGTAGAGAGCAAAGAAAACCCAGATGCTACTCTACAAGAACGATAATGCAAGTAAGCAAATAGACACAATATCACCTCCCTTTCTACGAGCGCTCAAGGCTGGTAGAGAAAGGAGAAGAACATGATTACAACGCCAATGAAGTGGAGCCTCAAGAACTTGCAATTGCAATGGCGCTGGAGCAAGAAGATGGTGTAGAAGCCAAGAATGAAGTCGCTATCATCAAGAGATGGTGAGAATAAAGCAGGAAGAAGTGTTAGAACCAAGAGAGAGCTTGAGAATGAGATATAATTTTAGTTCAAATGGGAAAATTGGAGCCAAATAGTCGTTCCCAGTGGTCAAGATTCGGTAGGGGGTGTTATGCTTGTAGGTGACAAATAATCATAACATCTTTATTGTTTCCTGTCGCAGGAATCTTGTCAGGACGATAGTGTGGCGCGTGTGCGTCTTTGACAAAAATTCCCTTCATCGACACTAAATGACAAGTGCACATGGAAAAAGTGGAGAAAAAGTGATGAGTTTTTGCATTATCAGACTTGTAAGGCTAAAATGAAGGTAAATTAATGGGAAATTGCACAGGGTGCAAATTTATGCCATTACAGATAGTGGCAAGGGTTGTAAGAGGTCTTTGGAGCTTTGCAGACGGTTTTGTAAATTTTTCAAATGCTCGTGTCTAAAATGGGGCACTTGTGTTTAAGACAAGTGCTTATGTCTAGTTGGGGTGCTTGTGTTTGGAGTAGATGCTAGTGCCTTGGCCATTGAATGATCTACAACTTCCAAGGGTTTGTTGCCTATTTTTTTTGATGTATAGGGTGTATGTAGAATCTTGAAGTGAGCCCTTGGTACAAAGATATGACCACCAAAAGCTTGAGTTATCTTGGGAGACTACCTCACATAGTCCCTTGCGTGGCATATTTTTGCATCTACACATAGTGGATAAATTTTGGAGTGTGAACCTAGTGTGTAGGTGTTTGTGGTGTGTGTGACGGTTGCAACTATTAAAAACCCTAAGAGGAGATTGATTATTGTGCTGATGTGTAATAGTGTGATGGAGGAGAAATTAAGGAGGTGAGAGGTCATTGGAATGGCAAACAATTTTGCAAGATGAAGGTAAAGGGAGTATTGATCTGCAATAGTGGAGGTGATAGATGAAATTTGTAGAGGTTAGGTTTTGGGAGATCTAGAGAGGAAACCCTTGTGTGATGTTAGGATTATGGAGAAAATGAATGGAGAAGTCCACAAGCTCTACAAAGTTCAACATTTGTAGATGTATTAGCTAAGAAAGATGTGAAGAGGATAAAGAGATAAGTCTAAAAATTAGATGTAGAAATGGAATTAAAGAGAAATTGTAATTACATGCATAAAGAGTTTAGAGTAGAAAGAACAATTTTTTGGAACCTTTTAAACTTAGAAGGTGGTTTTATAGAACACCCTTGACAATTATTTGTTAAAAAATGTGACAAGGGATCATTAGGTTTGGGGTATTGATTTTTGGTAGGAGCCAAAATTTAATTTTCAAGTTGGACACAATTATTCATGGGCACTAGTGTCTGGAAAATTTGAAGTTGGACACTAGTGTTCATGGGTGTTATTGTTTAGTAAATTTCATGTTGAATACTAATGTTCATGGGCACTAGTGACTAAACACTAGTATTGGAGGGCATTGTTTTCCTTAAAGAACTAGACCTCCAAATCATAGGGAAAGGTTGAAAATAGTAAGTTTGGGACTTTGCATGTCGCATTAGTGACAAGTTTTAGGAATATAAACATGTTAAATGTGACCTAAAAGTATTGGGTGTGGAAAATATCAAAATGAGTGCAAAAGTGTAAGGTGAAAATTGGAATATTTAATTGTTAACCTTATATTTTTCCCCCACATTAGTGGGCATATAGAACTAGGTAAGAAAGCATGCTAAAGTAAATGCATTCTATAAATTACTAAAATAGAAAGCATACAGTTAAAGAACATAGGGGAGCTATCCTCTATGGTTTTTGTTCTATCTTTCCTTCATTATAGCATGCACATTGAATTTACAATGCACCTATTAGAGAAAATGAGTATTTTATGTTTGTGAATAAGAAATATGCCAACAAGAGATAGAAAAAAGAATGATGAAAAGGAAATCACACACTTCTAATCTACCATATTTTTAAAGCTAAAATAAGTAGAAAAGAAAATAATAGAACATTGGGATCCATAAAGGATTGTCTAAAGTAGGAGGAAAAAGATGAGGCTATTAGAAAGTTGAGAAAGGAACATGGAAATGATGATGTAGGAGCCACCTTAACATATATTTGGTTGTGTTGAAGTCAACTAGATATAGAATTAGATCAAAATGTTGCCCCCAAGAGAAGGGAAAATATATAATAGTTAGAATAAAAGTAAACAAATTGTGTATCAAATGGAATACCATAAGAAGGGAAACGTAAGATAATGTGATGCACTCTAGAAGAGAACCATGAAGTTGCCTAGATGGAGAAGGCAAAAAAGAGAGAGGAAAATGCTAGGTTGTAGAAAAATTAGCAATAGGAGCATGGCATGCATAAGAACATGAAGAAATATTGTGTAGAGAAGCAAGAGAGTGGAAATATAACAAAACATGTGTTAAAGGTACACAAGAGAGTAGGTAGGAAGTATATGTAAATCAAGAGCAATATGTGAATCATTGTATGAAACCTAGAAAATGAGCACTAATACATGTAGAAAGAAACATTCAGTAAGAAGTGTGGAATGTGGAAATGTAGTATATAGGGAGTGGACTTAGTATAGCATGTGATCAAAGGATGTGAGAAAGCAATGTTCTTATTGGAACCTTGGAAAATGTGTGGGTGTTTGTCTTTCTATTGGAATGAGGGGTTCACCATTAATTTTACTATAAATAGAAAGGACCAAATGGGGTATCATGCACCTATTTTCCTCTATTTTATTAGGAAAAAGAGATCCCTTGAGCCAAGGTTGACTTTCAACCCTTAGGTGAGTCAACCTTGAAGGAAATCTTGTTGTTTTCCTTAAGATCTAGGATGGGGCAGGTCTCCTAAAACAACACTTATTGGAGAAAGACTAAAAATAGTAAATCAATCCAAAAATGCAATGTGAAACATGAAATCAGAAGATTAAACCTTAATCTATCAAAACCAACAACTTTCAAATAGATCTGAAATAGTTTAGTGTTTTTGCATCTTTCACCAAAACGCTGTTGTTGAGAGTTGCAAAGTGTCCTTTGAGACAGATTCACCCTAGGCTGAATGGGTCTTTTTAGGGGTCTCTACAATCAATTTATGGGTCCTCTAGTCCTATGTATGCACTCTCGAATTCTTTGGATTTCACTGTTAGAAAATCAAAAATAAATCCTATAGATGAGTTTCTATGGATTGATGACAATTTTAACAACTTTTGCAACTTTGACAATTTTTCCAATTTTTCACTTTGATAGATCTTCAATCCTTCTTCAACCTAAGATCTGCACCACAAATAGAAGAGGGAAAAACCATTTGTTATTGGTGAATGGGGGTTTGCCTCGATTAAACCCCGTTCTGGTAATTAAACCTTGAATTGAAATAATGAAACATGAAAGGAATGATGAATGAACAATTGCTATGTTGCAACTCACCAAACCCTTAATTTGAAACCTTTGAAGGACTGTAATTTAGTAGATATTGTATGAAATGGCTTGATTGTTGATGTGATCTCGATTTGATTGCTTGAATATTAATTTAAAACTTGAAACCTACATCACAATTTTAGCTCCAAAATGTTGCATGATGCTTGATAACTTTGACATGATGCTTGAGATCTTGAATGTTGAAACAAATTCTTGAGAGATATGCTCTTGAACACCTTTGAAAATAATCTTAGCTCTTGTGAAACTTGCATGAAAGTCCTAGCTTGCTTCTCGGATTTGAATTGATAAAGAGACCTTGCTTTTATAGACAATTTTTTAATTTTCTGAAAATTAAACATTAGAAGCTAACATTTGAATATGAATTTGGGATCATGAAAATACTACCAAAAACATATTTAAAATTTGAATTTGCAACTTAAAGGGGACCGGCGAATGGGTCCTAACCTAAATAATCAAGATTTTTGAATTTCAGGGTGTTAATAACGACAAATGTATTAATTAAGTCACACTTCCCCCTTCGGAAATTTTAGTTAATTAGACTTGTAAATGAAAAATTTAGGCAATTATAGGCTTAATTAAGCTCATTTAAATTAGGGGACCTAAACATAGTGTGAAATGAAAAGGAGTACACTTTTTGACACTACATTTAGCTCCCACTTTAGTTAGAAGATGAACCTATGCTCAAACTCACACTAAAATAGTCAAACAAGCATCGAGAGAGGTCTAATTGTACAATTGTTGGAGAGGTAAGACAACAAAGGTCAAGGGGAATGATCAAGCCCCCAAGATTTAAGATCTCACAGAAAACCAGCAAAGGCACAAAGAGACATATACCTTTGTTAAATATGTAGTAGCAAGACAAAATACACAAGCATACAATGTCAAAATTAGGAGAGGAGAGAGAGGGGTGGATCAAGCCTCGACTGTTTGTCCATCTAGATATGGATCAAGCCTTAGCTATTTGTCCAAAACCGTTTACAAGTGGAAACCTATTGTCCACTATGCAAACCAAATGCGCTCACACAGTCTAGTGAAATATCTGTGTTGAAAGAATGAAGAAGGTTGTCATTAATGAGTTGTCATTAATGTCAACACTACATGATGGATGACAACATTATGTTAAGGTTGATTCTAGGAGAGCTATTTTACAAAATGGTTTGATCCACACACAGAAACAATTAAGCATTTTTGCTAAGTGTCTACACTAGCAGTTTCAATACACAAAGCCCTCTTGTAATTTGGTCCGCATTTGTTCGCCCATTGAGATTTACTTCTGAAATTCTAATATGTTGTTCATGGTTGTCAATAGTATCTCCATTTATAATTTCACTTGATTTGGATGAGTGGTTTGTAAGATACAAGTAACATAAGATCTGCTTATAAGGTTTACACAATTTTTTGTGTAATGGCTATTACTTAACTTGTCCACACTCCTCCGCGGATTTTAGTTAGACCTTGTGATTTTGGGAGAATGTTAATAGGTGCCAATGCATTGTGTTTTCCAGTTGGCATAAAATTTTGAGGTCCATGTGTCCTATAGTGATGACCAGTTGGAATATTTTTCTTTTAGGTCCTATGCCTGGCTGACCTAATGAATGTAATGGGTTGCAGAGATTAAATATGTGATGTGAATGTAAGAAGGAGCTATTATAGGTCCATGCCGACCTATATTACATGTTTTGGGTGTGAAGGTATTTTGATTTGAATTGGGCGTCGACAAGGCATGTTTTGTATGTTTTAGGGGTACATCTAATTAGGCCAACATAATTGATGTTTGCAATGGAGTTTGATAAATATACCACGTTGTTTTAAGATTGTAGAGAGTGAATCAAAATGTGTACATGATCCAAAACACATGTAGTGATGCAAAATTTTGCAGAGTTGAGCGAATAAGTTGTGTGAATGTAAAGCAGAGGAGAAATTTGTAATCTAAGTTGGATGAAATATATTAAGTCGGTGTTTTGAGCTTCAAAGGAACTAAATCTAGCATATGTTAGATGCACTTTGTATTAGATCAAATCTTGGTTGTGAAGCCATTTCTTTCTATCCTTCTTTTCTCTGTGAATAGTGAGTTCACTTGGACAGTGAGTCTTTCTGTAATATCTTATAACCAGTTATAATATATCGTGTCTCACCGTGGTTTCTCTCATTTTGGGTTTTCCACGTAAAAATCTTGATGTTCATGTGTTGTGTGTGTTATGGGTTGTTCATACTTTCATTCCTTATAACAGTTAAATATGCTTTGGTAATTGGATGGTTTAATAGAATACAAACTCACCCCCCCTCTTATTATTCCAAGTGTTCAACAATCCACTATCCACTAGGTGAGCCCCTAGAAAGTGGCTAATGGGAAGGTTGTGCCTCTTCCTAGGCTCCCATTGTACTAACCATACCAAAGTTATGCCTCCTAATAACTTTGATACAATGCCACATAAATGTTCACAAATGTAGCAAGTTGTGTTATGCTAGGCACTTATGAAAAATGCTCCATTGGCAAGCGAGTTGTGTTATGCTTGGTGGCCTTGAAAAACATAAAGGATCCACTGGCAAGCAAGTTGTGTTATGGGTGATTCCACAATAGTGGGTTACACTTTTTGGCCGAACTTGACATTGAATTGAACTTTTTTAACTAAATCTTCACTTTCAGACACTTATAGCTGCTAAACCATGAGGAATTTGAAGATGATGCAAACTAGTGATTTGTGATATTTTTTTTGCAGATTCTAAAAAAAAAAATAAAAAAATATTTTGGAATCAAATTGCATTCTTTTTCCATATCCTTCGATAACTAGTTTTTAATAGTAAACAACATTTTTAAAGAGTGATATCACATAAAAAAGTTTTCTACGAAATATAGAATTCTATTTTTTTTTTGAATTTAGATTTGTAACTACAATATCTAGCTCCTTCATTTGGTTTCATAGTGTTTTATTGAATATTTTTTTCTTAATTAAGTTTTGAAGTTGAACCAGTTACAATTTAGACATAGGTTTATTGTATAACACAACTTTTCTTGTATGTATTGAAATTCATTTTTTTGTTGGATCAATGACATCAATACCAAGAGCATAGATATCTTCAGTTTTTTTTTGGTAATCTACTATTTTTCCACATGTGCAAAACATAGAGCTTGATTTTGGTGAAAAACTTACATTCACAACAAATAAAAAATAAATATAATAATAAAATTAAATATTTATAAAATTATACTTTTTAGGAAGCTTATAATAAGGACTACATACTTACAAAAAATAAATTTTAAATGAATTCATTTGACCCCCAAAAAGGTAAATCAAAAGTGATTTTTTATCAACATTTTGATAGGTGTAGAGGAGACTCCATTATAAGTATGGTTTAAAACTTGCGGGGTTCTATCCAAGGGGGTTGGATCAAACCCTCCTCAATTAAAATCCTTTAAATGAAACCTTTCAAGAATTAAATCATTATATTTTCTAAAAATATGTGATTTCAGCAAAAATCAGGATGTCCCAAAAAGTATAACCCATTATTGTGGCAACACTCTTATGCTTGGTGGCCTAAATATATGTAGTAGGATATTCAAAGGGGTTTTGCTTAGTTCATGAAAAGTCTCCTCTTAGGGAACATCATGCCTAATGTCTCTAAGAGAGGACTAGTCGAGGATAAAAGATTCACAACTTAGAGAATGCAATCTATAGCATCACCACTAAGATGAATATAATATGCCAAAAAAAGGTCACAATCTTGAAGGACATCAAACCCAATGACACCACCAAGAAGACACATCACATGAAGTAAGAAAACCACACTTTGAAGCGAATAATGAGCATGGACGCACATGCCCCCACTTTAAAGAAATTGCTAAACACCATGTTGTGAGCAATTACTTTAAATTAGAACACAATAAATGCCAATACATGAGAGATTTATTTAGAAAACCCTATGTAAACATATGTTTCTGAGATAGAGCTACATCATATAAAGGAGGGTTTCCCCCATATGCAACCCTAAGATAACATATAAGGGAATCCATGGATTTAGGGTCAACATTTGTCGTTGTTGCAGTGATATAATCAAGCTTAAAATTTTCATCATTCCCCAAATGACTCATGGAACAATGAGCACAAAGGAAGAATGAAACATAGAGAGAGAGAGAGAGAACATATAGATGCTTTTGGGTCAACATGGAAGAGACTTGGATGTCTCAATACCTTGCATCATCCCTAAAAGGAAAACACAAGACAAAGGTTTACAACATATAGAAGAATGGAGATACAAATAGAAGAATGTCACAATGGATTCACTTCCTTTGTATCCTTGCACCAACAGAGTGACAAGAATCATCCAAAGTAGGCTCACAAACATATAAAGACATGCCAAGCAGCACAGTACGAGGGATCACATTACACACATGCAATCACAAAGAACACAAAGGGAACACTAGTAGGGCACATGCGAGTCAACCTATTAATAGATTATCTGTAACATGGCCATTTTTCTACCTAGTAATTTTACTAAGTTTTACCCACAAGTGGACAATTATGCTACTAGCATTATGAGCCATAAATTTTTTCTTTTCTATTCAATAAAAAATGCATCATTTGAAATATAACTTTATCCAAACTTTCCATTACATTATTAAAGAATTATTCCAATAATAAAGTATGATTTAACTTTACATAAATATATTCAAGATAACATTTCACTTTTAAAATTTCCATATAGATGGATACATGATTACTTAGCTTCTAAGAGCTTACATGAACTAGAACTACAAACTATTGCAGATGTCCTAGCATTGGTGTATACATTCTAAATGTCCCCTTTCCTTGGTACATACCTTCTAGTTGTCCCCAATATTGGTGTGTACATCTTCAATTCTTGAATCAAAAGTATGGTCTAGAATGTCCTCCTTCCAAATCTTGGCCGCCAACTACATGAGGAGAAGCATCACTCAAGTGCTTTTCCTCCAACCATGGACTTACTGCAAAGTGAGGAGGAGGATGAGTGTGACATTGAGGTGTGGCTAGGTAGATCTATGTCAAAGCTAGAGAGTTAGCATCGAGAGACGAATGAGGTGGGGGTAGAATGAGATGAGACTACAATGAAGAGAGATAGCTTACATGTATCTTATGAGGTAGAAAGGGCTAGGGTAGATAGATTATAGATAGAGAGAGATATCTCTCTTAAGCCAAGCGAGATGCATATTGTGCATAAGTAGAGACCATGCATACATAGCTAGATGGAAGGGGTAGGCTCGGGTGGTGCAGTTGACAAGAAAGAGAGATAGGTCCATCACATAGGGGTGCAATACTTATTCAACTACAAAGGGTAGAGGTGGATGTGTCCAAATTAAGACAAGAAAGAGATGTGATGAGGTGTGTGTAAGGCCACAGTAAGGGGTAGGTGGTATTAGGCATGTTTTAGTCTTAAATGGAGGTGGCATAAGAAACATGTGAGGCATTGTAATATCAATCCTTGTATGAGGTAGTAGTACATGTTGATCAAAGAGCACCAAGCTTTGCAAAGAGTAATCAGTTAAGGAGATTAGGATCAATAGCTTTGGGGCCACCACTACCTTAATGTCCATTGCCACCACCACCAAGAGCAGGGGTAGTGGCAAGATCACCCACACCATCAAAGGGTGGTAGTAGTCATTAGGGTGAGGAAATATTATATGCATGTGGGTTATTTTGTATATGTATGTGATTTTTTTAGCCATTTATAGACATGGATGACACTTTGTATCATGATTAAATTTTCATATATGATGAGATGATTTTGATTGGTCATTTATTATATGTTTTGTGATTCTTGTGATGAACACATTTTATGATGTATATGATGGATTATATTGAATTATGATGGGTTATGTATATGATGTTTATGTTTTATGTTTTTATGAAAGGATTATATGATTATGTTTCCAAAATGTTTAGTATGGATGATGTTATTATGCAATGTATGATTTATGTAATGGTAATATGGTAATGGTATGTTTTCTATATAGTAATGATGTAATGGAAATGCTTATTAGATGTTTAGTGACCTAATTATGATTATGGATGTATGGTTGGATATGATATGTTATGGATATGCATGATGTGATATTTTTTATGATGTTGTGGATATACTATGGATGTATATATGATGTTACAAGTATGATTGTGGTATAACCTAATTTTGGGTGGATGTTGAATAGGAAACATGAGCATGTATGCAATAGATGATGGTTTTTTTTATTTGTATCCATGATACAAATTGTGAGGAAATGAGATAGAATTTGGGAATTTCTATTAGATGGGATGGGGATAGGATGTCAAGAAAATAAATTGGAGCCTTAGGAAGGGATATGGGTTTGATCATGGTGTAGGTGGGGAGAAGGATTTAGGTTGTTTAATCAATTTGAGTATGAAAATAATGGATGGGGATGGGGGATAGAATGTATGGGGTAGGTTATATTGACATGTGGAGAGAAATCCTAGATTTTGATTTAACAAAGGAGATTATGCACCAGGGTATAAGAACTAAGGTGACAAGGTAACCTTTGCATGGACTTGACTCTCAAATAAAAGGTTGATCTAGTACACACAATACATGATATAACCTTGGGGGATCATGTGAGAAATGAGATTTAAGGTATGAGGTATGCAAACAAGTCCTTGGCATGGTCTTAGTGGGTCTATGCAAATAATAACCAACATATATAAAGAAATTCCTACACACACAAGGTTGTAATCAACCTTGGTGGTTCATGTAAATAACAACCAACAAACATGACACACAAAAACAAATATTGTTAGTGTGAATAAAGTATTGTACCTAGTTAATCCTAGTAGGAGACTTATTCATATGTTAAGTTTACTTAGTTTTTGTTGGTTGTTTTTAATGAACCAAACTTAATCTCATCAGTTATCTATGAATTTTTCAAAATCCAATGATTAGTAACTATGAGGATTGGCCAGCGAATAGGTGAAAGCTTGCTAGGCTTCCCCTCTGCACTTTGGGCTCGACAAAACTTGAGAGGGTGATCCCTACAATGTGTCTTATGATACTCTTGTGTGAATTATCACATACATTGTAATTCAAATAGATAATTCTCCTTTAGTTGTTTAATAATAAAGTACCTCAAAGATTGGAAAATATTCATGGTAATATCTAACTTAAACATGAGAAAATGTCATACATTAAGCTCAACATACATTCATACAAAAATTTGAGATTAAATTTGATTTGAATGTAACTGTTGTGAATGATCTAAGAGACTAAACATTAATTGACTAGTGTCTTATCTAGGGTGGAGAATTGTAAACAATGTAATTAAAAACATACAACAGTATAAATCCTGTCATTATAATTCCTATCAATGATGCCTTACACCATCGATATGAGAGACTCAACCAGTAATACTTAGTAATCTATGCATACAATTGCATAAACCTCCATTCATGTCAATACAATTTAACTTATTCTTTGAATAAGAGTAATAACATTGAACAAACAATCAAGGAAAGATAAGAAGATGAATAACATAAATATTTGATCACTTATATTCAAAAATTATGCAATTGTTTACAGTGGAGAACATTGGCCTCAAATATCTTATTATTTACATATCAAAAGATAACAACTTACCGCTATACATTCACCATTACAAAATTCAAGGACTCACAAAACCTGAGACAAGACTCAATTCTATTATCCAGACTTGTTACAAAATTTCTCTTTGAAATCAATTTTCTAGCAACCCCATACAATTGGCCTTGAATTCCCCTTTATAAGAACAAGGGAGTAGAACAAGCTTCGTGCCAAATTTTACACATGTCATATATTCATTTGACAATCACATTACATTAAAAGGTAGTTACATTTTCCCAAAAACAAGGGAGAATATCACATAATACAAAAACCATTTTATTTGATAATGAATATTCTCCCACCTTCCAAAAGGCTCTTCGGTCAGTACAAAATATTCCTTCTACAAGCAAAGTACTTAACCCACGTGCTCTAAAATTTGTAGAAGAAAAGAATATACTGGAATAACTCCACGTCTACATTCCATATCATCGTACTTGAACCTGAGAAAGTACAATATTTGAACATTGACGTATCCTATATCTAATCTATACTAATTCCAAGCCATGTATTGCACTTCTCTCTATTGGAACCTCTATTGTTGCAAGCCATCAACCAAAATTGTAGTCACCAATTCCCACTTGCAGCAGCTCATACATCCAAAATATCAATATAATTGGACTTCCATGATGCAAATTCCTCCTCTGTTGGCCAGTCAAATCTCATAATACTATCTGCCTTCGACCTATATTAGCTATAATTGACTACCACCTAGTTAGCTTCCTTGTCAAACTCCTCAAGGAAATCCCCTATATGCATAAGCCTATCCATGCTATTCCTCAACATATCCAAATCTACGCCATCACATGTTAGCTTGGCCTGAGTCGATATAACTTGACTAGCTTGATCTCTCCATTCTTGTAGGGGCTTAACTTCACCATTCTCATTCAAAATGTTTGGAAGGAGACCAAAGTTCCAATCATAAAACTTCTTAACCAATTCTCTAATTTTCACTTCTAAGGTCTCAATCAACCCTTGAGAACCCATTATGTCAGTCACAAATCTTAAGGTTGGAAGAATTTTTGAAGGTTTATTTGCATCACGATGGGATGCAATAGACATATCCCTCAACATTTTTTCTCTTGGGATCCACTTATCCATTAAATGAGTAGCAATCTCCTTATCCCTATCAATATTTTTGATGGCATCAAACATCAAAGAATAATTAGAATGAATACTAATTAATCTTTTCTCAACTCCCTTATTCAAGTGTTCAAGCATCTTTGTCACAATTTTCATGTTATTCAATTAAACAAGATCATTAAGCCTATCTTCATAGTTCTTGAGCTTTTCCATCAACTCCTCCTTATTAGTTTCCTCATTTTGAGGAGCATCTAGCATTTTAGGAGCTGACTATGCAATTTACACATCTTCAAAATCAAGGGGTGTGAATTCAACTTGTGTCTGAGGTGATGAAAGAATTGGAGAATGGGGAGGCAAATTTTTGGCATGAGAGGTGCCCGATTGCAATGATTGAAACTGTTGCTTCCATAGAGCCATTTGAGTCTACATTTGAGCAACCTTTTGCTAGCTCAGATTATACTCAACTACCATCTCATTATATTGAGTCCTAAACTTGTCTCTTTCTTCTATTAATGACTCAACCATGGCCTTGGTGAATTGATCCACATTCACACTCATTGTTGCTACTTCAAGGTTAGATGTGTCTGATACCCTCTTAATAATAAGTCCTCCCTTGACCCCTAGAGTAGGCTCTGCAACTTCAGGCTTCTTGGTAGTTGGGGCCAAATCCCAAATAGCAAGTGTATCCCATTGTTGACTGAAGGCTGACCCCTACAAGGCCATTGTGACCTCGTATTCATTGTTAAATATGGGGGCATCTTGTCTCCTCATAGTATCAAATGCAATTGTTGATGCCAAGTCCCATGAATTGGGAGTAGTAGCACTCTAGTCTTCCTTACCAATTCCCTGCCCTTTTTTGCAGTAATGTTCAAATATTTGGCTCTCATTTCATCTCTAACCCTAGCTTCAATAATCCTTTGTGGTTTCCCAGGGCTCTCACTTCTCTTTTTCTGCACCAACATTGCATATTTTCCCTTTATAGCTCTCCATACATACTTTTGAAAAGCTTGTGTTTTAACAAATGCATCATCCTCCATAAAGCTTTCACAAGCTTGGAACCTTACGTCCTCAGAGCTATTTATTCCATTTAGGTCGGCTTTGCTTAACCTAAGGCTCAAGGTTCGTGGTACCATTTCCCCTTGAGCAGATGGCATCCCCTACATTATTTCTTCCTTGGTTATAACAATTTCATCATCCGACTCCTCTGTAGGATAATCAACAAGGTTGGTAGTTTCAACCATTTTCCTTTTTATTAATGGCTCCCTTGGAGAGGATGGCTCTTTGGTTGGTGAATCCAAATCAATTATTTTGGAGTAGAAGAATGTTGTGATGTCAATGGAGGTAGTTGTTGCTGTGGAGATTGCACCTTTGAATCCTGAGACTATGTAGGAGTTGCTATTGTTAGCTACTTTTTCACTGTACCATTCCTTCTTGAATAAATGTGCACTTTCATGCAAGGCATATGGGATAATTCTCCCCCTACCATGGGGTTCTTCCCCTTCTCTTTCATTACTCTTTCCTCCTTCAAATTAGTGACAACTTTATCAAAATTCTGAATAATTGTTTCAATCTTCAAAATTAGGTCGCTAATATCCGACAAAGCCTTAAAATCAGGGTCTTTAACCCTTCTTGCTCACTCCAACTTCACAAAAACACCCCATTTCCTCATCTTGTCTCCTTGGACATCAAGGTCTAACACATTTCTAATGAGGTCCTCAAGTTGTGCATGGGTATGAGTTCATATCAACCTCCCCTGATCCTATTCATCATCCAAATGATGAATCCCTCAAGATCACAACTCTTATATGCCCAAAGCTTCATATTATAGGGCTTGAGGTAGTAGTCAACAATATTTCTCCATCCATGTATTATCATGAAAAATTTGGAAAACATATTGTATGTAGGGAAAAATGTTCCCTTTCTCTTCTCATCTAGGAAAACATCACCCACATTGCCCAACTACCACATTACTTCCAAAAAACTAATCCTTAAGGGAACCTTCCTAGGGAGTACATGGGGTGTTAGTTGTGTGCCATATACCCTTAAAACCATGCAATCCTTATATGGGATTACATCTCCCCAATTGTGAGAAATTTTTAAATCAGGCCTCCTCTTAGTTGGCCTCAAAAAGTCATGTAATTCTTTGGGGACCCTAGGAACATCCACCATTAAAGCTTTTCTCGGCTTGGAAGCAAAAAGATTTGTAGCTACCAAAAAATTGGTTTTTTGCTCATCCTTATCCAATAATGGAGTCCATGTTTGCACTGGAATTTCAATGCCATCCACATTTCTTTTAAGCTCCATATCCTGACCAAAATAATCTGCACCTCTAAAAAGAAACATGTGCCTAAATAAGGAATACCACCAGAACCTCACAGTCGATTCCCCATTAATCTTCAATGCTACTAACCCTTTGTGAATTTCTTTTGATATGTATGTAGTAAAATCATAGCAAGTATTTATATTGGGGTGCTAGATATTTGCAACCATATACATTTTGGCAATTGGCATGCTAGAGGCGGGATCAAACCTCAAAATCTGGCAGAGGGAGTAAAATGTTTTTTGAAAATATGTAAGAAAATACTTAATAGGGAGGGGCTCTACATCAAAAGTTCCTAGAACAATCCTTCTTTTTCTCCTTTCCTTTCCCTATTGATATTAGAAAATTGGTCAACACTGAGACCCTGAAATTGTGCTTCACTTTTCCATACTCCTCCCTCAATTTATTTTCATTTATTTCTACCATATCCTTACTCCATTTGTTCAACCTGAACACATATATGCAATTTCCTCCCTAGTGACCCATACCATATTTTGTACATAATATGTCCTCACTACCCTAACAAGAGGGTAATAATTTGTAGCAATGGCCTTCAAGAGGTCAACGCCCATGTATATGTTAGGAACCACTAGTTTGGCCATATCTAACCTCCATGGGTTGCTAAGTGGGACACCAACATTTTTGTTTCAAAACCAACCTTGGAAAAGTTTTCATCCAGTGTACAGTAGGGTAGCATCTTTAAATGTGCAAAACTTATCAGTGATGCCAAACTTAGTTCCAGGGCCATAATACATAGGTTGCCCTTTTGCTTTATCAAAGGTTGAGGGTTTCAATTGTTCAGTTAAATCCTAAAACAAAGGTCTCACTGCAGGTTTCAACCTAAAGGCTTGGCCTTTTGACGCAAAAGCTTGTACTTTAGATGCCATGGGTAACAAACAATTCAACCTAGGGCTCGATGGGCTTAGATTAGGGTTTGATTGGTTTACAACAAGGGCTTGCGTGTATCAAGGAAATACTTGACGTAGAGAAATGACTAAAAGCACAACTTATAGAAAAATAGAGAACGTCAAACCTTAAAAGAAGCCCTACTTAGAAACCAAACAAAAACAATAGCAATTAGGTTAATTTTAAGCTCAAGAGAGGTGAACTTCACTTACTAGTTTTACGACGTAGTAAACCCTAATTTGACAATGCCAAATGCTTGAACAACTTTGCAACACATTCTAGATGTGTTGAGAATACTTTTGCAATCAACAATAAGCTATAAGGCAAGCTTTTATGGCAAACAAAGCCTTCAATTCAATAGAAAACCATCAACTCTGCCATTATTATTTGCTCACGTGAACCAAAATAGCTCAATGAGGTACTTTTAGAAACTTTGAATTTTCATCATTGATTCGATCTTGATATGGACCAGTGTGTGGCTCAGATGGAGTCAACAAAGTTTGAACATTTTCCTTTTCGCTGACTCGACATCCACCGTGCTTTGTTTCCGCCAAGTGTACATCTCCTTCATCAACATTGTGGCCCCACCGCACTTTACAAGCCGATAGAAAAGCTACATGTCAACAACCCACCAGCCCTTTGAGATTTGCAAGTTTTAGATCTACGATTGTGGACTAGTGGGAAACGACCCAAATCAACCCGACGACCATCAACATGCATCTTCTTTAATCAATAGGCCAACGATCATAAAGTACATCTTCCTTTGCAATAGACGGTTGAGATTAAAACATCTTGATGAGAAATTTTGCACGTGCATATATATCCTTTTAGTTGCACGCTCTTTAACCTTCCATAGTTACCAAGAAATATTTTATTAAATATTTCCTCACCTTTAATAGTTTAGTGAGTGGTGGTGATGATGCCACATGGCGTTCACCTACTATCCCTCCACGAGCCTAGATCTAACAATGGGTCCCCCGCAGGCTAGCAAGGAATGGTCAAGATTCATTTGTTAAAATCCATCTTAACCATTGATTTGATAACCTTTAGCCATCGGTGCCTATGAATAGTGGTAGGACCTACCACGAGGGTGGACAGGTGTCACCTACCCGCTATCCCTTTGGCTTCTTTATCACAATATTTTATTCCACGGGCTAGAGGGGAGCCACTAGGATGTGTTCGGTGGGACCCACCAAGCATTGTTAAGGGTTATACTAACATGTGCGCTTATTACATGACTTAAAATTGGGCCACGTGCTTAGGTTTACAAATTAAAATACCTTAGGAAAATATTAAACTTGGACTTAGGATAAAGACGAATATTAAAAGATTTACAACCCGCTTAACATAAAACATGATTAATAATGACTCAATGGGTAACATCTGGGAATACTAGGCTAAAGGGGCCGATAACCAGATGGATTAAATGACTCAAATTATGACTTGAGAGACTGGGAATGGGTAAATACCATTCAATAGTGAATTAGTACATATGCAAATGGATTGAAACTTAGGGTTTTTCAGAGGGTTTAAGGCACACATAAACCCTTTAACAGAAGTAAAATTGAAACTCTAAGCCTTAAGACACACCCAGATCAGAAAGACAGTGAAATTTTGCAATAATCATCAGTGGAACACAAAAATTTAAGGGGTTCCACCAGTTTTTAAGATTATTTCTATAAGTCTTAGTTGTCATGTATAGATCTTATCTTATCCTAGGTAGTTATGATAAGTTGTCTCATGTGATAGGATTAAGACACGTGTTATGATCTTATCTAATCCTATCACACACATCTTACCTTTATAAGCAAGGCATCTCTTGAATATTTTACATCTTTTTTAAATATTGTGAATCTTGTTTGGTGGAATAACATTTTTTTTATTGCTTCTCTTTTGCATGTGGAGGTTATTTGGTGTTGCAAATTGAAGGTCTTGGTTGTTCACTTCAACATGGTATCAAAGCTTTGAATCTGAAAAGCCCCTTCCTTTTTCTTAAATAGTTTATATCATCAATTTTTCTATTGTGATTTGAGTTTCTTTTATGATTCTATAAATTCTTGTATGCTATTCTTTTATGTTTCAATATGATCTAGAGAATTGAAAAGGATTTGCAAATATTTTTTTACTAGGGGAGTTTGGATTTTTTTATGAATAATGGAGTTAAATGTTCCACCATGTCTCATTATTCAATCTAATGTCAAATCTTGATTTGTGGTCTCCCAATGGTATATGCGCTTAGATTCCCATCAGTTCTATGTTTTCCTCATCATTTTTAAAGGTATCAAGAACTAAAGGTCCTTGTTGATCCTAGTCTATCAATTTTGGGTATATGAGTGGTATATCAATGGAAGTAGATGGTTTAGTAAAGTGGACTTATGCTTTAAAGGTACAGTCTTAGGTGACTCATACCCTAGCCCTTGGTAGTTAGGATGTTTCTTTAGATTCAGAGGCTCCATTATTCCTTGTTCATTTTTCCAAGACCTTTGTCTTTGTAGTTCATATTTTTGAAAATTTATAGACCTTTAGGATAATTTTTTGTTGGTAGTGATGGTGGTTATTCATCCTTGTAGAGACATGAAGTAATGTCACCTTTAATAGTTTCTTTATCTAAGAGTCCCCAAAGTTTGAAAGTAATTGTGTTAGTCTTGAAAGCGACTTTAGATGTTGATGGGGAAGTCTTTGGTGGGTGATCCCACAATATTGGTTTGCAATTTTTGGCCAAACTAGACATTGAACTGATTTTTTTTAACTAAATCTTCACTTTCGGACACCTATAACTGCTAAACCATGAGGAATTTGAAGATGATGCAAACTAGTGATTTGTGAAATCTTGTCTGTAAATTCTAAATATATATTTTTTAAAAAATTGGAATCAAATTACTTTTTTTGCATCTCCTTCAAAACTAGTTTTTAATAGTAAACACCATTTTAAAGAGTGACACTCACCGTATAACCCATAACTTTTTTTCCATGAAGGATAAAATTTTATTTTTTTCGAATTTAGATTTGTATGTATGATATATAGTGTTTCCAATTGGTTTTATAGTGTTTTATTGATTTTTTTTTTTTCTTAATTAAGTTTGAAGTTAGAGTAGTTATAATAATTGAGACCTTGGTTTTACTTGCTAACACAATTTTTTTTTGTATGTATCAAAATTCAATTTTTGTTGGATTAACAACATCAATATCTAGTGCATAGATTTTTAATTTTTTTTTGATAGTTTTCTATTTTCCATGTGTAGAGATAGGAAAACTTTTATTTTAGATGAAAAACCTATGTTTAGTAAATAAAAAAACCAAAGGTATTAAAATTATATGTTGATGGATAGCTTGTTAGGACTACCATCATCCACTTGGGTCTGTGAAGTTGCCTCAATTTTCATCCTCAACCTAAGCCTGTAAATGCAAAATTCTACATTAAAATGAGAAAGGAGGGGGAGAAGGGAAAAAAGGGGGGCTTCGAGTGAACCCCCTTTTTTGCAATTTTCCTTTATTTTCATTTAAAAAATGTGCCAAAAATGGGATGACATCACAAAGGGGTTCACTCAAAGGGGGTTCGAGCGAACCCCCCCTTTTTGGGTTCATGAGAACACCCCCCTTTGAGCGAACCCCTAAAAACTCAATTTTTTTCTTTGGAGCATTTTTGCAATTTTCCTTCATGAAGGGAATTGTAAACTAGTATTGTGGGATCACCTTAGTTGACCACGGGACTTAGGAGAAAGTGGTACTTTTCCTACATAGAATTTTTTTTGTAGTTCATACTCTCTACATGTTTTGTCAATAATTTTAGCCTTGATCTCAAGAATGGTGGCATGAGAATTGATGGAAAATGTAAGTGATGATGGATTGGTGTAAGATGATGATGGTCAAGTGAAACCATTAACTGTGTACCATAGAAAAATGGATCTTTGGACATTTTCATGGTCATTTAGATCTTTTTCCTATGATGCTTGGCCTATTTTGCTTAGATTTAATGATGTAATGTGACTTATACATTCACATTAGATCTTGAATATTCAGATTATTAAGACTTTATGATGTCTTGTGAAGGTGTTGTGAAGTGTTGTAACACATTTCTAGACTCTTATTATAATTCATCTAAATATCCCCTTTTTATCACTTACTAGTATTATTCTAAAGTTTTGAAAAGTCTTGTAACAAACTTTCACGCTTTTCTAGTCTTGTCATCACTAATTACACCTTTCTTATACTTTATTTGGCCCCTTTATGCACTTACAGGTCATAATTAAGTGTGTTTCTTAATACAAACCCAACAAACATCATTAAATACAACTAAATCCTTGACACCCACTTGCTTGCCTTGAGTGGGACCCATTCGCCATGGGTGGTGAATGAGTCCCTCTTGGCACAAAATTTAAAATAAATTCAAATTTCTTTCTAGTTTTTATTCATTAAGACCTTAGGTCAGCCTACGATGTATTTTCAGAAAATTAGGGCATAAGTGTGTATAAATAATCTTTTTTCTATCCATTTTAACTGTCATTCACCTATTCATTCAAGTATTCATTCTTGCATCCATTTGAGCATCATAGCATCATTTAATGAAGCAATTATCAAGCATTTTGGAGCAACTATTGACATATCTTCAGACTTTAACAACAAGGGTTTGATGATTTTATGACACTTGCATGTTATTTGTTCATCATTCCTTTCTCATTTCATTTCTTTATCAAGGGTTTGATTACCAAAGTGGGGTTTGACCAAGGAAAACCCCTATACTCTAACCCTTAACCATTTCCCCCCTCTTTGCATATGTGTTTGCAGGTCTTGTAGGAAGATTTATCAAAGTGATAGGTGTTGAAAAGTGGTCAACAATTCATCAAAGCTATTCAAGTCAACAAAGACCTAATTCAAGCCTAGGGACATCATTCAACCCATTTTTTGTAGTTTTAGTTGGACTGTCAACTCGATGAGAAGACAAGTACAGATCTGGACCCACATAGTTGACTTCAGAATTTGCATATTTCTATAGGTGGACTAATTCACCATCAGTGGTGAATGAGTTCCACTACCAGTCTGGAGAAAGTGTTTTCTAAGGTTTTAAGTTCCCGGCACTACAAAACCTATTTCAGTAGAATTTACCAGAATTTGGACTAATTCACCATCAGTGGTGAATGAGTCCCAGTGGTCATCAACAGTAATTTCTGAAACATTCCAGAACCTTCCAGCATCAACATTTTACCTCCAGGTGCACTCCATTCAGTTTCATTAAGTTTTATTTTCATTTGCTCATGTTTCTAGTTCATGTTTGCATATCACATTGTGTTTTCAAACAATTCATACTTCTTAGGTTTTGCATAAATAATCAATCCATTTCATTAGTTTTTTGTATTTAGATCATTGCATTTAGAAATAATTTCATTGTATTTGCATTATTTTGAGTGAACCACATAGATTTTGTGTGGGGTCTATCTCTCTCCTTTAGGTGAAAAACCCTAAGTGAGCAAGAGAGACATATCACCCTAAACCACAAAAATCTATGGTTCTTTTTGGTGAATCAGAATTTGCAAATTTTTACCAAGCCAATGCCTAAACACAATGTTTCATTTTTCAAATCCAATGAACCTTCAAAAACTGATGTAATGAATGTCGATACAAATGATGAACAACAGGATATTACTCCAAATGTTACCCATATTAATCCTATTGATGAAATGGTGGGAACGGTAGATGTTATCCCTCATAAGGGAAAAAATAAAAAATCTCTTGATATTACTTTT
>VDFB02373365.1:33671155-33733016 GCA_007258455.2 Sequoia sempervirens
GTATGAACTATGCGCAATAGATTAAAACTTATGTATTTTCCATCGCTTTTATCAATGATTATATATGTAGTTTAATACTTAGCATTGTGCTTATTATATAAAATGCTATATTCACATTATATCATCCATGCCATATATTCAATAAATTGGCCATATATATATATATGCATATGCATATAGTATTTGTTAATAGCATTAGATGCTATTTATATACATGTGTATATATATGTATATATACGAGTAGATATTTGTATATATATATATATTCCTTGACAATAAGTTTGTCTAAATAATCCATTTGTTATTCAAATAAATGAGATCAAGTTAATATTTTGTATACAATACAATATGTATATACATATCTATATTCATGTATACGTACATATACATATATTGACATAATCATATGGACATTCATATTTTTCAACACATACACACATACATGCCTTATTGTCATTTTCAATATCACCATTCCCATGAGCAATCTGTCCACAAGGGTGTGTAGGTATGTCTACCTACAAATTCTCATGTACATATTATCTCATGTGTATGGGTTATCGTCGACATGCACATGTATACATATATATACATTCTGTGTATATATATCTCATCAATCAAGTATAGTAATACAAAGAAGAACTCACATGCACCAAGCACTAAACACAAACCATAATTCTCTTAACATAAATCAAGATCCTTCCTAATTCAAACACATCATACTAAAGGATGACTTATCAATTCCCAAAACTATGACTTGACTCAACCATTCTATAAGTGAGTGAGTGTAAGCTTAGTCAGGTTTCATTATAGGTTACCCAACCAAGTTCTTCTCTTGAGTGATACTTCCCCTCACTTCTAGAGGATTGACTCTGAATCTACATCCAACTTAACACATTTTCATGCTAGTCATTCATCATCAAAATAAGCATTTGAATTATACATTTCATAGTTATAATATCAAATTCAATAACCATGCATTCTAGATATCCATTGGGTGGGTGCAAAAATATGGGGACCAAATTGTGGCCAATTTTTTTTTAAAAATTGATAGCTTATAACACACTCACGTTATGGCTTGGTGTGCCAAGCCTAAGGCTCAACCACACCGAGCCTATTTTGCACTCACGTTATGAGAAATTAAAAGAAAAAAAAAAGGAAATCAAGCTCATTTGCTTTGTGACTATTTTTTTTCTGCCCATAGCCAAAAGCCCTTCTTTTGTGTGCTCACATTTTGGGAGGAGTGAATCTTGCAATTTTTTCATCAAATTTTTGCTATTTTGTCACTAGGATGTCGCCACATTGATGGGGAGGTTGAAGAGGTAAGGATTGTTTGTTTTTTGTTGTGAATTTGTTAGTTTTAGGTTGTTTTTTATATTTATTTGTTGAATTTGTAGGAGACGATAATGGACATACAAAACCTCTTCAAAACCCTCTTGAAAATCCTCAACAAGTAGAGCAACAACAACAAGAACAAAATCCTCAAGTTCAACAACCACAACAACAATCTCCTCTGCCAATCCCTCAACATCGTCCTAGCACTCAACACAATTCAATGAGTGAAATTGAAAACAATAAAAAATAAATTGAGGAGTTAATCACGAGGTTGAACGATCCAAACGGTTCAACCATGGAAAGAAAAACACTTGAAAATTCACTTAAAGAAATGTTAAAACATGTAGATGCAATTGACAAATAATTAAGTGATCAGAAAGATAGGAGGCAGGCATCTAGGAATTTTTACCAGGATAAATTATCATATAAGGATGTAAAAGATCTAAAAATTATAAAATTAGATTTGTACACATTATTCATTGACCCACACACAAATCAAAATCCTAGCCTTAATGCGAAGAGGTTTCCTATCCATTGGTGCCACCACCAATAGATTAGGAACCTTTTTTTGGGATAGGTGGTACATGGGTTTTTATTACCTGCCATGCAACAATTGTGAAGTCCCACAATATTTCCTAAGGAAACTATACTGTGAGTTCATCCTGATAAAAATCCCAAATTATTTTAATATGAGGGACTTCTAGGGGAGAGTTGGGGGGTCGGCTCAAGATAGACTTGCTGTACAATAGGATCCTAGGTGACAAGTGAGATGACCTCTCACTAGGCCACCTCATGAGCACATCATTATCCCTTCCATCGTGAAGGAGAGTGCTAAGGTAGAAACTTTGTAGGCCATCAACTCTTTGACCTAGAGTGTCATCCAACATGCCAACCCTATACTACAACACCATCTAGGCGAGTCTTCTAGTGGTGGCTTTGATCTCATTTCTGTCAAGCTTGCAAGGTGACTTGTTCATATGACCCCATCGACACTCAGAAGGCTGCTATGCAAGATACGTCTACAACTATGGAGATGGTGAGGGAAACTGACATTTTGAATGAGGCTTATGACATCGATACTCAGGTAAATGTTAACATGTTCATTGAATTTAATTTATTAAATTTCAATTTTGGAATGCAAGGTTAACTAATTTAGTTTTATGATTTTAATAAAATATTAGGGTCATAGTGTTGATAATGGATACACTAGCCCTACACCTACTTATTACTCTACTACATCTATCGTTGAGGTATGTAATTAGTAAATAATTATAAATTTATTGCATGCTAATAGCATTGTTATATGAATGGTATTCTAATCTCTGATTTTGGATGTTGAATAGGCTAATATTGGAGGTTTTGTGGGAACACTTCCCAGTGCTAGTGGATTTAGACAAATCTACACACAGGTAATAGAATAAATATTTTAAGTATTGAATTGTACTTAATATATTTGTGTAGTTTATATTCATATCATTAATTACATTGCATTGCACATCTTTCAAACTCAAAGCATTACTTTACATTCCATAACTAATAACTAGATGTTGATAGATGAAAATATTTCAACTATAATATAGTTGTTTAGAAAGTAAACATGAGCAATGATGCAATTAATTCACATAGCATAAGTAATAAGTAGGAGAAAATTCCAATTGTATTCGGTTTTGTCGCGGCATCCTTATCAGGACCACCTTTTAATTTATGCATATTTCTTCAAAATTGAAGTCTCACTCTCACCTCTTGCATGGGTGATTACGGATGCTCGAAGAAATATACGAAAGAACAAGAAGTACAACAACATAAAAAGTTGCATGAGTTGTTTGAAAACCCCTAAAGAGGGATCCATGGTGATGTCCATCACCCATGAGATCCAATTCTTGAGCATTTTTCAAAATGCATCACCAATTCCTCTTATGTTACCTGTTACCTTCCAGGCACACCACCAAAGCATTTTATCAAACAGTTCATTTCCTTGCTGCTATGGTTAAAAGCCTAAAAAGGTGCTTTCCAACAAACTATGGATGCTTGGAAAAAATCTATCAAAGCATAATAGTAAGCAATAGCATAGACAAGGCAGTGAGTAGTTTGAAAAAATGCCTCGAAGAAATGTGGTCTCATGGTGACGGAATGCCATTCCATCACCATGAGACCATATTTCTTCGAGGCATTTTTCAAATAGCTCACCGCCTTTCTATGCCACCACATTTCTCCATACATGTGTACCCTAAAGCATTTTATCAACCACCACTTCCTGTTGTTACAGCTAAAAAGCTTCCAAATGGAAGCTTCCAACAACCATGAAATGTTTGGAAAATATATAAAGCATAATATAAGCAACAACATAGTCAAGGTAGTAGAATTATGAAAATTCCTTTGAAGAATGGTCTCATGGTGATGGAACGTTTTCCATCACCATGAGACCAAATTTCTCTAAGGAATTTTTTCAAATAGCTCATTGCCTGAAGAATAGAAACCAACCCTTTAGCCAAAATTCCCCTCCAAATTCTTTTCAAGGTCCTCATCCTCATCCTCAATTTACCAATCCATGGAACCTTCCACCTTTTATTCCACTTGTTCATGTCCCCACTCCTCCCTCTTCATGTCATGATCACTCTCCATCTCATAACCAAGATCACACTATACCATCGACCCCATCCTAGCATAATACCATAGAGAAGGAAATGAACTGTTTGAAAAAATGCCTCAAAGAAATATGGTCTTATGGTGATGGAATGCCATGACACATTTGTTTGTAATGGCATTCCATCACCATGAGACCCCATTTCCGTGAGGCATTTTTTCAAATAGTTCATTGCCTTCTCTATGCTTCCATAATTATCATATATGTCTACAAAAGAATTTTATCAAACGGTTCATTGCCTTGCTGCTATGGGTAAAAGCCTAAAAATAGGTGCTTTCAAACAAGCTATGGATAGGGAAAATAGTAAGCATGATAGTAAAAAATATATAGTTTAATAAGTACTCAAAATTTTGTTCATTATCTCATACATTATAAGCCATGACGTGGATCACTATTGTAGTTTTCATGATTGAATAATTTGTTGTTTTATTTTTAGACGTTGGAAGCAGATACACCTCCGAATGTTCATAGGGAAATGGAGCTCAGTGTTTCATCTGCTATAGACTCCTCAATGGCTCTAACATAGGAGGTATGAGGCAGATTACTAAATTTCAATTTACATTTGTTGTTATAGCTGTTAGTTAGTGAACAATCAAACCATTATTGATTCGTAGTTTAATTTCTCTTTGGATGTGATAGGTTGTCATAAGGTCCTAACACTTTAGTTGTTGAATACATTAATATATTGACCGAGTAGTGTTTGAAGGCTATATGCAATAGAAGACATCTTGACTATCTCTCTCGGGATTTCTAAATGCTGGAAAGACTGAAATGAAACTCTAAACTAAGAGGCCACTAAACTTAGAAAATATGAAATCATTTATCTAGAAATCTTGAAATAACTAGAGTAGAAAAAAAAATTATGAACCTAAAAAGCATAAGGATTAAATTAGAAAGCATGGAAATGATTAAACTAAGAAACATGCAAATTGTTGAAGAAGAAAAGCTTGTAAAGAAACTATGAAACATCGATCTAACAAAAGATAACAATCTTAACAATTAATAGAAAATGATTTAATAGTTTGAAACTAACAACTGAAAGGAGGTGCTCTGGAACTTTATACAATAGAACTTAAAGATTATAGACTCAACTACAACCTACATGATTAATCTTGACAAAACTACACACATGAAAAAAGCTTTAGCCCAATTATTATTAACTAGATGAAAGTAACAGAATTAAAAGTAGAATACTTATCTATCTAATCTAGAATCCCTCAAGTGGCCAACTCTTAGGTGCTCCTATGCCTAGTTTAGATCACATACACTGATAACTCCAAAATTACTTCATTTAGAATAACTCCATTCACATTACTCAGTAACTCCAAAGGTGATGGGAAAAACTCATTTTATTCATATTAAGAGTGTAACTCAGAAAACATGATGACATCATAATGATATTCTTATGTATATCATTGCCTCCAACAGTTACATATTTATATAAAAATAGCTAACAAAATCCTATATTTTAGTTGTAAAGTCTTCAATTGGTTTTCAACAAAATAACAGACTTTAAATCCCATGACATAAAACATTAAAGGGCTCGAGACGAGCCATAAAGTCTTCAAACTGAAAATAATAGAAACCACAAAAATTCGGTCCATCATGCATTCTCCTAAAGTTTTGGAGCCCACTCTTCAATGCTTGTCTTCAATTGTGTTGAAATCTTCGTTGAATCTCTTTGACTGGCATGATAATCGATTGTGGTAATTAACCTGTTCAATTCTCAAAAACTAAACCATTAAGTCAATGTGGGTTAGCTTATTTCAATTAATTTCAAGAAATAAAGATTGTACACCTTTTCACAAAAGAAAGCAATTACTTATCCTAAAGACAATTAATTGGCAAGGTAAGGATGGTTGGAAGATGTGAGGTTAAGTATTTAGTTCATTATATTTATGAGTTTATTTTTACCTCATCATTTCCCCCCCTTCCTAAGCTTGAGTAGGTCCTCCTACTCTTTGCTATGCTCCCTGCCTTCATTTCCCCAATTCTTTTTCAACTCCTCATATTTAGCACTGAGATCATAAAGATCATTTGCCTTTGTATCCAGATCCTCATGCTCCCTTAGAAATCCCTGATGAAAAGTAACCCTTTGTACCTGTAGACATCCAAATTTGGACAATTAATTTATCCAAATTTATCACTTTTCATCTAAACATCCTCTTATCTGAGTTAACTAAGTAATATTACTATTATTTAATTAATATCCTTAATTCTGTCAAATCCCTAAAGTATTTAATTAATAATTAAATACCTTACCTTAATCCTCTTTTCATCAAATGAATTAAATAAATATTACATTTATTTAATTCCTCACATGTCATTTTCATCTAATCCTAATCCATCTCCTAATCTCTTCATTAAGAATGTGTACATGCCTAATCTTTGATTAGGATGTGTCACATCCTCCGAATTTTGCAAGTTGGCTTCTAATCCTCATTACCCTCTAAATTACTAATTAGTTAAACCTACTAGTACCTTAGTCAACTCTCCCACCCCAGCAAGGAATTTTTAATCTTTTTATTCACCAGGCCCTCTTCCCTATGTGAATTTTTAATTCATTTCATTATTCTTAGAATCCTTTTCCCATGCAATTTCTAGAATATTCAATTTGTCTCACATCAAGTCACATGACAAATTCCCACCTTGTGTGAACCTTTCATCTGATCTTCCAATCATTGAATTTTAATTCACTTTATTCTCCCAAAGCTCTTCCCCATGTGATCATTGAAATATTTCATCAAAATACTGAAGGTACTTGTCCTCCACATCATGTACCTCTCTTCCATATCACCTACACATCATCTCACCCTTAGCCATCTCACATTCCACATGTCAAAATGTGAGGGCTTGTGAGTCCTCAACTCACCTTAGCCCTTCATCTTGACCTTGTTGGATAAATCCCAACCATTGAATTCTCTAGAGAATTCAAGTTTCTCTATAAATACCCCTTCCTCTAAGGCATTTTCAACACTTATCCATTTTGCAACTAAATGTTGCCATTTTGTGCACTCATTTAACCATCAATTTCCTTCATTTTCATTTTGCATCCAAGCACATAGTCAAATCCTCCATTTAGCCACATCAAGAGCCATCAAGGAGCATACAAATCAATCCAAATCAAGGGCGAACCAAGGAGTTTCAGCTGCAAGGAGGAAGGTATAACCATTTATCTTCATTTAATATTTTCCTCTTTGTATTTTCAAATTCCTTAGGCTAATCATGAGGTGTTTCATTATGTTTTCCATTGCATTTAATTGCTTAGAATAGGTTAAACATCTTGATATCACATTTCTGGCATGCCCGGTGGGACCCACAAACGGGTTCCTATACTTCATGTTTGCTGTTGTTGAGATTTTTGTAGGAACATGTCGTAGTGGGGCGACTACGCCCCTGATTTTACCGCAGTGAGATGATTACGCCCCTCATTTACTGCAGTGAGGCGATTACACCCCTTATTTACTACAGTGAGGCGATTACGCCCCCTTGAATGAAAATTATTTTATGTGCTAACATTTACTGTAGTGAGGCGATTACGCCCCCTTGGCTGAAAATTATTTTCTATGCTAACATTTACTGCATTGAGGCGATTACGCCCCCTTGGCTGAAAATTGTTTTATGTGCTAACACTTTACTGCAGTGAGGCAATTACGCCCCCTAGGCTGAAATTTGTGCTAACACTTTTCCATAGTGGGGCGATTACACCCCTGATTTACCGCAGTGAGGTGATTACGCCCCTGATTTGCTGTAGTGAGGCGATTATGCCCCTAATTTTTCGCAGTGAGGTGATTACGCCCCTGATTTGCTGCAGAAGGGCGATTGCACCCCCTAGAAGGTAAAAATGTTATCTTGGCTTTTTTTTCCCTAACATTGTTCTTGCAAGGATACATATATTTTTTTTGCTAACTTTTTGCAACATATTTGTGAAGTTGATGGAGGAAGCGGGATAAAACATCTAACATTTACTTGCAGGGCTATCCATTTGCTCAAACTTTTTAAATTATCCTTGCTATTTTCATTAATCTAAGAACATAGTTTAATTAGAGGGAGTAATATTCATTGCTTGTTGTGCTTGTCTTTTTGTGTTACCCAAAGGGAGCATTAGCTTGTTTTCGCTTTCCCTTTGCACTTCGTGTGAGCTTGGAGAGTAGTTGGAGATGGTTAGTGCTTTCTTTATAGTGGGACTTGCTTGGGGATTTCATCACCCTAAGGGACGATTCCAACCACGTGTACCGACGGGGTATATAAAGGGGGGAGAGCGAAAGCTGTACCCTAATCCAGTCATGTCGTAATTGGCAGAGTGTTGAAGCTAGGGTGATACCTAGATAGACGTGAAGAGTTGGTCCGAGCCCTTCAGTATCTCGCTGGGGTTCCCGACTCACACTTGTGATGGGCTGGTGTTCACGGTTGTGCCTCACGTATCGAGAGTATATCGAGGACTCCCTAGACACCTCGTGCATCCTAGATTAAGACCTCTTTGGCCATACCCTTAACACTAATCATAGGGTTGTGTTTGCTTGAGAGTATTTTCTTTTGAGAAACTAGTGAAATTTTGACAATTTGGCCTTATCATTGTCATTTTAATGTCCTTGCCATAGTCATTTACATGAAACCAAGCCCCTGATTTACCGCAGTGAGGCGATTACGCCCTTGATTTACCACAGTGAGGCAATTACGCCCCCTGATTTACCACTGTGAGGTGATTACACCCTTGATTTATCACAGTGAGATGATTATGCCCCTGATTTACTACAGTGAGGTGATTACGCCCCCTGATTTACCACAGTGAGGCGATTATGCCCTTGATTTACTGCAGTGAGGCAATTATGCCCCTGATTTACTACAGAGGGGCGAATTTGCCCTCCTGAACACCTGAAATTGCCCCATTTGGATCTGTTTAGCCTCTAAACCATCATTTAACTATTCCCAACCATTATCTCATCATCCTAAGCCTCCGTTTTGTCACTCTAAACCTTCAAAAACCTTCATTTGACCATTTTAAACCTCCATCTCATCATTCCAAACTTTCATTTAACCATTCTAAATCCTCGTTCATTCTCCACAATTATCTTCAATCCACCTATTCATTTTAATTTCCCCATAATCCATTCAAAAGTCCATACCCTCACCTAACAAACACCATAATTTTACCATTTACATTGCCAAACACCACCCATAACCAAACCGTCCTAACCTTGTATTACAAAGTGGTTACCCAAATTGACCATAGCACTTGAATTTGATTATTAGTCTTTAACTTCGACCCAAACCAATTTGCTTCCATCTTGAGGTGAATTCCATGTCATAAGTTATCATTATCGTTGGCCCAATCAATCCATTTTCAATCTCAAAGTGGATTTGGTGCCATGATCATCCTCTTAATCAATCAAAGCTCTAGGTCACTAAGGGTAACTTCCTTTGATTAAACTCAAGGTCTCTCTCACATCTTTCATCATCCAATCATACCCATCTAATCATCCAAATCTATCAAATCCAATCATTTTTTCAAAACATCCAATTACCTAATCAATCAAATCACATTCGTTCTATCACCATAATCCTATCCAATCCGATCTATTCAATCAAAATCCAATCAACCTTATCCAATCCAATCCAATCCAATCACATCACCTTCTACCCAATCAATCTACTTCCATCTCGAAGCAGATTCGGTGTCGATCGTCAGAATCAATCCCATCACATCATCCAATCATCCTAATCTGAGCTTTAGTCCAATCCTGATTTGAGCTTGACCCAAATCCTGATTTGAGCTTTAGTCTGATCCCATACAAAATCTTTTCATCCATCCTCTTTATCCTTTCACCATCATGAATCCTTATCCTCCATCAATAGTGGTCAAGGGAAACCCTAATTACATTGACAACGATAACGAAAGTCTTGTTGATCAAGAGGAATATGACATAGATCCCCTTGACACTATAATTGCTAGTAAGCTTTCTCCACCCACTTTCCAAAATCCAATCACCCCCTTGAGTTATCCCATTATGTCTTCATCCATGCCTAATCATGTTGCTTCTGCTACTTTTGACAAGGGATATCCAGATCATATCCATCATACCCTTCATCTACATCATCCTCTTATCCAACACCCGCATCCTCTTATCCTAGTCTACCATCTCAATACCCCTATCCTAATCCCCCATCCACATCCTCCTATCTAAATCCTTCATCCGCATATACCCACTACCCTAATCTTCCATGCCAATCTACTCACTCTAATCCAACATCCACATCAACTTATCCTAATCCGACATCCACATTTCCCTATCTCAATCTGCCATCTCAATTTTCCCATCCTAATCCACCATCCCAATACCCTTACTACAATCCACCACCTACATCCTCATGTCCTAATTCACCATCCCAATCCCCTTATCTTAACCCTTCATCTAACCTTAATCCCCCATCTATTTCCAGTCCTGCATCCAATCCCATTCCCCCATCTAATCCTAGTCCACCAATCCATAATCCTTCATCCACTCCTACCACGCCATCTCAGCCTAGAGCACTCAAGTTCCTCACTCAAGAAGTTCTCCAAGGACTTATAACAAAGAAGGCATCCCCCACTCCATACCTTGAAGTTAAAGAATCATGTCATCCCAACCCATCATCCACAGTCATTAGTGACAAGACCCTTCTCCACTCAACACCTATCACTGATGAAACCATCACATCCTATGAATCCATCAAGCCCCCATGTCCTACCATCACATCCTCTGAATCCACTGGGCCCCCATCTCCTACCATCACATCCTCTGAATCCACTGAGCCCCCATCTCCTACCATCACATCCTTTAAATCTGTTGAGCCCACTGAACACCCACTTCCTTCTCCAAGAGTCGTCAAACCCATCGACGACACCCTAATCCAATCAACTTCTTCCACTCCTAGTGTCACTAAAATCCATTCCCATGAATGTTTTGAATCCTCCATCCCTCCATCTTCCCCACTTGAAGAGCCCCACCAAGATTCCCTTATCATGCCTCCTACACACGATGAGTCATGCCAAGAGCCTAATCCAAAGCATGTCAACATATCCCCTTCTCTAGATCAAGATCCTACCATCTCATCTAGTCCACCTCAAGATCGCAGTCCCCCATTTGTTCCATCCCATGATCCCCTTGTCATTCAATCTTCCATCGCTCCATCTCCATCGCATGAGCCCACTACCACAACTCCAGATCCTATCATATCCCATAATCCCTCTCCTGATATCACCCATCCAAATGCTGCTATCCCATCATCTCCCTCTCATGATCCCCCATCATTGCCTAAAACTGTTATCCCTACACCGCTTGCATATCCCCTTGGTACTCTCACATTCTTCCATGGTGGCCTCCTTGCAGAAGAAAAACACAGCGTATATACTACCCATCATCCTCCACCTAATAATGGACTCGCATCATGTTTTCAGAATAACACAAATCCTATCATGGATTGCATGCTCAAGAAAATGAACTATCAAGGAAAAGGTCTAGGCCTTCATGAGCAAGGTATTTTAGAGCCCATCCAAGTCAAAGAACAAGTTTGCATGCAAGGTCTTGGACCTATTTCCCAAGACTCACAATTTAAAGATGTTGGTACAACCTCTAGACATCCTCAACGAGCCTTTTGCAAAAGAAATGTCAGCTCTTCCCATCGCCCCACTAGATCATATGTTGCCATCCCTCCTCCTCTATCCCATCACCTCAAAACCACTATCCATATCCCTCCATCTGCTCCATCCATTTTGGGTCCTTACATCCCTCCATCCACCATATCCCATCCTTCATTCACTCCATCCATCTTGGGTCCATATATCCCAAGATCACCTCCTCCATCTCATCCTTTCATCCATTCATCACCTATCCATCTCATCCATCATAAACATCCCTCTCACATGTCCCCTAATCAGGATCAACAAAGCCACATACCCGCACATCCTCCATCTACACATAATCCCCATATTCCTACCTTCGTCGCTCCACATCATCCATCTCCTCACACCCATCCCATTGCTACTAAACGCACTTTGGATGTTAAAGAAAACATGCATAAATTCAAACATCCACATGAATCTAAGGCTCCCTATGTCCCCTCCAAAAGACATGGTGAAGAGAAGAAAATCTAAATTAAATCGAACTGGTGAGGCTGCTAAAGGCCCAACAAAGATCAAACCATGGATCCTGTAAAGAAAAATATGCGTAAATGCAATCAAATGAAAAATCTATAAGAACATCCAAAGTTGCTAATCCAAAAGCTATTCATACACCCCTTTCATCTCCTAAGTCTGTTTTGGGTCCTTATGTTCCAAAATTCACCACCCCATTATCCACATATTCTCCATCCATTAATCCTCTTATCTTTTCACATCTACATCACCACATGTGCCAATGCTATCCCGAACACATATCCCACTACATATCCCCCATCCATTTATCCCATGTGGCTCCCCTCTCAAATCCCTCTAATTCATCCTCTGCAATCCAATGATTCTATTACACAAATTAACATCCAATTACCCAAAATTAGCCTTAACACTCATAGAACTTTATGTTTGAGTCCTTCATCCCATATCCCCATGTATTCTAACTCCCCATCCACATCCCTATCCTTATCCATTTTCATCCCCCACTATCCAAAAAATCCAAAAATAAAAATGTTAAACAACAAAGAGAAATAATCGGCCCCATGGTGGAAACTTACAAACAAGCTACTGAGCATACCATGATGAACCCAATAAATCCCCATCTGCACTTGGGGGCAACTTCCTGATATGCATTCCTGCTATGCTTCTTGCTATGCACATGTCTTCTTGTTATCCGTCCTCTTCATAAAACCCTCCATCCCACCTATCTTCTGCATCCTACCATCATATCCTATTTATCTCCCATTCCTCCATCCTTCTTGTGATCTTGATCAAAACAGGGGCACCTATCTATACATGCTTTGGCCACCTCTTGGTTTACATTCCCTTCATCCATGCTCTATTGTATTCCTTGGTCACCCATCCTATCCTCCTCTAGTTATCTCCTCTTCCCATCCACTTGTCTCCCATCCCTCATGCCTCATCATATATGACATATCTAGAGTGGGGACATCTGCTTCCTTTGTGACATAGTCCTTGGAGACATCATCTATCACAGCATCCCTTCCATCTCCCCATCCTTATCTTCATATCCATTTATACTAGCATCCCTTTCATCTCCCAATCATTATATTCCTATCCATCCAAACAATCCCTCCCATCCTTCATCCATTCTTTCATCTTTATCCTCATCCCATCTCACAATCCCTTGTCATTGGTATTTGGCTATAGGCCTCCTTCCATGCAACCCAATGCCATTTATCTCATCGCCATCACTTCTACTTCTTTTACACATCTTTTCAATCTCTTATCTTTTCTCAATGTCCATCGCCCCATCCCTCTTTCTTCTCTCTTTTTTGCGGTGGCTCCGCCCCCTCGGGGCGTGTCCGCCCATCCCCAGGGTGACTCCGCCCTCCCGGGGCGTGTCCGCCCCTCCTCGGGGTGGCTCCACCCCCTCGGGGCGTGTCCGCCCCATCGGGGCGGCTTCGCCCTCCCGGGGCGTGTTCGCCCCTGTCTGGGGCGGCTCCACCCCGAGCTACTGGGGCGTCCGTGCCCAGCTCGGGGCGTATCCACCCCAAGCTGCAGGGGCGTGTACACCCCAGCTCGGGGCGCATACGCCCCACTGTGGCATGCCCCTATCCCACCGTCCTTTGCCCCCCACCAAAAAATCACATTTTTACTATCTTTTTTGAAAAATTAATCCCGACCCATTTTCTAGTTTCCCCCCGCCATCAAAACCCATGTGTTGAAATTTTCAAAATTGATTTTTGATTTTTACACCGAAACTTCTAGAGGCCATAACTTTTGACTCGGGTGTTCATTTGAGTTGAAATTTGATAGGTGGTTGCGTTATGAGATAACAAGTGGATTCCCAACTAGTATCTTCAAAAGCCGTTGGAACCATTTTTGCCACATTTTCGGGGCCTCAAACTTTCATCTTGACCCTTAAAATCCCAATTTAGTGTTTTTTTCTAGCATTTTGAAAAATTATTCACTCATAACTTGAAATGCAGGGATCGAATTTGGGATGTTAGTTGGCAATTCATCCTATCTCAATATTGGGTATTTTTTGAAAAAAAATTGGACTCCGAAAAGTATATCCATGAGGTTTCCTAAAATGGAAAAAATTGACAATATTTGAAAATTTCCAAATCTGAAAAAATCTGATTGTCCCATTAAACCCCAAAACTTGGTGTAGAATCAATCCCATCATATCATCCTCCCAATTCATCTTTTTGGATAACTATCCCATCCCTGAGCTTTATGTGATTGTATTCATCCTATCATCATCCTCCACTCATCCTATCATTATCCTTTATCCATCATTTATCTTTGGCCTCTGGTCGAACTATGTTGCCCCTGCGTTTTCACGTAGGCAAGGTCGATCACTTGATCCACCCCCGAGGATCCTTTATCATCTATCATCGGTCTTTCTTTTCCATCCTGTCATCCATCGAAGTCTCCATCATGGTCCATCGTCAGCCTCTGGTCGAACTACATTGCCCCTGCACTTTCACATAGGCAAGGTCGATCACTTGATCCACCCCCTAGGATCCTTTATCATATATCATCAGTATTTCTTCTTTTTCCATCCCGTCATCCATCGAAGTATCCATCATGTTCCGTCGTCAGCCTCTTGTCAAACTACGTTGCCCCTGCGCTTTCACGTAGGCAAGGTCAGTCACTTGATCCGCCCTCGGGACTCCTCTATCTTCTAGCGTCAGTCTTTCTGCTCTGTCCATCCACTCCTTTATCATCTATCATCAATCTTTGCTTTTGTCTCTCTAGTCCTTTTCATCCACCATTAGTCTTCATCATCCTCTTTTTACTTTTATCCATGGTCAGTCGTCCGCCTTTCATCAAACTACAAGGGCTCTGCGCTTTCATGTAGGCAAGGCTAATCTTTGATTGGCCCCCGAGCCCCTAGGTCTTTAGGGTGTGTCAGTCGTATGTCTTATCTCCCTTGTGTCGTGTCATTAAGCTATGTCCTTATCTAGCTGGTTCTTAACAAACAAGATCCACTCGTATCAGTAGATCCAATCGGTGCCGAATATCCTGCGTCATATCGATCATTTAGTTTAGTATCCATCATCTTTGGTCTCAACAGGATGCATCCTTCCTAACAGACCTCATCAACCCATCCATCCCTTTTGATCCTATGGCAAAGGATGTTTGAACTCGATTGTGATATTTTGATACGTTTGGCTTTTGTTTATCATTTGAGCTCCCTATCATCACTTGTCAAGGCTGCCATGATCCACCATATTATGGTGTGTTTTGATTGGTCAACATAGGGGCATATCTTGATCTTTTTATGTCTATTTTTATCTTCTTGGTTGTCCCACGTAGTACCCACCAAGATCCCCGAGGTCTTGTGTTATGCTGGGGCATCCTCGTGTGCTTGTGGTTATTCCAATACTTGGCCCGACCAAAGTCATGGTGACTTTGGGGTGTTGGGATAGCCTTCTTGTTTGTTGTGTTTGTTTCATGCATTAGACACTAATACGCCTTGGTTCCACATACCCTGGAACTTGGTGTCTTATGCTATAGCAAAAATCAGTGCTCTGAAGATGGAAAATTGCATTAGGATTGCATTTCATTTCTATCATCTTGCATGCATCCCCCATCCTCTCATCTATCAAAATCCCCCCATCCATTCATCCTTCATCCTAGTCTCACATCTTTATCCAACCCCCATCCATTCCCTTTAGCCTAAACCATCTAATCATATCCTTGGTCTTATTTCTAGTCTTGTTACAAGCCTTGATCCAATCATCCTCATCATTCTCATCATCATCATCATCATCATCCCATTTTATTCTTCCATATCCCTTTAGTGTTGTTTGGGATGTATCCTTCCCTCGTCAACAACACTTTCATCATCCTCATCGGGAGGTACTCTTCCCTATCCTTTAGTGGTGTTTTGGGATGTATCATTCCCTCATCAATACCACTCATTGGGATGTATCCTTCCCTATCCTCATTGACAACACTCCATCCATCCTCAAACCCTTTTGGCTTGTACCTTGATTGGGGCAACATCGTCTTCATCTTTGTATCCATTTGTGCTTCCCAAGCTCCTGTCGCCTTTTCATCCTTTCATATCCATCCCTTTGCATCCTCTTCCTCATCTCCCATTTCACCATCTCATCCATTTCAAGAGCACATCCGTGTTCTCTTGAACTCGCATGTCCTCTCGAGGGGGCGTCCTTATCCCTAATCTTCATCTTCCCCTCCATCATATTTCTTCCTAGTCATCCGTTTGATGACTGGGGCATCCTTCCCAATCTAACCATATCCTCCTAGGTTCTATATTTTAATATTCTTTGAAATGATGCTACTTCGTAACACCATCTCAAAGAGGGGCAAAATGTAGACATCCAAATTTGGACAATTAATTTATCCAAATTTATCATCATCTAAACATCCTCTTATCTGAGTTAACTTCAAGTAATATTACTATTATTTAATTAATATCCTTAATTACGTCAAATCCCTAAGGTATTTAATTAATAATTACTTCCCACCTTAATCCTCTTTTTCATCAAATGAATTAAATAAATATTATATTTATTTAATTCCTCACATGTCATTTTCATCTAATCCTAATCCATCTCCTAATCTCTTCATTAAGGATGTGCATGCCTAATCCTTTGATTAGGATGTGTACATCCTCCAACTTTTTGCAAGTTGGCTTCTAACTTTCATTAACCCCTAATTATCCTCTAATTACTAATTAGTTAAACTTAATTAGTAGTCAACTCTCCCCATCCCCCAAGGAATTTTTAATTCCTTTTTATTCACCTAGGCTCCTCTCTTCCCCATGTGAATTTTTAATTCACTTTTATTATTCTTAGAATCCCCTTTTCCCATGCATCTTCTAGAACCTTTGACTTGTCACATCAAGTCACATGTGACAAATTCCCACCTTTTGGGAACCTTTTTCTTATCCACTAGATTCTTCCAATCATTGTGAATTTTAATTCACTTTTATTCTCCCAAAGCCTTCCCCATGTGATCATTGAAAGGTCACATCAAAGTACTTGGAAGGTACTTGTCCTTCCTCCACATCATGTACCTCTCTTCCACATCACCTACACATCATCTCACCCTTAGCCATCTCACATTCCACATGTCAAAATGTGAGGGCTTGTGAGTCCTCAACTCACATTAGCCCTTCATCTTGACCTTGTTGGATAAATCCCAACCATTGAATTCTCTAGAGAATTCAAGTTTCTCTATAAATACCCCTTCCTCTAAGGCATTTTCAACACTTAGCCATTTTGCAACTAAATGCTACCATTTTGTGCACTCATTTAACCATCAATTTCCTTCATTTTCATTTTACATCCAAACACATAGTCAAATCCTCCATTTAGCCACATCAAAAGCCATCAAGGAGCATACAAATCAATCCAAATCAAGGGCCAACCAAGAAGTTTCAGCTGCAAGGAGGAAGGTATAACCATTTATCTTCATTTAACATTTTCCTCTTTGTATTTTCAAATTCCTTAGGCTAATCATGAGGTGTTTCATTATGTTTTCCATTGCATTTAATTGCTTAGAATAGGTTAAACATCTTGATATCACAGTACCCATCTTTCAAAACTGTCACCACTCTGATATGTGTTGATATATACTATAGGGGGTGGTGAAAGAAGTAGAGGAGATCTATACCTCATGCCAATCAAGTTAACCTTTAATTGCTCAAGGATATTGGTCAAGGTTACTACCCTTCTATAGGACCATCTAATATTAAGAGGTGAAATTACCTCTCTTTTCTTGAGATACATAGGAAGAGGAGTATACCTTTCTCCACATGCATGCCAAGCTTTCCCTATCAACTTAGGTCCTTGATCTTGAAAATGATTATGGCACAACCAAAGGTTATTGTTATATCTACTTTGTACATTCTCTTTAAGTTGAATGCCCAGGAACTATTCCTTGAAATAGAAAGGCTTCCTGTGGGGGTATCTCATTTGTAATCCAACAATTTTCTTTGCGTGTGAATACTCCCTTGATCGATCCTGCCATTGAATCTAATTGTGCATGGTGGAAAAGAATGATCTCAACTGAACTTCACCCACAAAGAAGTTAACATAAAAATCTATATATTCTTCCAAGAGAAAATTATGGAAAAAGAATTCACATAATAAATCTTGTTGATTAGGAGTTGACTCAACAAATATCTTAACAAATTCTGTATCATTAGGATCATGTGGCTGGTTATTGTGAATTCTAAGTAACTTCCATCATAGGAGTTGTTCACTGAGGAACATAGAATATGGCATAGATGATCTTCTACAAGACAACAATAGCTCACGTATTTGACAAGCATCCCATTTAGCTCTATATGCTTTGTGAAATGATTCTTTTAATAGTAACAACACCTTCTTCAGCCTATTATATTCAAATTCTACACCCCTTCAGGAAGTAGCATCTCCCCATCCATTTCACCAATAATGGAGGGATATGTACCTGGAACCATTCTAAAATAGTTGGTTCAGTTTGTGTTCCCTTAGATTCCATTATTGGTTTTGTGTCACTTTCCTACAAATCTTGTTCTAACTCCATAATTCTACTCACATAAGCATTAAGTTCAATTCTCTGCTTAGTGTTCCTTTCTTCTTCAAAAGCATGAAACATTTGCATAAAATTATTTTTCAAACCTTGGATGTGCTTGTCTTTCTTAGACAAAACAACCATATGTTGCTTGCTTTCCTGATTCCATTGTTATATTTGATATTGCAACTACTCAATGAACTTGTCTTTTTTCTCCATCTGTATTGTCAATTTTGTAATCTCTTGATCCCTTTTACTTATAATTACAGCATGTGCCTCTTTTTCTTCTTGTTGCTCGGTGATATGTTCTTCATTTCTCTATAACCAAAATTTCAACTCAACAATTTATGCTTCCAATTTTTCTAATTCTTCTCCTTTCTGACCAAATTTTGCATCCCCTTCATTAACAAAAAAATTTGGATTGGGGATTTCCATATCAACGTGGAGTACATTTTTCTCAGTACTAGGTACATTTTTAACTCTGTCAAGAAAAGGGAGAATCGTCCCACAAGTTCATCTTCAATATCCACAAAATGTGGTGACTACACTCTTCCCTCTTCCTATTCCATTGGAAATGGCATTCTATTCTCTTAAGCCTTAGGAGATTGATCAACTTGTTTCTCTATTTCACTTATTTCTTCATCACTAGGCTGCTTTTTAGTTTCCAATATTCTTGCTCGAGTCCTAGGTGTTTTCTTTTTAGAGGTACTTCTTGTATCATAGGCCATAATTTCACTGGACTTAGTAGACAACCTCTTACTTCTCCATAGAGGAGGGGTTGTTTGGAAAGTGACTTTAGTTCACCTCCTCCTCTTACAAGGAGGCTCTTCTCCTTCTCCAAAATGCACAATTTCTACACCCCCTGACTGTTTCGGGGTTTCTAACACATCAGACAAAGTTTCTGGTGCATTGCCGCTAGGAGCCATTGAAGTCTATTGGGATTCAGGAGCACCTAAGGCTTCAGAGGAGGGTTCCTCTAAAGATTTCTCTCTCTTTTTAGATGACTCACCCTCCTCAAGAGGTCTTTCAGACTCCACTTTTTCAAATTTTTGTTAGAAATTTCCGCCACTTCTTTTCTGGGTTTTTACAAAAATGGTACTTGCATATCAATTGTATAAGGATGTGGTGTTTGAGTGGCCCTATCCCAACTTTATATTTTTCCATCATGGTGGTAACTAAATGAAACAAAAATATTGGTAAATTAACCCTAAGAGAAGGGTCTTCAGTGCCATGGCACAAATGAATAAGCAGACAGAAAGGGGGTCCTACTACTATGGTTATTTGTCCTTCACAAGTAAAATATTTTATTATCCAGGCTACAGTAGTTCTCCAGGGTTCTGGGATAGACATTCTGTGAAAACCTTTGTTCTATCCCCTAGTGCTTATGGTGATTATAGGTTGAGGTTCCCCCTCCCTATGAAACAATTCTACCATTCTTTGATAGGTAATGTTGGTAGTTTCATTCAAATCAATGCCTCTATTCTCAAGATTAGAGAGACAAGCAATAATTTTTGGACTTACCTAGAAATGCTTGCCACACACCACAGTTTGTTCATCTGCAAAGTTTTATGTGAATTCTTTTACCAGCTGCTCGGTATATACCTCAATTTTTTTCATAAATTCAAGCCACCCAACTCTTTGAAATAGGCCTACAATATTACTCAATTCCAATAATTGAGCTACTAAGGTTGGTTCAAATTTTTTCTTGGATCCTCCCATTTTATCTTCCCTTTCTACTTTGCTAAATTTTGCAGAAATTCTGTAATGCTCAACTTGTTTCAATCATCTGAATTGCAGATGAAAAGGGACACAATTTTGATATAACCAATGGAAGAGGAATTAACTACCTTAATTGAGTCCTTACTGAATAATCATGACAATTATGCATGGGAAATTGTGCAACTATTACCGTACTTCAAGCAATTGAGCGATGGCACAATTTTCAAAACTAAGAGAGGGAATGACTCATACCAATTAATTAATCTCTATTCAAAATAATTACTAACTTTAAGCAAAGAAAACCGTGCAAACCTTATGTCTTGTCATTAAATCAAACATCACTCACCTTTTGCTGACATAATAGGATAGTTACATAATTTGGCGAGGGTGGTGGCAGATAATTATGACATGGATGGGACAGTTTAAATGATGACAAAAATTATTATGACAAAAAGGGTTGTCATAATAATTTCATTTATTATGAAAGGGTTTGATATGATATAGCGAAATGAAAATTAAGGAGTGGGTGTCAAAGTGGTAACAAAATTTGAATGATGGGCATGTGTAGAACTTTGGAAAAATTAAAATATTGAAAAAGGAAAGAGTTTACAAAAATCTGGGTATTGCCAAAAAATGCAGTCGGGGTGGAAGAAGAAAAAGTTTCAGAACATCGTTGAGAGATGTCATCAGAATGCAACAAAAAAATTGAAGATTTTGGAGCATTGTTGAAAGATGCAGCCATAGTAGTAACCAATTTTTTTTCGAGCATCGTCGAAAGATGCAGTCGGAGCAGCAACAAAATTTTTTGAGAGCATTGTCGAAAGATGCAGCCGGAGTAGCAACCAAATTTTTTTGAAGCATCGTCAAAATATGTATCCAAAGCAACAACCAAAATTTTTTAGAGCATCATCGAAAGATGCAACCAAAAAAAGGAAGAAGAATGTGAAATTTTGGTCTTTGATTTCCCAAAGCATCATTGAGTGATGCATCAAAATGCAAGATCAAAATGAGGAACAACACAAGTCAGTTGTGCAAGTTTCAGAGCATCACAACAACTGAGCCAACAAGCTCTGGAGCACCCCAACAAGGTGCGCTGAAATTTATGTTTACCAAAGAAATGAAGTCCTACAAAATATAGAAAAAATTTAACCAAATCCAAATAATGAAGTTGATGAAGAATTTGAAAGAAACATTTTGAAATGAAATAAATTCATACACATGCTCTTTTTTTATTTATTTATTATTTAATGGGAGAAAATATATTGACTTTGTCGTAGTAGAGTCAATGCACTAGATTTCTCCCTACATTTCTACCATTTTTGTAAATTCCTCTCTATTAATAGGCTTATGGTAGATGCGTTATCAATGTCCATTAACTAGGAGAGTTCAGGTATCACCATCAATGGGTTTTAGCTAAACCAAACCATTTACAAATACCTCAGAAATTTCATATGGCCTGAGCTAATGCATTCTAAGTTTTCCCTAGCGATCCTTGTATCTAGAATCAAAAATTTGTGCCCAATCCCCATTATGGAATCCTCTCTCCTTGATATGCTAAGTGCTTATCATGCCAGACCTTGTGTTGTTGTTGTACCAACTTAGTTTGATGGACAACATCCAAATGAAGTTCATCCAATTCACTAAGTTGTAAAACTCTCTCTATCTAGGCTCACTTAAGATCTATACCAAACTTCATGGCTGTCCAGAGAGTTTGGAGTTCAAATTCAGTGGGAAAGAGAGGTTTCTTCCCAAAAACTAACTCATATGGACTATACCTGGTAGTTGATTTCCATGTGGTGTTATAAGCCCAAATGACTTCTGGTAGTTTCTGAGCCTAGTCTTTCCTTCCTGATGAAACTATTTTTGTTAAAGTGTTTTCTAATTCCATGTTAGTGAGTTTGACCTGTCCATTCACTTGAGGGTGGTAGAGTGAGGATTTCTTATGGCTCACTTGGAAATGATCGGTGAAGGCTAACGCAACTTTAGACATAAACTGATGGCCCTGGTTTGTGACGATTGTCCTAGGAGCTCCAAATCTAAGGAAAATTCTGTTGTAAAGGAAATTAGCTACTTGTTCCTCTATAGCAACTCGTAGGGTGTGTACTTCTGCCCATTTAGTCAGGTAGTAGGTATAGATCAAAATGTACTCTTTTCCTTGTGAAGGAGGGTCTATAGAGCTGATAAAATCCAATCCCCATTTTTCAAATGGTTCAAGGACTACCTGAGGTTGTAGGGGCATTTCATTAGATGCAGTTGGTCTTCCTACCCTTTGACATTCATCACATCTGTGAACATATTTCTTGATATCCTTATGTATAGAAGGCCAATAGTATCCTACTCCCAAAATCTTATGGATTTTCCTTTTGGAAAAATAATGCCCTCCAGAAGGATCATCATGACAGGCTCTAAGGATACTATAGTTATCATCTACCCTAACACAACATCATAGAACCATATCAGGTCCACATCGAAGTAGGATCTAATTAATCCATTTGAAGGGGGAACTTTCTCTAACAAGGCGTTTCTTTTATTTTGATGAAAAATGAGGTGGTACTTCTAGAGTGGCCAAGTAGTTTTCAATATCGAAAAACCAAGGGGCTTTAGTAGAGATGGAGAACAAATTTTCATCTGAGAACTCATCCTGTACCAGAGAACAATCACCATCATCATGTTTAATTTGGGATAGAAAATCTGCAACTACATTGAACCAATAATTCCTTTCTATTGGAGTCAAATTCTTACTAATGAAATATATGCCATATTTTCCCCCATTCTCATCTTCTTATCCTAATATCGCTCCAATGGAATCATTGAATGCATCAGCATAAATATGGAATGAAAGGTTCCAATTGGGTCCATGAAGGACAGGAGCAGAGATGAGTTTCTCCTTGATGATTTCAAATGATGACTGACACTCAGGTGTTCAAGTGAACTCTACATTCTTCTGAAGAAGGTAAAACATAGCCCGATTGCGATCTTACTAAAGTTTTCTATGAATCTTCAATAGTATCCAACATGCCCTAAGAAATTTCTGACATCGGTCTAGGTTTTTGGGGTCTCAAGTTTTATTACTTTGATTTTCTTAGGATCAATCTTATTCCCTTCAGTTGAAATATGGTGTCCCAACACTATTCCTTGTTCTACCATTATCAAAAATTTCTCGTGGCTTAGGGAAAAATGATGATCCTCACATCACTTCAACACCTTATCTAGATTTTGGAGGGCCTCATCAAAGGTTGAACCATATACAGTGAAATCGTCCATATAAACTTTCATACATTCATTCACCAACTCAACAAATATAGCCAGAATAACTCTTTGGAATGTTGCAGGAGCATTGCATATCCAAAAAGGAAGAACCCAATATGTGAATGTCCCTCAAGGATAGGTAAAAGTCATCTTATCATTGCCTTCTACCACTACTTGTATCTAGTTGTAACTATTAAATCCATCCAGAAATGAAAAATATTTCCTCCTAGCCAAGTTATCCAACACTTGGTCTACAAATGGTAGAGAAAAATAATCTGTGTGTGTTTCTTTGTTAAGTTCCCTACAATCTACACACGCTCTCCACTTTCCAATTTTATTTGGAACCACAACCAAAGGTAACACCCATTTACTATTAGAAATCGGATAAATATACCCCACTTGTAGGAGTTTCTCAATTTTGGTTTTAATGACATCTTTTAAGGCAAGATTGAGTCTCCGTTGTGGTTGGCGAACATGTAAAAAATATTCAGTATAGATATGATGAGCACACACACTTAGGTGTATTCCTCTCATAACTATATAGTCCCAAGCAAAAGCTCTAGATCTATTCACTAGGGTATCAAACAATTTGTGTTCTTCCAACTCATTCAACCAACTGTTAATGTTCAAAGTTTTTCCTAGTAGCAACATAATGGTTTTAACTCCCAGATGGTTGGATGTGACAGTTTACATGGGCCTTGCCAAGGTATTAAGAGGACATATACGAGGTATGGTTTTATGAAGTTTGGCAACATCTTCAAAGAAATGGTGTATTTTTGGAACTAAGTTCATCAAAGAACAAGGTAATCCCATGAAACTAGTTGTTACCTGGTTTACACCCTCAAGCTCAATCAGGCAAGCATCTATGTTACAGGTGTCATAAGGGTCAAATGAGGTCTCTTCATCAAAGGTTTTTCATGCTAGGTTCCCTCTTGAACAATTTTTTCCCACATTTTTACCATGTTGCATCGGTTGTTCCCTTAGTTTTTGCATTCTCTGTATCCTGGTTCCTATTGGCATAGGTCCGTGATGTTTCCCCGACTCAGGTTATGTTTTCTACATTGGATGAGTCTGTGTTGCCTATCGGTAGGAGTCATACGATGTCACAATGATCAAAAGGCTTCTGCATACTTCATTCGGCTTGATGCTTCATTTGTTTTGGCGAGCATGGGGTTTCTATCGGCATATGTTTTCACCATCGGGGTTGTGTCTTACCGATTTTATCATCTCTCCCCGACTAAGGTATATGGTGATTCATCGACGAAGCCTTATTCTATTGGCATAGGGTCTCAGCGAAGTCTTCTTGTTTTGCCAGCTGGAGGAGCAGAATATATCACATCGGCATGAGTTTAGGTTTTCATGAAGGTGCCACGAAAACTTCTTTTTGTCTTACCGACAATGTGCAAGGTGGTTGTCTTTTGGCATGAGTTCATTTTATTCTTGCCGATGGGAAACATGAGGGCTCCTGGTCAGCATAACAACTTCCTTGTTTCGGTGACTTTCAATGCATGAGGCCTTTCGGTGTAACAGATGCAGTCTATGAGAGGTCTCTCCGATGGGCGAAGGCTACATCGACATAGTTGGAAAATGAATGGGCTCATTGACAGGATAAAGCATGGGTCTTGGCGACTAAGGGTTTTCTATTCGGCAGAGGTTCTTTTCTTCGACAAAGGGTCTTGGCGAACACCTCAAGTTTTGCCGAAGTCCCAGGGAGCCCGACACGCAAGTGGATGGCCAGCGGATGATGTTGGTTTCAGCATAGGTCTCAACGAAGCAAGAGAAGCTAACCAGGGAGTATATGGCATGAAAAATCATCTAAGGGAAAAGTCAGCAGGACCCTCCTATTTTCTGGCTGACTAATTGCTTGATTCATTCCATCTTGAGCAGGTCGTTGAGACCTAGTTTTAGTCACGCTGAACGAGCCTGTAGAGCTATCACTATAACAAAGAAGGCTCGGTATGACCTCTTACCGCGTAGTTTTTCCTTGGCCGATAGGCCATTCAATCGCCATTCGGCAAGACTCTCAGCAACTGAGATCTTTGGGGAAACCTACAACATCTGGGAAGATATCCTAGTGAGGATTCAACCTCTTGTCGACATGTGAAGAATCTCAGAATGAGGGATGCTTTCGGCAAAGCTTTTTAGATCTTGACAGAATGTCCCAGCAAAGCATGGAGTCTCGCCGAAAGGAAAGATGAGCCCTCACTGAGACAAAAGGAATTCACCAGGAGGAGGGAGAGTTCTATGAGATGTCTCGGTGACTCGAGGGGTCTTGCCGAAGTGAAACAAAACATGTGCTCACCAAAGCTAAGGTGCCTTCGGCACAACCTCTTCCTGACAGAGAGTTGTCTGGCCGACGGAAGAAGTGGAGCCCGGCGGGATGGTTTCCAGAAAACATTGATGAAGGTCTCCCCAACATGAATTTCATAGATAAAGCGCTCGACTGTCGCTATGATGTTTTCCTGACGGTCAATATCTCGGTGAAGGAAATTTGGAACCAGGTGGAATGAAGTACTTTCAGTGTGACTTAATGATGCTCGTTGAGACTTCTGATCAAATTCGTTTGTCTTGCCGATGTTTTTGGCGGTATCAACATGACTTCTAAAGTTGCAGAGATACATAATCGCATCGACATGACACTTTTAGTGTCTTGCCGAGACACATTTTCATTCAAGGGACTTTTGACCAGAAGCAGGGCTACGTGGCTTTCACTCGGCCAATCAAAGAGATATAAGGGTAAACTGTGGCAGTCCAAAGAGCATCAACATGATGAAGGGTGATGTGTATCTGTTGCAGGATCAAAGCATTCATTGTGCGGCTGAAGTAGCTCAACTGGACATGATGGATCGAATAAATGTGGTAGCTGAAAGAATATCTAAAGAGGAATTCTTCGTGAATGTTTCACATCAACACCAACAATAGGGACATGCAGGATCTTCAACATTAACTCAACAAAAGATCTAGAGAAAAGTCTATCCCGAATCGGGATATTTTTGTAAGCCCTAAGGGGGCCGTTATCAGTCTGTATATAAGGCATTTTTACCTTTTTGTAAATAGTTCTGATTGCACACTTAGAAGAGTTAGTGATTTTCAATCAATCCTTTCTTATTCAATGTCTATTTTCTGTAACTCAGGTGGAATCTTGAATATAACATAGAGTTTACCTTGGAAGTTTGTCTTCATGTTTGCATGATTCTCATTTATGTATCTTTCTTTTTATTGAGCTTGCAAGTTTCTAACTGTGTTTTCCATAATACTGTATTCATATCTTAGAGTTGTGAAATCAATCTTTCCTTCCTGAGATGTGTAAGTATACCAAACCTGTTAGAAAGACAAGCATTTAAATCTGAAAGATGTTGTTTTGAGAATAGCAATTAGGCTTTCAAGTGTATGTTTTTCTGTGTTCATTTCATGATTTCTCAAGCATCTTGGTGTATCACCCTAGTGTAGTCCTTTAATTTTTGTACTCTTTATCCCTTTTACTTCAAAGAATCAGTAGTTTAGGTGATACCCAAAGGAAATCGGCCTTCTCCGGAAGTTCATTTCAGCTATAGGTGACCCACAGCCTTGAAATGATCCCATGTTGCTCTAGAATGCTTAGTTTTTGTAAAAATTTGCACAGGGTGCAATTCTAGGTGACAACAGTTTCTAGCATGCCCGGTGGGACTCAAATTTGTTTTAACTACTGGCTTGGTATGCAGCCAGTGAATTATCAGGCTTTATAAAATCCCTTTGGCATACTTGGCGACTCCACAAAGAGGAAGAACTTGAGAAATACATGCCTTCTATAGTATATGAAAAGAGTTCAAACAAGAAGCAGCTCAGGCCCTTTTGAATACTTACAGCTGTCACCACCAAGAAGACGAGACAGAGTTGAGGAAAGGCAAAGAACAACAATCATCTATTCTAGAAGAACTCAGTCCACTCCTCCACTTGTAAGATCTCATTTCGTTGCACCAACAAATCCACCTCAGATACCTCCAATGGCTGCTCCAAGGAATCAACCCTTTATTGCTTTCAATGGAGGGAGTCGTTTGAACTTGGCGCAACATAATGATATTCCAATGGCAGCCTTGAAGAGTCTACCAATTTTCACGGGAGAAGGTCAAACTACTCCCATTGAACATTTAAGAGATGTGGCTTTGTTATGCGGAGTCCACCACATAACTAAAGAAGATGTTGCAGTAAGATTGCTAGCTGCTTCACTGAAAGGGAGAGCTCTGTAGTGGTATAGGAGCCTATCGGTCAGTTCAATTGCAAATGGGATGACTTTGGAGAAAAGTTGCACAAGCAGTTCCAAGATAGGTTTGAAAACTTGTCTCTACTGGAGCAATTGACTACAATTAAGAGGGCTCCGCAAGAATAGATGAACGACTTCAACTTCAGATTTCAAAGAACTTGGGATAGAATCCCTATAATGGTGAGGCCACCTCCATAATATGCATTCTTATACTTTTTGAGAGCTCTGAACAGTGATATAGCTGTCATGATACAGTCAATGGGAGGGGTATCTCTACCAAATGCCTTTGAAATAGCTATTAGAGCTGAAAATAGTTTGATACAAGCTGGTAAGCTTGCTCCCAGGCCACCAATGCCAATATTCACAGAAATTCATGCAAACATCCCTTTGCGAATACCTCCTTTCACACCTCTACTAGCTGTACCAACGTTACCAGCTGTTGTTCCAACCATTGAAAAGCAAGAAGGTGCTGCCTCAAGCTCATCAAATGAACTACAAGAGATCAAAAGTCTTTTACAGACTTTTGGTAACAAGTTGGTAAACTTGGAAAAGCAACAGACCTATTCTAGGCTTTATCAACAACAAAATCAGGCCTCAAGTCAGCCTTTTCAAGGTCAGCAACAACAATTCCAAGGGAATAGACAACAGTATCAGGGCAATTATCAGGGCCCAAGACAGAGTGTGAACACAAGGCCTTTTCAGGCCTATGCTCTAGCACCTGTTAGTACAGTCAGGGACCTGGTTCCTACTCAAAACAACCTAGCAGCTGATTATGAGTGGTGCTACCCTTGTAACCAGCCTCATAATCAGGCCACTTGTTCAAATGGACTCATCAACCAGGCACTTATGGTGCAAAATACTTCCATTTCATAATAACAGGCACTTAATGATCCAACTTCACAACACCAGGATCAGTTTAGTAATGATGCCACCCTACTTAACTAGCAAGGTCAAGAGTTATGTGGACTGAATGAAGATAACTCTCCAATTGTAGCTAACACCAGGGCAAAGAAGAGAGCATTTGAGCTCGACCAAGCAGCCGACAAGGAAAAAATGTCAGCTATGGAGCCATCTACCTCTCAAGCAATTCATGGCTCACAAAGAAATCAACAACTCCTAGACAAGGAGTAGCCACGCTTACAATCTAATCCTACTAGCCTAAAGGTACACAATAAAAATCCAATTGCACCTTTTAATATTCTTGATAGCATGAGAAGAACAAATGTAACCATGTCTATGTGGGATTCTTTAGTCATTCCTGGTCAAAAGGATATATTACAATCAACCCTATCAAGTCTAAAAATGTCTGATGAATCTGAGCCCCCAATAGGTCAGGTTAGAGCTGTGTTAATAAATGATTCTCAGGGAAATGATCAGCATCCTTGCATAGATAATGAAAAAAGAGTTAAACCACCTCCTTTCTATGTGTCAGTAATTATTGGGGATAAATTAGTCCATAACTATATGGTAGATAGTGGAGCTAGCAGTTCCATCATGCCAAAATAGATTGCTGACAAACTAGGACTGGAATATCAGCCTTTGGAGAAGGGAGTGATCCAATTGGATGGCACTTCAGTTAACACTTTGGGTATTATCAAGGACTTAATCCTCACTCTCCATGCTTGTCCAAACTTTTTAGTCCCTCAAGAAATATGTATCATAGACCTTCCACCTTTCTTTTCCTTGTGTTTATCTAGAGACTTTATAGCCAAGATAGGTGGTTATGTATCAGCTGATTGGTCACACATGTTATTTAGAACAATATATGGGACTAAGGTTTCCATCAAGTCTAAAAGGTTGGCCAAAGACCACATTGAACCATATAACCCAAGCCCCATCAATGTTGTTCCTTCTGCTGCAAAAGCAAATTATGTTGTTTTTTTTTACAATGAACTAGTTGCTACTCAAGAACTCCAATTAGAAGTTGTTCCTGATGTGTTGCTACATGAATGGGTAGTTGAGAATGTGTTGGATAGCCCTGTAGACCTCATTCAAGATGCTGGTATGGGCAACTATGTCATTCTTGAGCCTGATACAGAGATTCCAAACTTGGAGAAAGGTGTAGATCAGTTATTGCAACCACTTAATGGACTTTGGGAGATGTTCTTTGATGGTTCTAGAAATAAAAATGGAGTAGGAGGAGGTGCAATGCTTGTGTCTCCTCAAGGTGATAAATACTACTCTACATTCCATTTTGCTTTTGCATGCTCCAATAACACCGCTGAGTATGAAGGCCTTGCTCAAGGTCTAGAATGGGCAAGAAAGAGAGGAATAACCAACTTGAAAGTCCACAGAGATAGTGAATTAATTGTTAATCAAGTAAGGGGCCTGAATGTTGCTAAAAATGACATATTAAAGTCCTATAGAAATAGAGTGTGGAACATGCTCAAAGATTTTGATGCCTTTAATTTAGTGTCTATCTCAAGAAATCAGAACAAGCATGCTGACAGGCTCATAGCCATTGGAGCACAGTTTGATATTCCAGATGACATCAGAAAGGAGAAGGTGCAACAGTATGTGAAGGTTGTGGTCAGACCCTCAATTCTTGACAACATTCACTGGCAAGTCTTTGATAGTGATGAGCAAATCCTTTCCTTCTTGCTCGAAGAAGATTAGTTCTCCATGTTGAATCAGGCAAAACTCAAGCAGCGGTATGGTGGTCAAGTCATACAGCTGAAGACAAACAAATTTCCCAAAGGCTTGGTTACCTTAGAGTCAATTTTTAGTATTGATGATCAGCTAAAAAAGGGCAAGGCCGACTTTTAGATTAAATAAGAACACTATGAAGAGTTGGAGATCTTCAAAGGTAAGCTCCTTAAGATAGGAAAAATCTGTTCACCTGAAGATAGACAAGCTTTTATTGCTTTGTGCCAAGAATTTCATGATGTATTTGCTTGGGAGTATTCAGATTTGAAAGGTTTTGATCCCCATATCACTCAGCATACAATTGAATTAGAGCCTAATGCCAAGCCAGTAAGACAGAAACAAAGGCCTTTGAATCCTAAACTTGAGCCTCTAATGATTAAGGAGTTGACTAAACTAGTTGAGAGGGGTATTGTCTTCCCTATCAAACACACCTCTTGGGTCTCCAATCTTGTACCGGTTAGGAAGAAAAGTGGTGAGATAAGGCTCTGTGTAGACTTTAGGGATCTTAATCGATCCTATCTAAAAGACCACTACCCACTGCCCTCCATGGAATGAATCTTACAGGAGGTTGCTGGTTCTGAAAGGTTTTCATTGCTAGATGGTTTCTCGGGATATAATCAGGTGCTGGTTAAAGAGGAAGATTAGTTTAAGACTGCTTTCACAACTAAATGGGGCACTATGGCATACAAAAGGATTCCTTTTGGTTTGTCAAATGTTGGTGCCACGTTTCAGAGGGCTATGGACATCGAATTTCAAATCTTGATCAACAAGATTATACTGATTTACCTAGATGACATAACAGTGTATTCTAAGAATGCCGATGAGCATTTGTCACATCTTAGGCAAGTGTTCAAAAAATGTAGAGAGTTTGGGATCTCTCTCAATCCAAAAAAGAGCATCTTTGCTATTCATGAGGGGAAACTATTAGGACACATAGTGTCAAAGCAAGGAATCACTATTGATCCTGAAAGAGTCAGAGCCATACTTGAGTTGCTGCTACCTAGTCACAAGAAGGGTCTACAAAGCTTTTTGGGCCAGATCAATTTTCTGAGAAGGTTCATCCCTGATGTTGCAAACCTGTTACGGCCTTTGACAGTTATGTTAAAGAAGAATGTAGTTTTTAGTTGGATGAAAGATGCCAAGAATAGTTTCGAAAAGGTCAAAGAGGCCTTAGCAGCAGCTCCTACATTGGTAAATCCCAAATTTTCTAAAGATTTTTATTTGTATGCTTATGGCAGCACAAGTAACATTTCTGCAATATTGGTTCAAAGGAATGAAGATAATTTAGAACAACTAATAGCCTTTTTCAGTCAAGGATTAGTTGACTATGAACAAAAGTATTCCTTTGTGGAAAGACATGTTCTTGCAGTGATCAGAAGCCTGAAGAAATTCAAGCCTTTGATCTCTCACAATAAGGTTCATATTTTGGTTGTGCACTCAAGTGTTAAGGGGTTTCTACTAAATAAAGATATGAATGAAAAGAGAGCAGGGTGGATCACTAAAGTCATGGAATACGACGTAGATATTAGGGTCACCAAGCTAGTTAGAGGTAAAGGTCTTTGTGAACAGCTTGCTATTGGGTCGAATAGTGATATTGAGCTAGAAAAAGATGTTAGCCTTGCTAATGCGGATGAGGTTCAGAATGATCAAGATGATGTACCTATAGAGACAACCAATTGGGTCCAAGATATGACCCATTTCTTACAGACTGGTGAATGCCCATTAGGATTAAACAGAGCTAAAAGGAGATACTTTAGATTGCAGTCCATACCATATGTGCTGGTAAATAATGCTCTCTTGAAAAAGGATCTAAGTGGTGTCTTATTAAGATGCATTGACAGTGACCAAATTGAAAAGGTGCTTCATGAGTTTCATGATGGAGCTGCAGGAGGTCACTTTGCTCCCAGAACCACTGCCTAGAAAATCATGAGAGCTGGTTACTATTGGTCCAGCTTGTTCAAGGATGCGTATTCCTAGTCAAGAAAGTGCATCAAGTGTGCCTTGTTTTCGAGAAAGGAAAAGTTTCCAGTTATGCCCCTGCATCCGATTCAAGTAGAGCAGCCCTTCACAGGATGGGGCATTGATTTCATCGGTCCAATAAACCCACCTTCTAGTGCTGGTCACAAGTGGGTACTTACAACCACTAATTATTTTACAAGGTGGATAGAAGTGGTTGCATTGAAAGAAGCAAAAGAGTCTTCAATCTTGAGCTTCTATGAAGATATAGTCACCAGGTTTGGAGTGCCTGACTCCATCATCTCTGATAATGCCCTTGCATTTGTGGGATTAAAACTGACCGATTGGGCTGTTAAGCATGGCATTCATTTGAACACCTCCTTAAATTATTACCCTCAAGGTAATGGTTTGGCTGAAAGCACGAACAAGAACCTCGTCAGATTATCAAAAGAACCATAGAAGACAACCAAAGGACCTAGCCCAGTAGTTTAAAGAATGCACTTTGGGTGGATAGGGTGACCCCTAAGAGGTCTATTGGAAATTCACCATATATGTTGGTCTATGGAAAAGAGGCAAGATTTACCCTATCTATGGAACTACCAGCTCTAGGCATTGTTCATTAATTGGAAACACTTGAAGGACATGATCCAATGTCTGTAAGATATCATAGCTCATGGAGCTTGAAGAATCGAGGGATAGAGCAATGAAGGCTTTGGAGTATCATCAGCTCCAGACAAAGAAGACATTTGAAAAAGGGCAACAACGAAGGTTTTCAGGGTGGGAGACCTTGTGCTGAAGTGGGACATTCTCAAAAGCAGACCTAGCCATCACACTAAATTTGATAATATGTGGGCAGGTCCATTCATCATCAGAGATTGCAAAGAAACAATGCATATCAACTAGCTACAACAGAAGGTGAAGTGCTTCCTATCCCAGTCAATGGGATACACCTTAAGCCCTATTTTCAAATCTGACACAGTCTATCTATTGTACATAATAGTGTAGGTTTTATGTTTTCCATAAGTGCTATTTCAACACAGTATATATCTTCTCTTTTTGTTTCCTTTATCTTGCCGTTTTGGCCACCTATCATGTCCTATAAATCTTATGAGGTCGGGGCCATGTGCAAGCTGATGTTTTAATTGTCCTCTGAGTTTTCTAATGACTCCATGCCCAATGGTTAGGCCTAGGCTATCAGTCTTCATGTTTAGCAGGCAAACATCCCACAAAAATTGCCAAAAATGTTACCTGGTTTACACCCTCAGGCTCAATCAGGCAAGCATCTATGTTGCAGGTGTCATAAGGGTCAAATGAGGTCTCTTCATTGAAGGTTTTTCATGCTAGGTTTCCTCTTGAAAAATTTCTGCCCACATTTTTACCATGTTGCATCGGTTGTTCCCTTAGTTTTTGCATTCTTTGTATCCTGGTTCCTATCGGCATAGGTCCGTGATGTTTCCCTGACTCAGGTTATGTTTTCTGCATCAGATGAGTCTGTGTTGCCTATCGGTAGGACTCATCCAATTTCACGGTGATCAAAAGGCTTCTGCATACTTCATTCGGTGGGATGCTTCATTTGTTTTGGCGAGCGTGGGGTTTCTATCAGCATATGTTTTCACCGTCGGGGTTGTGTCTTACTGATTTTATCATCTCTCCTTGACTAAGGTATATGGTGATTCATTGGCAGAGCCTTATTCTATCGACATAGGGTCTCAGCGAAGTCTTCTTGTTTTTTCGACTGGAGGAACAAAATATATCACATCGGCATGAGTTTAGGTTTTTGTGAAGGTGTCATGGCGACTTCTTTTTGTCTTACCGACAGTGTGTAGGGTGGTTGTCTTTCGACATGAGTTCATTTTAGTCTCTTCGATGGGAAACACGAGGGCTCCTGGTTGGCGTAACAACTTCCTTGTTTCGGTGACTTTCAATGCATGAGGCCTTTCGGTGTAACAAATGCAGTCTATGAGAGGTCTCTTCGATGGGCGAAGGCTACATCGACATAGTTGGAAAATGAATGGGCTCGTCAATAGGATAAAGCATGGGTCTTGGCGACTAAGGGTTTTCTATTCGGTGGAGGTTCTTTTCTTCGACAAAGGGTCTCGGCGAACGCCTCAAGTTTCATCGAAGTCCCAGGGAGCCCAAGACGCAAGTGGATGGCCAGCGGATGATGTTGGTTTTGGCATAGGTCTCAGCGAAGCAAGAGAAGCTAACCAGGGAGTATTCAGCATGAAAAATCATCTAAGGGAAAAGTCGGCAGGACCCTCCTATTGTTTGGCTGACTGATTGCTTGATTCATTCCATCTTGAGCAGGTCGCTAAGACCTAGTTTTAGTCACGTTGAATGAGACTGTAGAGCTATTGCTATAACAAAGAAGGCTCGGTATGACCTCTTACCACATAGTTTTTCCTTGGCCGATAGGCCATTCAATAGCCATTCGGCAAGACTCTCGGTGACTGAGATCTTCGGGGAAACCTACAGCATCTGGGCAGATATCCTAGCGAGGATTCAACCTCTCGCTAATGTGTGAAGAATCTCAGAACAAGGGATGCTTTTAGCAAAGATTTTTAGATCTTGACGGAATGTCCCAGCAAAGCATGGAGTCTCGCCGAAAGGAAAGATGAGCCTTCATTGAGACAAAAGGAATTCACCAAGAGGAGGGAGAGTTCTACAGGATGTCTCGATGACTCGAGGGGTCTTGCTGAAGTGAAACGAAACATGTGCTCGCCAAAGCTGAGGTGCCTTTGGCACAACCTCTTCCCGAAAGAGAGTTGTCTGGCTAACAGAAGAAGTGGAGCTCGACGGGATGGTTTCCAGAAAACATTGGCGAAGGTCTCCCCGACATGAATTTCATAGATAAAGCGCTCGACTGTCGCTATGATGTTTTCCCGATGGTCAATATCTTGATGAAGGAAATCTGGAACTAGGTGGAATAAAGTGCTTTCAGTGTGACTTAATGATGCTCGCCGGGACTTCTAACCAAATCCATTTGTCTTGCTGATGTTTTTGGCGGTATCAACACAACTTCTAAAGCTGTAGAGATAAATAATCGCATCGGCATGACACTTTCAGTGTCTTGTCAAGACGCATTTTCATTCAAGGGACTTTTGACTAGTTGCAGGGCTGCGTGGCTTTCACTCGGCCAATCAGAGAGATATAAGGGTAAACCGTGGCAGTCCAAAGAGTGTCGACAGGATGAAGGGCGACGTGTATCTATTGTAGGATCAGAGCATTCATGGTGCAGCCAAAGTAGCTCAACTGGACACGATGGATCGAATAAATGTAGTAGCTGAAAGAATATTTGAAGAGGAATTCTTCGTGAATGTTTCACATCGACACCAACAACAGGGACACACAGGATCTTCAACATTAACGCGGAAAAAGATCTAGAGAAAAGTCTATCCCGAATCAGGATATTTTTGTAAGCCCTAAGGGGGCCGTTATCAGTTTGTATATAAGGCATTTTTTCCTTTTTGTAAATAGTTCTGATTGTACACTCAGAAGAGTTAGTGATTTTCAATCAATCCTTTCTCAGTCAATGTATGTTTTATGTAACTCAGCTGGAATCTTGAATATAACACAGAGTTTACCTTGGAAGTTTGTCTTCATGTTTGCATGATTCTCATTTCTGTATCTTTCTTTTTACTGAGCTTGCAAGTTTCTAACTGTGTTTTCCATAATACTGTATTCATATCTTAGAGTTGTGAAATCAATCTTTCCTTCCTAAGATGTGTAAGTAGACCAAACCTATTAGAAAGACAAGCATTTAAATCTGAAAGATGTTTTGAGAATAGCAATTAGGCTTTCAAGTGTATGTTTTTCTATGTTCATTTCATGATTTCTCAAACATCTTGGTGTATCACCCTAGTGTAGTCCTTTAATTTTTGTACTCTTTATCCCTTTTCCTTCAAAGAATTAGTAGTTTAGGTGATACCCAAAGGAAGCCGGCCTTCTCCGGAGGTTCATTTTAGCTATAGGTGACCCACAGCCTTGAAATGATCCCATGTTGCTCTAGAATGCTTAGTTTTTGTAAAACTTTGCACAGGGAGCAATTCTAGGTGACAACACTAGCATCATCAAATTATGTGTGATCTATGTTGATTGGGTGTCCTAGGATCTCTTCTACGTCCATCATCTCCTCACCACTCAAATCCATAGTAAGATTTTCCATGTTTTCCAATTCATCCTCTAATTCTTCACCATGCTATTTAATGACTACCATGGCTAGTGAAACCAAATTTTCTTGTCTGTTGGGACTTTTTGGTTCATCAACCCATACTTTAATGTGTTTGGCAGGCTTGGTACGAGGATAAAAAAATAAATGTTTTCTATTAGGACCATGTGAAATGGTCATTCCTCCCTCTCTACAGTCAATTTGGCCTACAACAGTAGCCAGTCATGGTCTTCTGAGAATTATTGGATAACTGTCATTAGGTGTAAGGGACTCAATTATTTGAAAATCTAGTAGATATTCCCATCTATCCACCTTAACAAGAACATTTTTAATGACGCCCTTGGGAATAGCTATGGATTGATTTTCCAGCTCCAAGATTGTAGTTGTGGGACATAAATCAATAAGTCCCAACTTTTCCATCACATCAACAGTCATTACATTAATGGTTGCTTTAAGGTCCACCAAAGCATTAGGTATTGCTACCTCATTAATTGTTATTGTTATAAGTGGACTACCTAATGATGAGTCCAAATAATGGCTCAATTTTGATAGGGTTTATCATATATTTGTTGTTGTTATTATAGACTTTAACACCTGGTTATTAACACTCTCCATGTTATTTCCCTAAATTTATGAACCTTGGGCATGAACTTATCCTTGTGACTTTTGATAATATTCACCTGCTATGTGATATATCTATGTTAATTTTACATGTGGTTAAATGAATGTTACTTTAAGGTGATTATGGATATGCAATTGTTTTGTGCATGCTAATGTCATTATGCAAGTTCACATTAAGATGTTGATATAAATGAAGCCTACAAAGTAGAAGAAGTTCCTACTAGTTGGTCGGTTGCTAAGGAAGTCAAGAGATGGCCATTAAGAGGTCAATGGAGGGAAAACTCTCAATGGAGGGAAACTCCCAGCTTGTGAGGAAGTTGTAACTTACCTTTTAAATGATCATGTCTATTAGTTGAGAAAATCTAGGAAGTGTGGTGTGTTGGATCCTCGTTGAGGCAAGTCTGCTTTGACTAAATTTGGCACGTGCATAACTTCCTCTCTCTTTTCCATGTTTTCAATAAATGACATTCTCCTATTATGTTGGAGTTGACTTCCTAGTTAGTTGGGGTTAATTAAAGGCTTTTCGCTCTATAAATAATGGTCAGATGCCCCTTTTCATAAGGTTGAATGTTCTGATATTGTACTTGTATTTTTAGTTTAAGTAATACAGTCATATTGTTGATATGTTGTAATCATGTTTACAAGGAATAAAATGATATTCTAATTTTTTTCATTTGAGTTAGCTTAGGGAAGACTCATTCAAAGGAGCGCACTTGGTGAGAATTCCATCCATTTAGTTTAATAGTTATTTTTTTGTTCAGTAATTAGTTTCGGTTTCAATAGTTGTCTATTCCTGCAACCATTGGAATTTTGTTCTGTGACTATTCCTGCAGCCAAGGTAGACATAGTAATTTCCTATCTATTTGTTGAGATTTTTATTTCTGTTATCCATTCTAGTTTAATGATTGATGCTCAGTTTAGTTGATAATTCATATTTAGCACTTTTTTTAATTCCTTTCAAGCATTTTAGTTTTCAGTACTGTTCCTTTTCTAGTTATAGAATGATGATGACTACAGTTGAGTCCTAATGCATAGACAGTGTTGGCCCATTTCAAGTTTACGTCCCTAGGTTGACAATGAAATGCACCTTCATGATGATCAAAATTACTACATAGTGCAACTGTCTAATCTCTAAGTTATAGCTTTAAGGGCTTAGTTATTGAACCATTAGAGGAGGCCAACATTTTTGGTGTTGTTGTTGGGGATGGTGTAAACTAGGAAGTTCTTTGGAGTCATTTCTAGCTTCTTTCTTGTTTTAGTATCTCTGGAGTTTGTTCTTAGCATACCCTTCATTTGAGAAAAGTAATGATATTGTATTCTTTCACCAATTCTTTGTGTGAGTTGGCTAATACTGAGTTAATACTACATGCATAGAGGTAGGACAAGGGATTCTCATGGGAGATTCCTTCCTAATGACCCTAATCTTGATAACTAGCTAGTTGAGTTTCAAAATTTTCCAAGAAATGAAGAAGAAGAGGAGGAAAATCCTTTTGCTGATGCATTTCCTAATTTGACCAGTTCTAAAACTTCCTCTAAAGACCAAACTACCCAAAACCTAATTGAGAATCCATGTGCTTTGGCACTCCATTGAGCAGATATGGGTGGTGCAAATCCAAACATCTATGCTTGATAACTTCATCTTTTCCATTTCCTATCACTCATCAGAATGAAGTTGATAACTTCAATAGCATCCTTGCTTCAGTTATTCCTAAGTTCTATTGGCTTGTAATAGAAGATCCTGACACTTTCTTGTTTGATTTTGATATCCTCTGCAGAAGCTATGACTGTACTACTGATGCTCATAGGGTTAAATTGTTTCCTACCACCTTGAAAGAAGCTACATTAAGATGGTTCATGAGCTTAGGTAGGAATACTATGGAGACTTGAGATGATATGAAAACAAAGTTTCTTGAGAAGTACAAAGAATACTGTAGGGGCAGTGATATGAGAGGAGATGATATCTTTAGGATAACAGAAGGAAGATGAGAGTTTGGAGGACTATATTTCAAGGTTTTGGTTTTTCCTACAAAAATTTCCACATCATGCACTCAATGAGGAGTCTCAAAAGTTTCTCTTTCTTAGAGGGATCAATGAAAACTACATTGATGCTCTAGACCTAATAGGAGGAGGAGATATCACCCAAGTTCCCTAGGTTGATATTAAGAAGATATGCCAGAATTACTCTAGGGCAGCTCTAAAGAAAGGAAGAGGTTACCAATCCTCTATGGGTAAATCCTCCACCAATGGAGTCTCAAGGATGGAAATTACTCACCTACTAGCAGATTTCAAGTAGGATATCATAAATAATCTAGCTCCTTAGCTAGATACACTTCAAGAAAAGAAGAAACATGAGGAGGTAGAGGAAATGTTGGTAGAATATTGTCCTCATTGTAGATAAAAGAAGGACTACAAATGTAAAATGGTAGCCAACATTAATAGCAAGTAGATCCCACCTGAGTTCAAGCCAATCCAGGGTGATGATGATCAAGCTTTCTATATTGCACAAAGAAGACCATGGGCCCCAAGACAAGGTATGCCACCAGATCCATTATCTTTAGTGGGCCTTATTTCAATTCCTATGCATCTGGTAATCAATGACAACCCTCGCACCCATCCAAATTTGGAGGCTATCCACCTTAGCTTTAGAATAACCCTCAAAATACTTGGCCCAATTACCAAAATTCTCCATCCCAGTGGCAACCATCCTAGGGGAATTGGCAACAAACATCCCAATGGAGGGGAGGACAACAATGGCCAAACTAGGCAACTAGTTAGCTATAGCCACCTCCACAGCCTCAACAGCCTGACATAATGCATCCTCCTACTAACTCAAATTGTAGCACACCTAGACCTACTCAGTTACCAACTCAACCCACACCTAACCCAAATAACAAACCACAACAACAACCAGTCTACTCTGCAGATGCTAATCAATTTCCTTCATATGTTGTGAGTGTGAGTGATATCCATCTATGTTTAGGAACCACTTTACCAACTCCTTCCACTCCTATCATCACTGAGATTCCTATGGAAGAAGAGGAGCTTCAAAATGTCCCTATTCAGTCAAGTGTGTCTAAGAATCCTAAACTAGTGTAGTTGTATGATCAAAACCCATCATTTCCTCAAAGGTTAGAAGTTGTTAAAAAAAAAAGAGAGAAGGAAGACATAAACTTTGATATTCTATATAAGTTGAAACATATATGTGTTATGATAGCTTTTTTCCAGGCCATAAAGGATGTCCCCATATATAGTAAAGAAATCAAGGAAGCATGTCTCAAAAAGTTAGGGAGGAAAAATAAAGACCCCACTACTATTCATGTGGTGGGACAATTGGTAGATATCATGCTTGGGAAAGTTACTATTCCTAAATGCATTGACCCAGGTAGTCCTATGGTAGGAGTCATTATAAATGGAATCCAAGTAAAGAATGCTCTAATAGACTTGGGAGTAACAATCAATGTGATGACTAAGGATATCCTGCAACAACTAAATGTTGCAAATATGAAACCTACTCCTACTATCCTGTAGCTTACTTATAGTTCCACTACCAAACCAGATGGTATAGTAGAAGACCTTGTTGCTACTATAGAATCTTGGGAGTACCCAACATATTTGATGATCCTCTCCCCTAAAGCTGCATTAGGAGGGTATCCCATTATTCTAGGTAGGTCATGGTTAGCTACAACAAATGCTTACATTAGATTCCAGTTAGGGACATTACTATTTCTGATGGGAGAAGCACTAAGAAGTTTGCCCTCTACACTCCTACTCAACCATCCCATGATATAGATAACCCCATATGTCCACATGTTGGAGAAGAGGCTGAGGAAGTCAATTTAGTGGCACAACTCATGATGATAGGCATAAGTAATTTTATGTAGCTTACGGAAGAAGATGAAATCTTATCTCATATAATTTAGAACCATTGTGAGGTGCATGAAGAATCACCCACTCATGAATCTAGTTCTGCAAGTCCATTGTAGACACTTCTACCTACTCCTCTTGCACCTAAACTTCCTACAACAACAAATATGCTTCATACATTGTTTCCACATGAACTAGAAATGCCAAGCATCAGTGAAACAACCATGATTGAGTTGACCACACAAGTACAAGTTTCAAAAGGGAAACATTTGAATATTAACAAGTTGAGCCAAGAAAATAGTTGTCCCTAAAAAACCTATTGAAGACCCATCAACATGCATTTTCATGGGATTACCATGACATGAAAGGATTAGATCCCAAGCTCTATACTCATAGGATCTATATTAGAGATGACTACACACCAGTAAGGAAACCACAGAGGAGAATCAACCTTGTATTGAGGGAGATTGTAAAAGGGGAATTACAAAAGTTATTGGATGTAGGATTTATCTACCCTAATTGTGCCTAAAAAGAGAGGAAAATGGATATTTTTTGTTGACTATAGAGAACTAAACTCTGCCACCAAAAAGGATCACTTTCCCCTTCCCTTTTTAGACCAAGTATTGGAATCACTTGTAGGTAAGCAACATTTTTGCTTCCTAGATGGATTCAGTGCCCGTATATTTAGATACAGATTGCACCTGAAGATCAAGAGATGACAACTTTCACTTGCCCTTGGGGGAATTATGCCTAATCAGTACTCCCATTTGGTTTATGTAATGAGCCTGCAACCTTTCAAAGAGAAGTCATTAGTATAATTTTAGATATTTCACATGATTGTATGGAGATCTACATGGCTGATTTTACTACTTATGGTGCTGATTTTGCAAAAGCATTAGAAAATCTAAGAAAAGTTTTGTAGTGATATTGTGAAGGCCATAATCTATCCTTGAATAGTGAGAAATGCTTCAAGATGATACAGGAAGGAGTATTCCTTGGCTATTATATCTCTTAGAAAGGAATTCAAGTGGACCTAACTAAGATTGAGGTGATTACCAATCTTTTTATTCCTACCAAGCAAAAAGATGTTAGAAGTTTCCTGGTACATGCAAGATACTATAGGTGCTTCATAAAAGATTTCAGTAATATGGTAGCACCACTTTATAATATTCTAACTAAATATGTTGAGTTCCAGTGGATAGAGGATTGTGAGAAAGCATTCTCTAATTTAAAAGCAGCCTTAACCCATGCTCCTATACTCAAAGGCCCTAATTGAGAACTCCCTTTCCATATTCACATAGATGCATCTAATTATGCTATAGGATATGTCTTGGGATGAAAAGAGGGAGAAATTGAGAATGCAATCTACTTTGTTAGCAAGAAATTATAAAGAGTTGAGTTTAACTACACAGTGACATAGAAGGAGATGTTGGCAGTCATTTATGCTCTCAATAAGTTCAAGCAATACATAATAGGATATTAGATCTTTTCCATATAGACCATGCAGCCATAAGATACCTTATGAATAAGCCATTCATTTCAAGAAGGTTAGCCAGGTGGTTGTTGCTAATGCAGGAATTTTACATCACCATTGTAGACAAACCGGGTAAGGAAAATGTTGTGGCAGACTTTCTCTCCAGATTAACTACATCAGAGGACAATTAAGTCATTGCCGACTCCTTCCCTGATGAAAATTTGTTTTCCATCAGTGTGCACACACCTTGGTAAGAAGATATAGCCAATTATTTGGTTATAAGGAGAGTTCCCCTTCATTTCTCTCCCAAAGAGAGAAGGGTTCTTATTGAGAAAAAAATTCTTTTCTCATAGATTGCAGGATGTCTATTTTGTATTGGACCAGATCATGTGATGAGAAGATTTGTAAGAGAGGATGAAACATATGATATACTATATGCATGTCACAATGAACCCTGGAGGGCACTTTGTAGCTAAGAGGACAACAATGAATATTCTAAATATAGGGTATTACTGGCCCACACTTCATAAGGATGTAGGAAAGTATACTAGGAAGTGTGATAGATGTCAGAGGATGGGCTAGCCAACTAAATATGATGAAATTCCTCTATACCCTTAGGTAGTCATCACACCATTTGATAAATGGGGACTTGATTTTGTAGGTCCAATTGATCCACCATCAAATGGAAAATCTTACATCTTGGTTTGCACTGACTATGTGACCAAGTGGGTTGAGGTCAAGGCTATGAAACATGCTAAAGACAATAAAGTTGCAAAATTCCTCTATGAAGAAATCTTCACATGCTATGGGGTTCCTAGAGAGATAGTAACAAATCAAGGGGCTCAGTTTTCATAAACTCTTGTCACAACATTGGTCAATGAATATAATGTAAGGCATAGGAAATCTACCCCCTATCACCCTCAAGCCATTGGCTAGTTTGAGGTGACAAATAGGGAAATAAAGGCTACCTTGACCAAAAAAGTGGCTATTCATAGGAAGGATTGGGAAAAAAGGTTACCAAAAGCTGTTTGGGCTTATAGAACCACTTGGAAGACAACCACTAGTTTCACTCCTTTTGAATTATTGTATGGAAAAACAAACATGATGCCTATAGATTTTGAGCATAAAACTCTTAGAACAACACTAGACCTTGGGATAGACATATATGAGGCACAAAAGGATAGGATCATGCAACTAAATGCCTTGAATGAGATGAGAAATTCATCTTCTCATCATGCTGAGATAATGAAAAATCAGAGAATCAGATGGCATGACAAACACATAAAGGAAAAGAAGTTCTAGCTAGGTGACTGGGAACTCCTTTATGATTCTAGGTATTAAGATAATGTAGGAAAGTTGTAGACTAGGTGGTTGGGACCATACAATTGTAGAGGTCTTCTCTAATGGTGTTGTTCAACTCACAACCATTGACCCTGTTAGATTCAAGTTCTTGGTCAATGGTCACCATCTTAGGTTATATCACAAACCGACTTCCAAATAAGAATTCATGTAGCAATTTATTCAACACCAAACCTTTGAAGTTCCTATAGCTGAAGGAAGTGGACCTAGTGTCCCTCATTTTGACTAGTTAAGGTATGCATCCAATCATAATAAAGATTTCCACTTTTGTGGGAATCAATTTCTCCATTAATAAATCCATCCACCCATCCATCTCCATCCTTTCTCTCTCTTCCATAACTCCACCATCACTTCACTTCACCACCACTTCACTCCACCATCACTTCACTTCATCATCACTTCATTTAATTACTCAACTTTACTTTTAAAGTAACCCATACTTCCTTCCACATTCTTTGCAAATGACACTCCAAATTTTTAGGTACGTGCGTAACAACTTGCTATACCTTAATTATCTTAAATGCATTTGTTTAATTATTGTATATTAATGTTGATATTTCACATAGCACATATTTGTACTCTGCCCTGTCACATCATAATTACATCCCAACCTATGTGGACACATGCTCTAATTTAGGTTGGGGGGGAGTGTGAACCCACATGTCATACATGTCATCCATGCGCTAGCATGGCAACAAATTTGAAATGAGCTAATTTAAACTAATATAGTTGAAGTGACGACTCACATGTATGATATGACACTGAACCACTGCCATTTTCTTTGATGATACCCCTCATTTATGCTTTCTTTATTTCCTTATTCATAGTCATAACACCACCAAAAAGGTAAATTGAAGAGTCACATGAAATTGGCGTTAGCATTGAAGAAGAGTTGCAGGAAGTAGAAGAGATTGGGTTTCAAAAGAAGGATTGTAGGAAATAAAATTTCACAAAAGTGTTTGCCTGATTGTGGGTAGAAACAATGGGAGGTCAGCTGATTATAAATGAACCTACAATTCATGAGGTGATATTGCAAGATGCACTCTCTTTGGATGAATTCAAGAATTGTGGATGGTTGGACTACTTTATGAAACTAAAGAGTTTCAATGAGGACATTGCTTTGGAATTTGCACAAACACTTTCTGATGGTAAGGCAATGGTAAAAGGGCTAGAAGTTATAGCCACCGAGGAGATAATTGTTGAAGTAACAAGTTTTCCTGCTGAAGGAGAGTCATGCCCTACTTGCGGGGATGCTAGATCAACTAGGGAAAAATTCATTGAGCCTAGTGATCCTTTGCTTGTTGTAGATAAGAAAGGAACAAGGAGAACTTCTCTGCCAAAAAAGTGGAAACAAATTGTCATCTACGTTATCAAATATATTACCTGTGAAGATCGCCAATCATGCCTTCATTCTATGAATTTTAAGCTCTTGAGCTATATGAGACAAGGTAGAAGGATGAATGTGCCCAATGTGTTTTAGAGCCTTCTTACAATCATGGTAGTTGAAACACAAAAAGGTAGGGACAACTCTATTTCCCATCACTGTTTGATAAAATTGTTAGTAGAAAAATCTTTACAAGAAGTGTTTGGTATGTCATGGGAAGAATTTGTGAACATTGATTAGTTCAGATTAGAAAATGTGCATCCTAGAGGTCAGCCCCAAGCTCGTAGGGTTAGTAGAGGTGAGAGGGTTACTAAAACCACTCCTGGAGCTTAAACTTCTGGTACAAACCCTAGCACAAACCCTCCTGCAGCTGAATCAACAATAGAAATTGTCTCATTTGAATCTAAGTATTTAGATGAAGGAAGTTCATCTTTAGACCCTAATGTTAATGTTCTCCCTAAAACTCTAGTTCGTACTAGGGCTACTATTCTAAGAGAGGAAGCACAAATGAGAGAGGCAGAGAGAAGGAAAGGGAAGGCCAAGAAGCAAACACCAGAAAAAGTGAAACTTATCCCTAGGAAATGGGAAGCTAATGAAACTGGTCTTCTTGTAGCCACTAAAAAATATAAAATCCCTCTGAAGAAATTAAAACTAGCTAAGCCAATTGCTGATATGCCACCAAAAAGAAGCCCTAGACTCAAAAGGACACCTAGGAAGGAGACAAAAGCTCCTAGGGGGTAGGTAAATATAGAAGTGAAGATTTTGAGGAACAAGCAAACATAGGGTTGGCAAATCTTGTTGTTGTTGCAGAGCAAGTTGAAAATCAAGAACCACTACAACCATAGCAAAATGAGCAACAAGAACCACTACAACTGGTGCAATTTGAACAACATGAACCGGTGCAAGGAAAGATCTTGGTAGGAAAACATAAACCTCCCAATTTTTTATGGAATCTTGAAGCCCTGAACTTATGGAATGAAATGCAAAAGAAAGAGGAGTGGAAAAAGGAAAAACTCAAGCTATAGGAAGAAGTCAAAAATAAAAACAAAGAAATTGAGAAGAAGAGTGCAGAGATTGGTACATTGAAGGATAAGGTAGATAATGTGGTGAATCTAGTGCCACAAATGATGGCATGCATAACTCCTCTAAGAGTATATGCACTGCATTTGAAGGAGCGTCATCTTTCCTTCAAGTTGTCAAGGGTTATTTCAGGCATAAGCCCTACTATTGAGACCCCACATGATTTTTTTCAAGCCTACCAATCCTCTCCTCTTGAAGTTGAAAATTTGATGTGTGAATTGTACTTGCATAATTATGTTGTGCCTAATGATCATGACTAGAACCCATTGATATATATTGGAGATATCCATTTGAGGGCATTCATGTCATGGATTCAAAATGAAATCAGATGGGGGCAGTAGTTTAAAATATATAGGGAAAGAGAACTCCATACCCCTTTGCCTCTTAGAGCTGAATCTAGTAACCCTTCAGACATTTATTATATATGGCACAAAACTATTTATCGTCTAAGCTATAGAAACAAGATCATGCCTGTTAGGGATGAAACATACCAAGAATATGAGCAGGTAGCTACTACTACAGGTAAAATAGTATTGGGATACCTATCGTAGATATGGAATACTTTTCCAAATCAGTTAAAACAGGATGAACCCCACTCCTTGCAAAATTATTCTACATGTAAACGATGCACTAGGTACGTACAACTTGGAAGGATGAAGTAGCAGTATTGGCTTCCATTGACATTTCAACCACTTACTCTATTGTGGCTAGTGCCAAACTACATATATTCTTAATATGATATAGATACAAACAGGCCAAGGTAGAGCAGATTGGAAAACAAGCAGGGGTTCTACTAGGATCCCAATTCAAATAATATAGAGACTGATCTGGGACAGTTGGCCGTTGGTGACTTCAGAGCTTTGATGAGGAAAAGTAATAGAGCTCCCTCTGCTAGAGGACTAGTAGATCATTGGGTTGAGGGGAGATGATGAGTCCAAATAATAGCTCAATTTTGATAGGGTTTATCATATATTTTCTATTATTATTATTATAGACTTTAGCACCTGGTTATTGACACTCTCCATGTTATTTCCCAAAATTTATGAACCTTGGGCATGGACTTATCCTTGTGACTATTGATAATATTAATCTGCTATGTGATACATCTATGTTAATTTTACATGTGGTTGAATGAATGTTACTTTAAGGTGATTATGGATATGCAATTGTTTTGTGCATGCTAATGTCATTATTCAGGTTCACATTAAGATGTTGATATAAATGAAGCCTACAAAGTAGAAGAAGTTCCTGCTAGCTGGTCGGTTGCTAATGAAGTCAAGAGATGGTCATTAAGAGGTCAATGGAGGGAAAACTCTCAATGGAGGGAAACTTCCAATGGAGGGAAATTCCCAACTCATGAGGAAGTTGTAACTTACCTTTTTAATGATTATGTTTGTTAGTTGAGAAAATATAGGAAGTGTGTTGTGTTGGATGCTCATTAAGGTTGGTCTATTTTGACTAAATCTAGCACATGCATAACTTCCTCTCTCTTTTCCATCTTTTCAATAAATGGCATCCTCCTATTGTGTTGGAGTCGGCTGCCTAGTTAGTTAGGGTTAATTAGAAGCTTTTCCCTATATAAATAATAGTTAGATGCCCCTTTTCATAAGGTTGGATGTTCTAAGATGTACTTGCATTTTCAGTTTAAGTAATATAGTCATATTGTTGATATGTTGTAATCATGTTTACAAGGAATAAAATGATATTATGATTTGTTGCATTTGAGTTAGCTTAGGGAGGACTCATTCAAGGGGGCCCACTTGGTGAGAATTCCATCCATTTAGTTTAATAGTGTATACACCTAAAAATTGTCATCACATTCAATTCATTAAATACAACCTATTTGATTAATGCTTCAACTACATATAAATAGGGTCTTACTTTATTTATATTGTTCACTATTCTTTTAATTCTCCAAAATCATGTTCTTCTAAATAATTAAATAAACAAAATACCTTAAACATGTTTATTTAATTAACCTTACTTAATCCTGATTAAGAATTAAAGCACATTTCTACAACTTTTTGTGTGCCACCTCATAAAGGTCACATGAAAATAAATAAGCCTAATTATTAATTAGAATTATCCTCACACACTTCCACCAATGAGAAAAGGCACATGGCTTTATTCCCCCACACTTCCAACAAATTTAGAGCACATGGGTCTTTGTTTCACACACTTAGGAATCCCATACATTTGGCATGTTTCCAATTGGTCAAAGGATTCTCTCCACACACATGGCATGTTGTCTTTGGTCAAGGGGAGAACATCCCGATTCCTTTCATCTCCACCGTCTATTATTTCTCCTTCAAATCTAGACAGTTGATAGGTGCCATGTCACAAAATGCTTGAGAAACCCTATAAATACACCCTGTTGCCTTAGCATTTATCATCCACAATTTAAGTAAAGTTACTATGTAGGTTTATCTTAGGAGCTTGGAGCTTTCATGGAGTCTTATACATAGTTTTCATATCATGTGTTAATTTACATTCTCAACTTAGATTAATTAATTGCTTCATAGTTACATTTTAGGTTAGTTTATTTTATGTTTACATTTGATCGTATGTATAATCATGGAAAGTTAATTTTAGTTTCATATCATCTCACTCATCTCTATTTGTTCATTTATCATCAACATCATCCTTTGTTTATCATCGTATCCATTAACCTTTCCATCATTTTATTTCATTTAGAAGCATACCACTAATCATTCCAACACACATTTGCACATAGAAATCATCTTAGCTTGCATATTAAGCATCAAATCTTGTTTTCTAGGTAGTCATTTTAACAACCTTTGTGCCCATAGAAATTTGAGGGCCAAACGGTTTAATAAATCCCTAGAAATAGAGGACAGTGATATGTATTTGAAAGGTTTGATTGTATTATGAATAGAGTAGTTTTACTTGCTTCAAAATTTGAATGTAAACCATCTCATTAAGGTTTGTGTTGACATTAGAATACTCTCCACATTCGACACACGCACAAAATGGCACCCACCGTGGGGCCTTTGCCTCACTTGTTGCTAATTTTTTTACAAATTTCATGATTGTAGGTTCAAATTGAAGACTTGGGAGCCTTTTGCACCTATTTTGAGGCACTTCTAGGCAGTTTCTAGAGTTTTGGCACCTCTTGCACCTATTTTTGGCACCTCTTGCAAGTTGTTTCAAGACTATTTTCACCTGTTCCGGGACCATTCTGGGCCACTTTTAGAGTTTTGGTGCATCTTGCACCTATTTTAGCGTCTCTTGCTTGAGTTTTGGTGCCTCGTGCAAGTTGTTCCAAGACCATTTTCACCGATTTTGGGATCCTTCTACACTGTTTCTAGAGTTTTGGCACCTCTTGCGCTTGTTTTGGTGCCTCTTGCAAACTATTTTAGGGAGTTCTAGCTTGTCTAACTTTGTTTTTAGCTTTTTGTCTCTATTTTGGTGCCTCTTGCAGTTTGTCACCAAATCAGAAACTCACATTTTGTGTTGTGCATTTGCAGGTTTTCCCATAATTCACTGTCAAAGACTCAAAACATAAACTAATAACATATTGTAGGGGTTGGACATTATTACTTGTTTTCCTTTTGGTTAAGATAGGAATGTAGCTTAATTAAAAGGTTAATGAATATCATGTGTCCTTTTGGTTAAGTTAGGAAGATAGCTTAATTAAAAATTTAATAAACACCATGTCTTTTGTATGTGATGGATGGTAGGCATATGCTCTCCCCTTAACTGGGTGATCCAAAAAGCTAGACCCATTCTTGGTCATGTGCAAGTGTAAGTGGAGTATATGGCATGAGTTCTCTCTTTATTCATGTGAAGTAAAGATCGATTGAACTATGGGTATACTTGCTTGCTTTTATTTATCCTAGAGGGCCTTCCTTGTGGGAAAAAGTAATCACCCAAGGGAATGACCCAACTGGTAAAACGCTAAAGCCAAGTGACTTCCAACTAGGATATAAATGTGGATACTTGAGGAAATTTCAAGTATCATGAGGATAATTCCGATGAGATGGATCGAAAGGGACTCTCACCACATGGATTATCCCCCATGAATGGAATGCCTACATTAAAACCCTTGTTGTAGATTTTCCAAAATCTTTTATCTATTCTTTGGTGCAACAACAGTTGTTGCCAAGGCATCCACATTCTCACAATTTTTATTAGAGGTGATTAGTTCACCATGGGAGTTTCATGGGGACTGGAAGCTTGGTTGGCCTGAGAAGAAAGTGCACTGTAAGGGGGAGCTCATGCAGCCAAGCTTATGAAGTCATCTACTAAAGATAGTGTGGTTGGGATAAAAATTGCAAGGAATCTAAAAGAATATAGTCTTACATAGCCTTAGGAGTGCATATTCTTATTGATGTGTCTTCAAAACAAAACTCAAACAAAACACCATAAAACACATTACATTTTAAAAGTGAAAACCTTGATTCAGAACTACATTCATTGAGGTAGACAAGTCAGTAACTTAGGTCCATCCATCTTTAGAAAATCAGTCCATTCAGTAGTGTTCAACCTTTCCTTAGGAAAAATAGAGTCAGAATATGTGGTTTACGTGATGATTTCACGAAATATCAAGATTCAGAAACCAAAAATCAAACCTCTTAGTCCAAAACAACATCAAAAAATGTTTGTCTATGCTCTATGACTTTAGAGAAAGGTTAACCTTCAATTTTTACAAGAGAGATTGAAAGAAAAATATAGAGTTATACATGATGCACTATTGTCAAAATCCAATACTTTTCCAATGTTTTGAGTACCTTAATTACATCTCTTGAGTCAAAACTCCGAGTCCAAGATCGTTCCTTAGATACCTTAGAAGTCTAAACGTGTCGAAATAGACCTATACAAGTGAAACTTTCCAAACTAAACCTAGATCTAAATATCTCAAAGTGCCTAAATCATCAAAATCTATCATATCTTTGATTGTTAGACCTGTTAGACCTAGTTTCATCTTTGGGATTTGTCATCCTTTAATCACGAAACTATGTGATGCAATCAAATAAAACTTAGTCTAATCAATAGAATTTTTCATTATATTTGACTTAGTATTAATCCTTGGCACTATTTCAAACTTAGATCAAAGCTTAGTATAAATCATAACACTTTTATGCCCATCCAAATGAGATCACAAAAGAGAAGGCTTAGGGACAAGGAAATTGGAACACCCAACTTTGAAATGGAAAACATAGGAAGTCTGAGTAGTGAAACTTTTGATATCAAAACTCCCAACATTGAACCTCAAAATAGTGAGATCCCTAGCAACATGGTTGATGCAGAAGAAATCCCTATTCCTAAAATCAACAAAACTCAAGGGGAAGAAATAAACAATGAGGATATCTAACAAGTGGAACAAGACCCCAACTTCCATAAGTTTTTGGAAAATATTTTTGAAAGAGATGGGGAAAAATACCTATTAATGTTAGCGAATCAAGGAGTCAAACTTCCCCCTGATTTTCATATCAACATCTTAAAAGCACCTCCCCAAAAGCCTGAAAAGGAAACAAAAAAAATGGTTGCTTTAACTCACCAAATGAAGAACCTCCAACAACAAGTTCTAGATATGCAAAGGGGAACTTCAAAACGATACTTGATCGAGGACATTTGTCCTTATCCCTTTAATCAATCCATCAACATGATTCCTTTCCCTAAATGTAGTGAATTTCCAAAGTATGATAAATACAATGGTACAATTGATCCATTAGATCACGTAAGGGAATTTCAAACTATGAGTCTAGAATTTGCACATGAGGAAACTTATTTGATGAGACTGTTTCCATGAAGTCTAGGGGGGACATGCCTTGAATGGTTTTCAAAGATTACACCCCCCATCAACACATTTTAAGAGTTGGTCAATAGGTTTCTCACTCAATACTCTTATAATATCCAACACGATATCACCATGAAAGACCTTTGCAACTTGAAATAGAAAAAGGGTGAATCCTTCCTCATTTTCTTGCAAAAATGGAGGAGATTGTTTGCAAGGTATTCTCGTCCCATGCCCGAAAAGGAAAAGATAGAGATTTTCATTGACAACCTAAATGATGAGATGAGTTATATATTGGAATTAAAATGTCCCCCTACCTTAAAAAAATTGATTGAAAACATAATTAAAATCGAAGAAGCCTTAGTCAAAAGAGGGTTCATTAAAGTATACAATGAAAACAACTCATCCACTTCCTCTAACAACTACAACAATGGGGAAAAACCTAAATTTTGGCAACAAAACAAGAATGTGGGTACCAATGAGGTCATAGCTGAAAATAAAAATACAAAACCCATATTCAACCTAATGGTAGTTGCCACCAAGACTAATCAGACCAACAATCCTCCCAAAACTCCAAATTTTAGCCAAAACAACAATCAGACTAATTCGGGGACTAAAGCAACACCGTTTCCAAAACCTTCCAATCGATGAAATTCACACCATTAGGACAATCCTTCAATCCTACCTTACCGAGGCTAAGCTTATCATAGTGCTAGAAGCATGAAATTGGGATCCACAAGTCAAACCTTTTTTGTGGAATGATACCCATTACTATGATTATCATCAAAACAAGGGTCATATGATGAAAGATTATTAGAAATTAAAGCACACAATCTAAGATATCATTGATAACAAAAAGGTACACATTGAAGGACCTCAAACAAACAGTGATCACAGAGTGTTCAAGAACCCTTTACCCAATTATGAAAAGGGAGAGTCCTTTACATCGAATACCAAAGGCTAGAATATAAACTATGTTTACGATTCTACCATTCATTGTATTGAGATGGTTGAGAATTCCATCCAAGATAGTGAAATTGGAAGCCAAGGGAAGGATGCCACAATTGAAACCCAACAAAATGATGACACCATCTCATATCAAATCAGTGACCTTGTACCTAGAAATCTGAGCACTAACGTTGACACAAATGACAATCAAATTAACGTCATCAAAATTACAAACTATCAAGATAATACACCTATCAATGTGATTACAAGGGGACAAGCCAAGGTAACATTGAAAGGAGCTACCCCTTCCACATCCAAAATGACTATTTTCATGTAACTCAATATAACATTGTTGATCAGTTACAGAAGATACCCGCTCAAATATCCATATGGGAACTTCTCAATATTTTACTGGCACACAAAGAAATCCTGAAACAAGCTTTAGTTGCCACCATAGTACCAAACAATCTAGAAGTTTGTACATTTCAAGCTATGGTGGAACATTTGACTGCACCTCATTGCTTATCATTTTCTGAACATGATGATGCATCCATCACCCATCCACATAATGCTGCTCTCCACATTGAAGTCCTAATCCATAAACATCGTGTCAAACATCTCCTTATAGATGGAGCATCAGGCCTAAATATCTTCACTCTCAAGCTTGTTTGTGCATTAGGATATTCTGAAAATGTTATTGATCCTAGAAGGAAAATCACCATAAAAGCATATGATGATGAAGAGAGAACCTTCCAAGGATTTATCGTTTTACCAATTCAAGTGGGACCAATCATCAAAGATATAGTGTGTCAGGTGTTAGACAAGGAATTGAAATATAACATACTCCTTGAATGACCATGGATTAATGAAATGCAAGCAATACCATCAACCTATCATCAACACCTGAAATTTCCTTTCAATGGATAAGAGGTCACCATTGTTATAGATTCTAACAATCCCCAATATTGCAATACACTCAGAACAAGTTAAGATACCTTTGTACCACATAATAGAGAAGTCATCAACTATGATCCATCAAACAAAGAATGTCCAGTGGGTTCTTCGTAAAGATAGTATGAGGAAAAGGCTCAATCAAAAGAAAAAAGGGGTCATTGACTCTATTTCATGCAACAATGGAAGTCAACTTGATGCCTTATCAAAACAATTTGAAAAAATCCAAATAAAAGACAAGGGTATGGGGGAATACTCATTTGAGAAATCTTCGTACTTATCACAACTTTCATCTTCTCCTAAGTCACATGAACAACCATCCACCTCAAGAAAACAATCTCTACAACCCATTACACTCTTTGATGGGAAGTTTATAAAAGCAAGCACTCAAGTGGAGGAATTAGAAGATAGGGATGTCCTGAACTAGTTATACAAAGATGAAGAACCTTCATAGGTATCAATGTCTAATATATGCATAGATAAGTATGGCAAAGGTCAGAAAATCCTAAAAAAAATGGGATATGAGGGAAATGGTCCTTTGGGTAAAAGAAAAGAAGGCATCAGTGAACCAATATAGCTCATCACAATGAATCCCAAAGACAAAACAAGACTAGGATGTAGGGAAGACTCAAAAGAGGAAGCTACTCAAAGAGCTATTGAAAGAATCTTACAACTACAGGCTAGTGAGGATCATGAAATAGATTCCAATGAATATGAATGGGACTCCCTCTCTGAAGAATCTTGCCACAAAAAGAAATTGATGTAATCTAAAAGTATACACCAATATGTATGACAGGACAAAGTTCTGGTTCTAGACCCCTTGAATATGGATCACAGTATGTCGTTGACTCAAGTGAAGATGATCATTCTTCGAGCGAGATAGACACATTGGAAGAGAGTAACATCCTATACCTCATTGGAAAATTTGACAACATGGCTATCCTGATACTTACACCTTATGACCTTGGCCAATCTAATGATTCCTTTCCTTTAATGCATCCTAAACTAATTGATTGGTATCAAAATGAGCCATTTGACATACCCACCTTTTCAAACGATAATGTCATCATGAACTTCTTGTGTTTTGATAATCTTGACACATGTTTTACCATTGAATCTTAGAATGAAGCTCCTGACAAAGGGAGTGTCAAACCTTTCAGCTGCAAAATGAAAAAATATAAGAAATGAGTCTAATATTGAAAAACAATTGATGACACTATTAAATTAGGAAAAAGTAAAAACAAAGATCGTATCTCAAGGTGAAAACCTCCCTAAGGAACCAAGAGATGGAAGGTTTGACACTCTCCTAGAACACTATCAGGAGAGATCTTTAGTACTAATAGAACCTACACAATCCATCAATGTTGGTACAACCGAAATAGCGAAGACCCTGCATTTAGCGGAATCCATGATAGAAGAGGAGAAACCTCATTTCACAAAATTATTTGAGGAGAGGCAAATCAAATTTGCTTGGTCATATGTTGATATGCTAGGCATAGATCCAAAACTCGTTATGCATCATTTATCATTACAACTTGGCATAAAATTGATAAAGCAAAAACTAAGAAAGATGCATCCCCATATCGCCCTTCTAGTGAAATATGAGTTGAAAAAGCTACTAGATATAGGATTTATAAGATCTATTGACTATGAAAAGTGGATATCAAAAATTGTTCCGGTATCCAAACCAGATAAGAGCATCAAGATATGCATGGACTTCAGGGATCTTAACAAAGCCTGTCTAAAAGATGATTTTCCTCTACCAAACATTGATATGATTGTAGACTTGACTGTTGGGCATAGAATGTTATCACTTATGGATGGATTTTTAGGATACAACCAAATAAAGAGAACACTTGAAGATCAAGATAAAACGGCCTTCACATGTCTTTGGGGCACTTTTTGTTGGAATGTGATGCCTTTTGGGCTGAAAAATGCTAGAGCTACATATCAAAAGCTATGGCTACCATCTTCCATGACATGACACATACTTTTATGGAAGACTATGTAGATGATCAATTAGAGAAATCCTACAGTAGAGAAGGACACTTAGAGATTCTAGACAAAATCTTCACAAGATTGGAGAAATTCAAGGTGAGGTTAAATCCCAAGAAATGTGTGTTCGGTGTAACATCAACTAAAATTTTGGGATACATTGTCTCAACTAAAGGCATTGAGGTGGATCCTACAAAGGTCAAAGCCATCATGGAAATTCCTCCTAAAAACATTAGTTAACTCAGATCATTACAAGGATGGTTCGAGTCCATCAGAAGATTCATTGCACAATTAGCTAATAAAACTCATCCTTTCAACCACTTATTACACAAGAATGTCTCTTTCAAGTGGGATGACAAATGTGAAGCTGCCTTCAGTTAAATAAAGCAATACCTGATGACCTTAAATGGTTATGAGATCGATTACACCTTTATTGAGAAAGCTTGTTTAGCAGTTGTATTTGCTACACAACAATTGAGGCACTACATGCTAACTCACACCATCAAAATCATTGCCAAAATTGACCCATTAAAGTACTTACTCAACAAAGCTGCTTTAACAGGGAGGTTAGCCAAGTGGGTCATGATATTGAGTGAGTTCGACATCTAGTACATGGATAGGAAAGAAATTAAAGGTCAAGCCATAGCAGATCAACTAGTTGAAGCACCATTGCTAGATAACAATCCAATGAACATTGAATTCCATGATAATGATATCCTAACCATATCTACACAACAATAGTTTCTATACTTTGACGGCTCTTATACACAACATAAATCAAGCACATGAATCTTGTTTGTCTGGCCACAAGGATACACAATTCCTAAATATTACAAGTTAATGTTCCCCTGCACCAACAACACAACTAAATATGAAGCATTGATAATTGGAATCAAGATAGCTATTGAATGGAAAATCACAGAATTGCTAGTCTATGGTGATTCACAACTAGTCATCAACCAAGTCAATGATGATTATTAAACAAAGGATGACAAGTTTCTTCCCTACAAGAGGATGGTGGATGATTTCAAAAATTACTTTGTTGAGATCAAGTTTGCACAGGTTCCCATAATAGAAAACAAAGTTGCAGATGCAATGGTCACCATTGCTTCTCTCTTGCGGATACCTGAACAACGAAGACATTATGAATTCATGGTAGAACAAGTGTCCAACCCAGTGTATGAAGATCCAAAATCCCAAGTGATATGCCAGATTGTCGACCCTCAAATTTCCCTCTACGGAGAAATCCATACCTACTTGCAAGACAATACCCTTCCAATGGACTTATCTCAAAACCAAAAATGAAACTTCATTCGACAAGCAGCTTGCCACAACTTAATAGCTGATGTGCTTTATAAACGAGGTTTGGATGGTACTCTTCTTCGATGTCTAGAACATAACGAAGTTGAAACTTCTTTACAAGAGGTTCACAAAGGTATTTGTGGTACACATTCAAGTGGCTTAACCTTAGCTAAGAAATTATTATGATTGGGGTATTACTGGCCGAATATGGAGAAAGTCATTTCAATATGTCAAAAGGTGTTCTAAATGTCAAATTAATGGAAAATTGATACATGCACTGGCACAAGAGTTGCATCCTTTCACAACTACATGGCCTTTTTGTCAGTTGGGATTGGACCTTATAGGTAAGATTCACCCCTCTTCCTCCAATGGACATAAATTTATAATCACAACCACAAAATACTTCACCAAGTGGATTGAAGTTGTTCCTCTAATCACCATCACTGGGAAAAAAATCTCATCATTCATCCTAAATTATCTCGTCTGTCGGTATGGTGTTCCTCAATCTATCATTATAGACAATGGCTGACCCTTTAAGAATCAAGATGTTCAATAGCTCTGTGAAATATTCCATATCCAACATCGGTTTTCTACACCTTACTATCCCCAAGGGAATGACCAAGTAGAGGCCTCAAATAAGACTATCCTGAAGATTTTGAAGAAAACCATCAATGAAGCTGGATGTGATTGGCATGTTCAACTCAACCCAACATTGTGGGCTTACATAACTAGTATCCATACCTCGATAGGAGAAAAACCCTATTCTCTTGTCTATGGATCAGAAGCTATTCTACCTATTGAGGTTGAGATACCATCCCTGCGTGTGTCACTTAAAGGGATGATTTCAAATGAGGATTATAGAGTATCTAGGCTACAAGAATTAGAACTGTTGGATAAATGCTGAAAAAATGCAATTGATCACCTAAAAGCTTATCAACAAAGGATATCTAGGAGCTACAATCACAAAGTAATAGCTAGAGCATTTTAGGTGGGCGATTTAGTCTTAAAAGAAAATCCCTGTAATGAACAAGATCGAGAGAAGAAGGGGAAATTTGAACCTAATTGGCTAGGTCCCTTTGTTATGGTATCAGTCTTTGGATCAGGAGCATATTAGTTATCCACACCATAAGGGGATATGTTTGATGAACCTCTCAATAGCTTTCATCTCAAAAGGTTTTCAACCTAGCTCATATGGTGCATTGGTAAAGATCCTGGAAAAATTCCAAAAAAAGATTGAAAAACAATAAAGAAAAAAGATTGTCCTCTAGTGAAAACCACTATGGTGGCACTTTGGGCAGGTACCTTGGTGAAAACTTGGAAAATAGGTGCCTTGTGTAAAATAAGCACTCTCCATCTATCTTGGGCTACATGACTTTCTCTACAACATTCATCCATCATGCTTCCATCTTTGCATTTGTCACGCTTCCATGTTTGCATCATAGCTTGATCTAGTGTTTGAATCATGGTATCTCCTAGCATTACTCGCCCATTCTAAAAATCAGTTTGTATTATCATATCACACTGGGGGCATGTCCTACATAGGGTGGGATTCTTGTACATTCTCAAGGCCAGAAAATCAAAAATCACAAAAATATTGAAAACAAATAAAAAATCCCCAAAACATTTGAAACATATCAAAATCCCAAAAACATTCAAAACATGTCAAAATCCAAAAACAGGTCAAAAAGTCAAAAGGTCAAAAACATAGTCTTCATTCAACTACGTCACCTTTGATCTTTGAACATAGGAAAGGGTGATCTTTGATTGTCCCCCAAGACATTTGGGTCAGTCTTTTAGGTGTCCGCTATGTTCATATTTTTGTCTTGTAAATCTTGGTCATGTCATCAGTCGAACTACGTGGTCTCTGCATGTATAACGTAGGCAAGGCTAATCTGTTGATCAACCCCTGAGGCCCCTAAGATAGGTCTTTAAGTTAGGTCTTGGTTGTCATGGTCATGTCTCACCCTAGACTGGGGGAAAAATCCTGCACTCACTAGGGGAAAATAAACTTTGAGCTTGAACCAATAGGAAAATAGTCATCAGACCAACGTTACAAACACAAACTTCAAATGGATGATGATCTTTTTGAATCAAGGGTTTATCACATTAAACATGAAATTTCAAATTGTTCTGCTTTGATTTTTGATATCATATCTCTCGAGTCCTCAATGATGTATTGAATTAGAGGAGCAAGGAAGGAGTCTGATTTTTCTTTATTTGTTGTTTGTGAGTTTATCATTATTACTATGCAAGTTGTTGCTAGACATGCGCTACAAAGTATCACTGATGACATTTCAAATTTGCATAGGAAAAATATTAACTCTTGTCTATTTATGCAAGTGATGCTTAGGTCATCTCGGTTTAATTATACTTAGATGCTTGTGTTAACTTGCAATTTTAAAACATCATGAAAGTAGTACTTAGGTCATCTTGGTCTAAAATACGCCATCGATTCTTGTACTCACTTTCAACATTTTAAATGCCCAATGATAAAAAGCATGAAAAATTGGTTAATATAAATTATAACTTTTGAATACGAGATTTGCATAGTTAAGTTATACTGCATTCATGTTAGTATTGCATGTGTATTTATGGGGTTTTTCAATGCTGAAACAATTTCACAATGGTGTCATCTCTATTATTAATGGATTGAGTTCATTGGACATTAACCAAAAAACACATCATTCTCATTTAGTTGTGCATCAGTTGTATCATCATTTGCATATCTTAGAAAACATTTTCACATCATTTACATTCATACATTCTGTCATAATATTTCCCTTAGAAAATACAAAAGAAAATAATAAATGACATACATTGCATATCATTTCTAACATCAAAATCATGTTATCCACTACACTTAAATAAGTGAGTCTCTTCAGATTTCCAAGAAAGTTGGGAAATATGTCAGAGTTATGAAGCCTAAAAGATTAATCTACTGTAGTCTTCCCACAACTTTTGGAAGTTGGACAAACTTACTTATTCACGTTAAGGCCTTGAACATTTGAAGTCATGCACATTCAATCATTTGCATTACACATCATAATCATCACATCACATTGCATAATCATAATCATCACATCACATTGCATAATCATAATAAATCACATCACATTGCATAATCATAAATACATTCATCACATTTCCTAATCATTATCATCACATAGAAATTAAATAAATTTACAACATTGCATATCATAATAGAGAAATCAAATGCATAACAGCATTTAGATCATAATCACCCATGCATATCATATATCATCAAAAATGTCATAATGTCCACGTGTACAAGGATATCCAAAAAATAGGATGAGATACATCAAAATCCAAAAGGGCACTATATCATGGGAAACACATCATCAATCTCACAAAAGGTGTATACACAATGTCCAAGGAACATCACAAAATGCTATTTCGAGCTCCCACCAGATGCTGCTGCTCTCATGGAACTAGTACCTCCTCTACCCAATGGACCTGCACCTGGATCTCTCCTATCTCCAGGAAATGGTTGTGTGACACCCATGCTAACAATTCAAGTACGAGATCTGCTAGAGTGAGACTGTACAAAACTCTCTCATCGCTCAGGAGGAACCAACTCATGATATTTACCTCTATAAAATTGCAACTCTTGAAAAATGTGTCGGATCTCTCTGAAGAAATCTGATATACCTACAAAGGGTGTCGTCTGTTGTATCCTCTTGAAAATGGCCTTAGCCTGCTCTATTTGATGTCTAAAGGCATCCCTCTCTAAAGTAAGTATGATCAACTATGCTTGCAACTGTTGTATCTGCTACCTATTTGTCCCTCTATTAGTCATCAAAATATCAATCTGTGCCCGACACTACCCTAGCTCATGCTGAAGGGACACAATCTATGCTTGAGCCTAGGCTATCTCGCTCTAAAATAACTAAACCTTTTCCTACAAAGCTGTTATATGTGATGACTGTTGGTGATAGGGTATCCCAATCTGAATCTTGGGAAGCACCACCTGAGCTATGGTAACAATCCTCCTACACCTTGGAACTACAAAATCAAATGAATGACTATCATCTGCACCATCATCACTCTCCCCACCACCCTTTGCACCACCATCACCTCTGCAACCACCCTTTGCACCACTATCAACACCTCTACAAATACCCTCCCCACCATCACCACCACCCTTGTCATCTCCTCCCTCTCAATCAACTAGCGGTACTGGCTCCTCTGGATGAGGAAGTCTAGGAAAGGGATGCGTGTGGAAGAACTTTGAATAATACTCAGTCATCTCGATGTCTGTAATATATGAAACATAATCCCATAAACCTAGTGTCAAGGTATAGTACTCTATACAAGCTACCTCATATGATACATAGGGGCCCCACTCTAAAACATCTTGTCATCGTCGTGCATAATGGGCAACTCCTAGGGGCATCCCCTGAACCCATCTAAACTATCGACATACTCATAGATACAGGTATCACTCAAGCACAACATGTGTCTGCCCAATCAGATAGTGAGATAACAACATATACAACA
>VDFB02373365.1:33733116-33766706 GCA_007258455.2 Sequoia sempervirens
GTTGATATGTGGTTGTCATTGATATCAACACTATTAGCATTATTGTATTGAAGGTTGTATATGTCGAGGATATTGAGAAAATTGTTAAAGGAAGAGTTGCAGGTTGCCAATGGAATAGTGAAGATCATGAAGGTGTCTTGTTTTGTATGTTGAAGATCAGTTGTTGTCAAATAAAGGGTTTATTGTTGAGAGTATCTAGTTCATCTATCGAAAGTTTCAGAGGTCGGCGTGAAGATTTGATCGTGCTATGAACAGTTGTGTTCTAACAGTATTTTTGTGGGTTTTGTCAGTGTTCCTGATTGAATTTTATGTGATTATGGTAATTTTTATTGTTGCGTATGATTCTCTGTTAATTCTTTTTGTTTGTGGATGCTTCTAGATCATTCTCTATTCTTGTTGTTCATTTGCATTGATCGGTGTGTTTGTGGTCGAAGATTTTTCTCATGTGTGTTTGGGCTTTCATGCTCTTGGTAGACATGATGGTTGGAACGTATTGTGGATGCTTGAAGATTAAAATTTGAATGTTTGGCATGCTTGAAGGCATTTTTTTTTGTCTCACCATAATATTAGCTGACGGTGTTTGATTCACATTAAAATTTATTTGTAAATTTGGGCCGACATTGTAAATATGTTTTATATTTCTGGCCAACTAAATTGTTGATGTATTTCATGTTGTGGGATATATAAGAGTAGTTGTTTGAGCGAAGTTAGTGTGTGTGTGAAAGAAAAGGAAAGCCAAAGAAATAAGTACACAAACATTGACCTAATCATTCGATTGCAAAGTAGAGTGAGAAGAAGGTTGAGCGAAGTGTGAAGAAGGTTGTCTATGCTTAACTAGAACTATAACCAAGCTTGTGTAGAAGCTATTTTCTCAGCTCACACCCTGTGGATCTAATCCAAATTACTATGTATTGTTGGGCAATGATCCCTCCTGTATTTGAGCAGTGAGCTCTAGGCAGTGTGCCTGAATGCATGTGCATTCCTATTATTATTCTCATTATACTTTTAATAGGGTATAATATTGTGGACTAACATCCACCATGGCCTTTCCCTTAACATGGTTTCCACATAAAAAAATCTTGGCGTTCTCTGTGTTTCTAATGTGTTGATTATTTATGGTTTATTGTTCATTCATCAGATTTGAGGTTAAGCTAAGTCTGAAAAAGTTTAATATTTTGTGACAACTAATTCACCCCCCCTCTCAGTTGTCTGTCCTTGTTTTTCCAACAACTAGTATCAGATCAGGTTCCTCTAAAGAATTTTAAAAGCTTGAGGTGATTTGAGATGGCATTGTATAAGAAGAACAGCCCTAGATTTGATGGAACAATCTACTCATTTTGGAAAGCTAGGATGGAATGTCATTTGAGGTGTATTGGAGAATCCTTTTGGAAGATTACAAAGAATCCATATGTTATTCCTCATAATGTTCCTTCCACTACTGATGAGATTAAAGAAGCTGAGAAAAATTTCAGGGCTATGGAAGCTTTGTTGAGTGCTCTAACATATTTAGAAATGACAAATGTGATAGGTCTTAAGACAACTCATGAGATTTGGATGAAGCTAGAAACTTTGTATGAAGGATATGTACATGTGAAGATGGCTAAGCTATAGAGTTTGAAAGGAAAGTATGAAAACTTGAAGATGGGTGAAGATGAAAATATTTCTTCTTTTATGCAGAGAGTAAATGAACTAGTGATGGGTATTAGATGTGTCGGTGGTACCTCGGAAGAGGAAGAAATTGTAGCTAAAGTGCTCAGATCATTGCCTCCCTCTTACAAAGAAAAGGATCATGCTATTGAAGAAACTAGATCATTGACGAATATGACAAGAGATACACTGATTGGTAAACTTGCTACCTTTGAGATGAGTTAATTTGGTGAATATTTTCCCAAGACTAAATCTGCATTCAAGGCTACTGTATCCAGAAGAAACAAGCAAAGATATGATCTGAGAGAGTGTTCTAGAAATTCATTCAAGTATGAGGAAGAAATGAAATAGCTTGAAGATGAAGAAAGAGAGGTAGAAGAGTTGGAAGCCTTGATTGTGAAGAAAGAAGGCAGAGGACAAGGTAAGTATAAAAGAGTGTTTCCTATTAAATGTTTTTCTTGCAATAAAATAGGTCATTTTGCTTCAAGGTGTCCTGAAAGAGTTCCTAGATCCAAGCCTAACAAATCTAGATTCCAAAAGAAATGTTACTATGCTAAAGGAGTGACTGGTGATGAGTCTGATAAAGATAATGGAAATGAAGATGAATGGTTGTTCCTTGCTATCAAGGAAAATGGTCGGGTAGCTATTGAATCTACTAAAGTTGAGAAAGCTCTTGCAACTCGAATTGAAGAAAAAGATGATTTGGTTATTGACAGTGGATGCTCACATCATATGACTGATGACAAAAGAAAATTTGTAAGTCTTGAGAAGTATGATGGTGGGGTTGTAAGATTTGGAGATAACAATGCTAGTGTGATTCATGGCAAAGGATCTATCTGTCTTGGTGGTAAGAATAACACTGATGATGTTCTTTATGTTGAAGGCTTGAAGCACAACCTATTGAGTGTTGGAAAGATGGTGGACAAGGGTTATGATCTTCAGTTCAAAGATGGAAGATGCATGATACTTGGAAGATCTAGAAAAGTAATTGCTTCAAGTAAAAAGATAGAAGGTAATATTTTTCATCTGAATGTTGCTAGTGAAAGTTGTTTAATTGCTCAAGTAGATGAAACTTGGTTATGGCATAGGAGGTTGTGTCATGTGAATTTTGATAACATTGTCAAAGTTCCACTCAAGCAGTTAGAGATCTACCCAAGCTAGCAAAGCCTACTAACACAATTGGCAAGGAGTCTCATATGGGAAAATAGACTAGAGTTTCTTTTTAGAGAAAAAAGCATCATTCAAATGGATTACTAGAACTGGTGCATACTGATCTATGTGGTCCCTCCAAAGTTAGAAGTCTTCATGGAGAAAGGTACTTTATGCTGCTTATTGATGATTACTCTAGAATGATATGGGTTGCTTTCTTAAGAGAAAAATGTGAAGCATTAGAAAAGTTCAAAAGTTTCAAAGCTATGGAAGAGAATGAGAAAGGCCTGAAAATCAAATGCTTAAGGTCAAACAAAGGTGGTGAATTCACCTCCAGGGAGTTCAATTATTTTTGTGAAGAGCATGGAATCAGAAGACAATTATTTTCTCCCTGAACCCCTCAACAGAATGGAGTTGTAGAGAGAAAGAACATAACAATTCTGGATGTTGCTAGAACAATGATGATAGAAGGAAATGTTCCTCACATCTACTGGAGTGAAGTTGTAAGCACTGTTGTGTACACTTTGAATTGAGTAAATGTCAATGGTAATTTTGGTAAGACTCCTTTTTAACTATGGTTTGGTTATAAGCCTACTGTTAAATATTTCAAGATCTTTGGAAGCAAGTGTTACATCAAGAGAGATGAGGACATAAGAAATTTTGATGCAAGAAGTGATGAAGGAATCTTTCTAGGTTACTCTACTAAAATTAAGGCCTATCGGTGCTATAACAGAAGACTGAGAAAAATGATTGAGAGTGCAAATGTCAGGGTTGATGAGGACTCTACTAGATCATCCAAATATTGTGGATATGATTCAGATGACCAGGAAGACAATACAAACAAAGGGAAGAATGCTCAGACAAAATCAACTTCAAATTGTGCCATATGTTCTAGTAAAACAACTTCAATTTGTTCCGGTAAATCAAGTAAGTCTAGAAGGAAAGACAAGTGCAAGCGCATAAGAAAGAATAAAAGAACAAAAAGTTTGAGAGAATCCTAAAACTCTAAGGTATGTAAAGCTAAATCATTCTAAAAATCAAATGTTAGAAGACAAGAATAAAGGTGTGCAAACTAGAAGAAAGATTGCAAAAGAGTATTGCCTGATTTCCAAGATTGGGCCTAAAGATGTCAATGAAGCTTGCAATGATGAACATAATATGGAAGCTATGAAAGAAGAACTAATGCAAATTGAAAAAAATGATACATGGATACTTGTTCCCATACCTAAAGAAAAAAATGTGATTGGTACTAAATGGGTATTTCATAATAAGCTAAATGAACAAGGTGAAGTGGTTCAGAATAAAGCAAGACTGGTATGTAAAGGGTATTCACAAATGGAAGGTATTGATTTTGAAGAAACCTTTGCCCCTATTTCCAGAATTGAAGTTGTTAGATTATTTCTTGCTTATGCTGCATATAAGAACTATAAAGTCTATCAAATGGATGTAAAGCCAACTTTTCTGAATGGTGAGCTAGAAGAAGTATATACTGAACAATTAGATGGATTTCAACTGACTGACAAGGAGGACATGGTTTGTTGATTAAAGAAAGCTCTATATGGACTCAAGCAAGCCCCCAGAGCCTGGTATGCTAGACTGGATAAATATTTACTAAAGCTTGGATTCAATAAAGGTAATCCTGACAACAACTTGTATTTCAAGTTGGATAATGACAAAGAGTTAATTATTGAGGTCTTTGTTGATGACATTATTTTTGGAGGAGATGAAAATCTATGTTTGAAGTTTGCTGATGAAATGAAGAGTGAATTTGAAATGAGTATGATTGGAGAGATGGAGTTCTTTCTAGGATTATAAGTTACTTAGTTAGACAAGGGAATTTTCATATCTTAGTCCAAATATGTGAAAGAAATGTTGAAGAAGTTTGGCATGGAAGACTCAAAGCCTGTTGGTACTCCCATGGTGATTGGATGCAAGTTAACTCAGAATGATGATTCTTCTAAGGAAAATCAAACAAGATACAGGTCAATGATTAGTGGATTGCTTTATTTAACTTAGACCATACGAAACATTATGAATGTTGTATGTATGGTTGCTAGATTTCAGGTTGATCCAAAAGAATCTCATGTGACTGCTATAAAGAGAATTTTTAGATACCTGAAAGGAATAGTTGATTTTGGACTTTGGTATCCTAAGGATGATGATCTTACTTTGAGTAAATATATTGATGCGGATTGGGCAGGATATGTTGATGACAGGAAGAGTACTAGTGGTGGTGCCTTCTTCCTAGGAAATAAGTTGGTGTCTTGGTTGAGCAAAAAGCAAAATTCCATTTCTTTGTCTATTGTTGAGGCAGAGTATATTGATGCTGCAAATAACTGTACTCAAGTGATGTGGATGAAATAGATGTTGAAACATATCATAGTAGTATATGATGAACTTATTGCCATACACTGTGACAACTCAAGTGCAATTAACATATCAAAGAATCCGGAGCTACACTCTAAGACCAAGCATATATCAATCAACTTTCACTTCTTGAGGGAGAAAGTGAATGAGAAAGAAGTCAGATTGGAGTATGTTCCTACCAAAGAATAGGTTGCATACATTTTCACTAAGTTGTTGCCAAAGGATACTTTTGAGTATCTTAGAGGGATGCTAGGGGTGATTACCCCTCCTGATATGAACTAGAGATGCATTTATTTGCATCAATCTGTGTGCTTCATAGATATTTCTTGATCTGGATTGATGTTTTCATGCCTGCTACTCAGGGGGAATAGTCAGATGTGTAGATATGTGGTTCAAAGCTTGTATGTGGGAAGGTAATGCTTATCTTTTCCATTGATCCCAAAGGGGGAGAAGAGCAACGTGAAAAATCCTTTAGGGGGAGAAGAGCAATGTGAAAAATATTTTTAGGGGGAGAAAAGCAATTGAGGAGAAGAGTCATAACCTAAGGGGGAGTAAGTGTAGCTGTGTTGATGGTATTTTTCACATCATGTGTTGCCATCAATGCCAAAGGGGGAGATTGTTGGATGTTGTGGTTGTGTTGATGATATGTGGTTGTCATTGATGTTGACACTATTAGCATTATTGTATTGAAGGTTGTATATGTCAAGGATATTGAGAAAATTGTTAAAGGAAGAGTTGTAGGTTGCTAGTGGAATAGTGAAGATCATGAAGGTGTCTTGTTTTGTACGTTGAAGATCATTTGTTGTGGACTAAAGGGTTTATTACCGAGAGTATCTATTTCATCTACCGGAAGTTTCAGAGGTTCGTGTGAAGATTTGATCGTGCTATGAACAATTATGTTCTGACAGTATTTATGTGGGTTCTGTCAATGTTCCTGATTGAAGTTTATGTGATTTTGGTAATTCTGTTGTTGTAGATGATTCTTTGTTAGTTCTTGTTGTTTATGGATGCTTCTAGATCATTCTCTATTCTTGTTTTTCGTCTACGTTGATCGATGTGTTTGTGGTTGAAGATTTTTCTCATGTGTGTTCGGGTTTTCATGTTCTTGGCCAACATGATGGTTGTAGCGTGTTGCAAATGCTTGAAGATTAAAATTTGAATGTTTGGCACACTTGAAGATATTGTTTTGGGTCTCACCATAATATTAGCCGACGGTTATTGATTCACATTAAAATTTATTTGTAAATTTGGGCCGACATTGTAAATATGTTTTATATTTCTAGCCGACTAAATTGTTGATGTATTTCATGTTGCAGATATATAAGAGTGGTTGTTTGAGTGAATTTAGTGTGTGTGTGAAAGAAAAGGAAAGCCAGAGAAAGAGAAAGTGTGCAAACATTGATCTAATCATTGATTGCAGAGCAGAGTGAGAAGAAGGTTATTTGTGCTTAACTAGAACTATAATTAGGCTTGTGTAGAAGCTATTTTCTCAATTCACACCCTATGGATCTAATCGAAATTACTATGTATTCTTGGGTAGTGAGTCCTCTTGTATTTGAGCAGTGAGCTCTAAGAAGTGTGCCTGAATGAATGTGCATTCCCATTATTATTCTCATTATACTTTTAACAGGGTATAATATTGTGGACTAACATCCACCATGGTTTTTCCCTTAACAAGGTTTCCACATAAAAAATCTTGGTGTTCTCTGTGTTTCTGATGTGTTGATTGATTATGGTTTATTGTTCATTCATCAGATCTGAGATTAAGTTAAGTAAAGTATGAAAAGTTTAATATTTTGTGACAACTAATTCACCCTCCCCCCCCTCTCAATTGTTTGTACTTGTTTTTCCAACACAAAGAAGCAAAAGAAATGTCTAAAGCACAACAAAGTGCTAGATTCATTACCAAGGATGTATACTTGAGTAATGTATAGCTATTTTTGTTTTTCTTTTGTTAACTACTTGTTGAGTGACTTGGAATATAAATTGGGTCTTTGGAAAGGAATATCTCTTTTCCTTCTTGATATGTTTCTTATTGTAAACACCCGAATGGGGTATTTGTAAAGGATGTCTTTACACTATTATATAACCTTATGCACATCTTGATGATGACCTAGTGTCATCCATATTGATAAAGAAGCCTAAGAATTGGTGAGAGGGTAAAACCTTTTGATTCAGGTTAGGGCTTGAATTAGAGGTAGTAGCCTATACCTATGTTGTTGCATATACGTAACAAGGGGATTCAATGCTTGAGGTATCTTATTATAAGGTGAGCTAGTTGGTCTACAATTATGTTTCTCCTTGGTTAACACGATTTCCCTAAAATGCATGAAGGTTCAAAACCTAAAGGAAGTTATATTCTTAAGGAAGATCTAACCATTACTCTGTAGAATTTGTCCATGTAATACTCATTATATTGTGACCATGAAGGTCAAGAAGATATCGATTTATGTCAAGATATATTTAAAGTTTATATTTCGAGAGTAGATTCTCTCAAGTGTTAGTGTTAAGACTCGAGCAAGTGGTTGTATCCAAGACCAAGGTAGTTACATGGAAGTAACTTAGGTGCTTGAGTAAAAAATAACCAACAGTCCAGATGAATTATTTACTTAGTGAACTTTACTTTCTAAGGAAGGACTCTATAACAAAGCTAAAATATCAAATATTTGAGACCATAATAAGGATTCTTCAACTTAAGGTAAACATTCTATTATATATGATTAAACATTTTCTTAATACTTTCAGTTTGTGTCTATGTGAAACTAGTTGATGACAATAAGTCATCGGTAATAACTATGTGAGCATAGAGTGGGAGATCAAATACTCTAATGGTTTATATTAAAGACCTAGATAGGTGGCAGTTGCAAAGTCCCAAGAAGTTACAAGAATATAACATGGGTATTCAAGGTCAAAAAACATCCTAGTCATTTACCAACTTAGTTAATCAAGACTTGAAGAAGTGGTAGTTGCCAAGACTCGATAGTTATGCCAAGTAACATGGGGTTCGAGAAAGGCCTAACATCTTATCAAATTAGTCAAGTTATGTTTAGAAAGATAGGTTATGTTGTGTTGCAAGTTCTTTGTGTTTATCCATTGGGTGGAATGGTCAGTTCCAAAATACCCTAGGTCAAAAAAGGTGTTCCAAGTCGAGTAGGGTGGATGAACAAATGGATTTGCTATTAGAAGTGATTGTATTTATGATACAAAGTGCAGTTGTCTTTGCATGAACTTGTCTCTACATGCACTTGTTAGTTCACTGTGACCCAAATACTTAGCTAGTTAGAGATTTCGTACATAGTTGGAAGGTATCCATAGTTGTGCGATGGTATTAGTTAAGTACAACACAACATCATAACTTAGATGGTAGAATTAAGAGGGTTCTTGACTAATCCCTTTGTTGAAGGGTAGGGCCACTTCTAGTTAGGAAGGTGTGTGGGGGACCGCTTAAGTCCATGGTTGCAAGTGAAGCATCCAAGTGATGCTCTCCCTCTCATAGATGGCATGCTGAGTATTGGAAGATAGAAAGAATCCAAATATTGGATCTTTGACCTTATTTCTTTAAGTTATTGTTTTAGCTTATATAAATGGAATCATTGAATTGAAATGCAAAAAGTGTATGATTTTATTATTTTAACTTGTAAAGCATCTATAGATCTTTCTTATGTCTAAATGGAAACAATTATGTAGTAGCATGTTTCTTTAAAAAAAATGTATCTCTTTTTACCTTTGATGTTAGTTATTAATTGTTTAGTGAATATTTATGGTAAATCTTTGGTAAGAAGGATTTGGGTGTTACAATCACTCTATTGAATGTCCTTTATAAGATCATTGCCAAAGCACTAGATCTTAAGCTATTTTCAATGTTTTTGTTTATTGTTAGACTTTGAACATATAGGATTTATAAAATTTAGATTTATCCTGGATAATATTATAGCAATTTGGGACGGAATAAAATTGGCCCAAAATTCTCAACAGTCGTCAATTTTTATCAAAATTGACTTTGTGAAGGCTTACAACTGCATTGAATGGCCTTTCATTTTGGCCATGCTCAAAGTGATTGGTTTTGGCCTACAATTCATTTATTTAGTTCAAATTCCTTTTGCATATGCTTCTACCTGCATTACTATCTTTGGCCAACAATCTCCTTCTTTTGGACTCTTTCGACCCATTAAGGAAAAGGTCCTCTCTTGCCCTAACTCTCTATGTTATGACTGTGGAAGGTTTTGGCTACCTCCTTGCTCAAATTGTTTACCAATCCCATGTTAAGGAGACCACTCTTCCTAATTTTGAGCAACAACTTGTTAATGGTCATTTTATCGATAATTCTTTTCTCACTCTTTGTGAGGAATAAGAGAATGTCAACAAAGCTCTCCAATGCCTTGACATTTTTTTCAAGCCTCCAACTCCAATACATAATGGCACGAGACCTTGTGTTATAAACAATCCTTTATGCCCAAGCTTACTTAGTTGGCCTCTTTCAATTGGAAAAGGATTTGGTCATATGGGGAAACCTTTAGATTTCTAGGCATCCCTTTTATTTTTCATTATAGCTCTTTTGAGATTTGGCAAGCGGTGCTAGTGATAATTGAGAAGAAACTTCATTATTAGATCACCAAGCCCTTTTTGTTGTATGGTAAGTTTCAAATTTGTTCCAAGATATTAGTACCCAAACATGCGTTACTATTCCTCTTGCTAGGTTCCCTCCAAGGCTTTATACTTGAAGGTCAAAAATATCCTCAGAGACATTCTTTGGGCTTCCAACGATGGGCATCATGGCTTTCATTGGGTGGAGTGGGATTTTTGTTGCTTGTTGCAAGAAGTTGGAGGTCTTGGTTTGATCTCTATACATTGACAAGGCACTGCTTTGTGTGCTAAGTTGATAATTAGGGTGCTCACTAGCAATGAGGCCTACAAAATTCTTGTTTGTGATTGTATTGCTACTAGAATTCCTCATGGCCAACCAACCTAGAAGAACCTAGATATTGGCATTCTTCTCACCATGAATGATCCAGTTCATATTTAGGGCATCTTTGTCATCAAAAGTATCTAGAAAGTCAAGGAAGCCCTCAAACCTTGGCTTTGTTAGGTTGTAGATGATTTTTGTAATGGCTTTAATACTCCAATTGGCTGTCCCAAATTTTCAATTCTTAAGGGAGGTCATTGGCTCTCTTACCCTAGACCCAAGATCTAAATTTTTTCAAAAGAGGAGCCAAAATTTTGTCTCCTTATCGAGACTTCAAATTGAAGTACAAACTTTGTAACCAAGATCAAAAGACTTACTAGACAATTCTTGACTCCATACCTTTGCAGTCACTTCACAAGCTAGGCATGCGTTATTTCAAGACTTGGTGGAAGGACTAGAAATGGTATTCAAATACTCCTTTTCAGAGTTAGAGACCCTCTAAGGGGTATTTTTTGTTGTCTCCTCACCTACATATGGTTATTCAACTTAATTTTCACTGCCAAGTACACTCCTCTTGTGGGGTTTGGCAAAAAAGAAGGTTCTAGTGCATTTGGGCTATTGTGCATGAGCCTAAGTTGACTCATTTTGCTTGGTGTTTATTGTACCAAGGTCTTCCTATAGGGACTTTCCTTGCTCACATGGGCATTTCCATTTTGAATTGCCCTTTCTACAATCACATTGAATCCCTCAAGCACCTCGTCTAGTTTTATCGCCAAATTCAAGAATTGTGAAACTAGAATCATGACTTCTTTAAGCCCTTCAAGCCTACCCTCCAGGTTCTTCTTGGGGATTGGCCAAACCTCCCTCACAAGTTTACCCAAATATGACACTTTCAAGGTGGGGATTTTATTCAACATTTGGAAAGATAAAAATATTGCATTGTTGAACCACAACACTGCTAATAAACGTTTTTCTTTGTATTCTAAAGCTATGATTTTCTCTAATGTTCTTATGAAAATTCAAGCGCAAGCTAGCAAAGTTGCACTTAAGATTGTGCATCTCTAGGAGCCACTAGACCACTCGGGTAATGCCCCCTGCACTGTTGCTCGAATTCCTCTTGGTTCCACATCTCCTCATGGATGTTGATGTGGACATAACCACTCTTCTTGATGAGATAGTCATGGAGATTATGGATCTCACTCTCGTGGTCTTGTGCATCAAAATCTCAAGGACTCTATTACCAATGGAGGATGGCCTCATCCCTTGCACCCACCCTCTCCTCGATGGGACACTCGCTGGATAGACACCAACAAATTTCCTTGTGTGCCACTTGCCATCTCTCTAATTCGTACTCAATTGGCTCTTGAAGAGAATGCAAAAGACAATGCTCTCACTAGGTGGGAGCCAATTGATGTTTCTACCCTTAATAATGTTTGGGAGAAGCTTGATGATCAAGATTCTCCTCTACATGACATAGTCATAGTTGCTTAATTGTATTCCTAGGCTCGACCCTTTTCTTTTTTAGTTCTATTTTAAAACTGAATGCTTTTACTGGACTCTAAATGTACCTCTCTACCACCCTTTTTTTTAAAATATTGTACTATTTCTTTATATTAATAATATAAAATTAAATAAATATTTTCAATTTAAAAAAAAAAACTTAAAAAAGACATATAAAACCTTAAAGCGGAAGCTTCGTGTAACTTTCGTCCCTTGCCGAAAAAAATTTAACCCTTCCATGCATTATCTCGTCACCAGCTGGGGAGCCTATCAAAGTCAAACCCTCCCTTACACCATAATTGATTTAACTCATCCAAAGTAGATGAGTCAAATTAAAAAACTAGGTGTATATTTCAGGCGCTCAAGAAAAAACAAATGGAGGAATACAAGTTTAAATTTTAAAAAATTTATTGCTTATCACGAAGTTTGAATCTCGTCAAAACTACATCTGCATACAAAACCCAAAATATATTTGACTACCTATATCTAACATTACATGTTTTCCATTGAAGAAATTTTCCATTCCCAGACTAACAGCAATGGCGTGGAGAATTTCTGCGGGAGATCTTATATGCATCTTGGCTATTCAACTTCTGACTCAAGCCTTTGGGATCACAAACGACACGACAATAGCTCAGACAGTTGTTCCAGATTTTTCTGTACAAGGTAAAATCTCTGAAAAACTTAATCCGACTAGAAGTGATCTCCTTGATGTAGATGCAGTTACGAATCCTCTATACCTTTCCCCACTGACATTTATACCAAATTATGAGGAAATGCTTAAGAAATTCAAGATTTATATATACCCTCGTAAACAACAAGACTTCGGCTCCCCTGAGTGGTGCGGCGATCAGAGGCTTAGAGACCTTGACAAACATGGTGGCTTGTTTTACGAAAACCTTATCAGTAGTGATTTCATTACAGATGACCCAGAAAAGGCCGACTTGTTTTTCCTGCCATTTTCATTAGATGCTTCGGAGACCAAGTCATCAGCAAGTGTTTCTAGGTTTTTGAGAAGATATATAGACGATTTGAGGGCTCAATTCCCTTTTTGGAGTAGAACCCTAGGTGCAGATCATTTTTATTTTTCACGTGAGGGGGTAGTGGCAGATTCTTCCAGAAGTGTTGTTGAACTGAAGAAAAATGCAATTCAGATCTCCTGCTACCCTCTTGCCCTCTCTGTTGGTGGTGCTAAGGCAAGGTTTTACCCACATAAGGACATAAGCATGCCTCCTATGGAATCAGTGACGGATGTTGACCAAACCCCAAAATTTCAGCAAAGCGACATAGAATCTAGAACTATTCTTGCCTATCATGTGGGTGCACCTACTGGCCTTGATCCAGTTCTTCAGCTATGGAAAAATGATCCAGATTTTATTTTGGATTCCCTGGTCCCAGAGCCTTATCTTTATTCCCAGAGGTTGTCTTCAAGTAGGTTCTGTTTGAATTTCTTCGGCGATGGAAGCAATTCATCAACCCTGGTGGATGCATTGAAATTCGGGTGCATTCCAGTTATAATAGCTCAGGGTCCCCTGTTTGACTTGCCCTTTCAGGATATCCTTAATTGGCAAGAATTTGTGGTTATTATGAACATGAGACAGGTTAGTAACCTGAAGCAAACGCTACAGAAGATACCGGAAACCCAATTGCAGAAGATGAATACTCTAGCCATAGAAGCGAGCGAACATTTAAGGTGGCACTCTACTCCGCAGCCATATGATGCATTCTACAGTCTAATGTACCAGCTGTGGCTTCGACGACACACTATCAGATATGCTCGGAGGCATATAAGTAGCTGAAGGGTCACTGCTCTTTTCCAATTCAATCTGTTGTTTATTATACCGTGTCAATGTTGGTGTAGGCTAGAGCTTTGTTCTCTATCAGTCCTCTTTAGGTTGTTCCTTTTGAGAAGGGCCATATTTTCGTAAGATTGTTCTGTATTCTTTGGATTTTTGATATTCTGACCTGTCTAGCGTTTGTCTGTTGGGGTTTAGCCTCTTCATTTTAGTTCTATTGTATGCTAGTTTTAATTTTGGATGCAGTAATTTTGGCTGGAATTCCTTTAAGCCTTCCTGATTGGCTATTTTAACTTTGCTCTACTTTTGATTTCAGCTGACCTACTTTGGTTAATCATATGTATTATCATAATTTCTTTATCTGTATCATGTGCTTCATAATTAAACCTCAAAGTACCTATTGTTAGTAGTGACGGGTATTGTCAACCAACTATTTTTCCTAAAATAAAAGTCGATCTGTTATTATTTCTATACAGGGACAGAGTTGTGTGCTCTGCTTGTAAAAGCATATTTTATAGGTTTGTTTGCGTCTCTTTGCAAAGATCGCTCTTTTATTTCCAAGCCCCATTTTTGGATTTCTGTTGAGGTTATTTACTCCAAGATTCTGCAGTCGTTTTCCATTCACAAGTTGTAAAATAACTTATGGATCTTTTCCTAATTCGGAGCCTTGCAGTTTGTTTTCCAACTCTGATTTTTTGATAATAGTTGATTCTGCACTCATTTTCCATTTGCAATTCAGAAAATTACTAGAGGATCTTTTTCCTGGTATGAAGCCTTGCAGTTTGTTATCAAATTCTGAGTTTTGATAATGGTTGTTTCTCCGCTTATTTTCCAGTTGCAATTCAGAAAATGAATAATGATTTTTTTCGCCTGATATAGATCCTTGCAGTTTGTCATCCAACTCCGAGTTCTGGATAATGGTTGATTATGTGCCCATCTTTTCAGAAAATGACCAAAGGATTTTTCTGATATGGAGTCTTGTAGTCTGTCACACAATTCTGAGTTTAAGTTCTTCGCTCCATCCCCCTTGTGCATTTCCCCCTGTAAAAGGAACTTTTGCCAATTTTAATCATGGATTCTACTTCTTGGGTTTCTGGATCACCCTCTTTGTGGAAAGACTTTGTTTAATGTTTTTTTTTTTAAACTTTTTCCAAAATGATGAGTTGCCTCAGGTCTGAATATCTGTTTTGAATCAAATTCTGAGTTTTGGATAATGTTTGTTTCTCCACCTACTTTGCAATTCAGAAAACGACTAATGGATTTTTTTTCCTGATATAGTTATTACTTATTTGCAGTTTGTCATCCAAATCTGAGTTTGTATAATGGTTGATTACGTGCTCATTTTTTCAGAAAATGACTAAAGGATTCTTTTCTGATATGGAGTCTTGTAGACTGTCACACAATTCTGAGTTTAAGCTCTTAGCTCCATCACCCTTGTGCATTGCTCCCCCAAAAGCACTTTTGCCAAATTTAATCATGGTATTCTTCTTGGGTTTGCTTCTGGATCATGCTATTTGTAGAAAGACTCTTCATTTTATTTATTTTTTACATTTTTCCAAAATGCTGAGTTGCCTCAGGTCTGAATATTTTTTTTTTGAAATTTCATGAGAGCATGGATGTGTTCCAAAATCATTTCCAACTGGATGTCTTCTAGAAAACAGTTTCCACTTTTGTTTAGAATTAGCCAAATTTCTATATAGATTTTTAATTGTGCAAAAGCAACTTCTGATATGCTTGTCAAAGCTTCCTTGTCAATACTTGGTTAAATGGACACTAAATATATGACTAGTTATTCCAGGAAAGAGATGTTGGCTTTCTGGAGAACCCAAATGAGCTTTTTTGTTTACATGTTTGTGCATGCATGTTCATTGCATTCAAACAAGAGAATATTAGAATAAATAAGGTGATTTTTTAAAGCTGAAAGATATTTTTAAAGACAGGTTTACATAACAGGTTTAAGTATTTATTGCTTAGAGTTTCACTTGCCATTGTTGCTCCCCATTCATTCCCAACCCTCGTTTGATTGGATTGCGCCATCTTCTACAAAGATCAAACTTTGCTTTTAAAGTCATATTCAAGCAAATATTTGAAGAGGATTTCATTTGTTGTGCAGAGAACGAGATTTCAAATTGCTGAGAGAAGGCAATGCCTCATTTCATAATCTCATGTAAGATTAGCTAATTTTGGTGAAGATAAAATGCTGCGAGTTTGGTTATTTGCACTATGCTTGAAAGTTCTTCAAAGTATGTGCTAAACTTGCAATATGCGAACATTCATCTTCTGAAAATTCAAAAACTATTGTACTTTCACTTAGAATTACATTTCTCAAATGTTGTATCTTGAATGAATGTGGAAACATCATATTTATTTGTACAATATTTTTATATTTTATATAGTAATTTGTAATACCAAGGGAGCTTTTGTTTTGATTAGATCCATAAAACTTGGTCTTATTGTTTTAAACTATTTTTTATTAGTCTGGAAATTCATTGCCCTACAATGAACACAAATGCATGGTTCTAAAAAGGTAAAATGTTAAGGTAATATTTTTAAGTTATTGAAAAGTGAGACAAGGAATTGGTGTATGAGATTCCCCATATATAATCATTCCACAAGGAGATTGTTTTTCCTTATAACTTCTATATTGTTCAAATGAGATATACAAGTCTACTCCCATTCAAATTCAAACTTGTGACCTAATATTCGATAAGTGAGACAAGAAATTGGTGTATGAGTTCCCCATATATAATCATTCCACAAGGAGATGGTTTTTCCTTATACCTTCTATATTGTTCAAATGAGATGTACAAGTCTACTCCTATTCAAATTCAAACTTGTGATCTAATATTGTAATGAGGTGTAAAGTCTATTGACATTTAGATTCAAACTTGTGACCTATGCTTTAGAGTACAAAGGCCTTCACCATTATGCCAACTTAGGTTGGAATATTACTTTAAGAATGAATTCTAAATCTATTCACTAGCATGGTATATATACACATATATCAAACTTGTTTTTTTAATAATGGGCAGTCCTTGGGATTTATGAACCCATTTTTTACATTTCAATTGAGATTCTTTGCATTTCCATTGTTGGGTTGCATTGTATCTATTGCTTGTTTTGTTTTTCCTATAATTTGTGTGATGAGATATACGCAAGGCTGAAATAGAGAACCACATTGTTATTGGGCTATTGAAAAGAAGTAAAATGGTTTACACTATATGTCGAAGAAACCAAAATGTTTTACATAAAGTGAGTTTTTTTTTTTTTGATATCTTGTTCAAACTATACATACAAAATGACAGTTTATTTTTCATGTTAAGATAAGTGGAATGTGTTGGGAATCAAAATTTTAATGCTAAGAGAAGGGAAAATAATGGTTAGAGAAGTCTTTGTGATTTGGTATTTGAAATTGTAGGGGGCTATGCAAGATAGTGTAGAGAAGGGGGATTTGTTGCACCCAAGACTCCAAGTCACAGAAGAGCCTAAGTGAGCGAATTGCCCTAAACTACCTTAGACTACCTAATAAGTTGAATAGGAAGGGCAAACAAGACTTTGTTTCCTTTTTGTTTATAACAAATGTTTTTGGAATTGAATGAGTCGACCATAGAGATCTCAGATTGTAGACCAAACGACTCTATCAAAAAATGATAGTGCGAGGGTTGGACATTAGTGCACCACGTTGGAGTCTCAGAGACGTGCTGACATCCTCTATGGACAGAGGGTCAAGTGGCAACCAAAAACACACAGAGTCTATTGACAAATCGAATGTTCTAGTTTTACAATTTGATAGAAATATATAGAAATGCAAAGTACAACAAGAAGAATACTATGAAAGCTACTCTAATAGCGAAATGACAAAGAAAGTAGAAGAATGTCAACTTACTCAAGGTTTAGTTTGCCATCTAGCTCCAAGTAAACGAATAGCACCTACACATAGTAACAAGAAAAATGTTGGGGCTGTGTTTTGAGGTTTGTCTCAGTCAAACCCCCGTTTCGATGTTCCCACCTCCACAGACAACCAATAGACAACAAGATTGTAGAAAATTGATAAAGAAGTAGATAGAAAAGACACAATGAAGTAGAGAGCAAAGACAACTTGGATGCTACTCTACAAGAACGATAATGCAAGTAAGCAAATAGACACAAAATCACCCCCCTTTCTATGAGCACTCAAGGTTGATAGAGAAAGTAGAAGAACAAGATGACCACACCAATGAAGTGGAGCCTCAAGAACCTGCAATAACAATGGTGTTGGAGCAAGAAGATGGTGTAGAAGCCAAGTATGAAGTTGGCAGCAACAAGAGATAGTGAGAATAAAGAAGGAAGAAGTGTTAGAACTAAGAGAGCTTGAAAATGAGAAAATTTTGAGTTCAAATGGGAAAATTGGAGGCAAATAGTTGTTTCTGGTGGTCAAGATTCGGTAGGGGGACGTTATGCTCGCAGGTGACAAAGAATCATAATGTCTTTATCGTTTCCTGACGCAAGAATTTTGTTAGGACGGTAGCGCAACACACAAATGTATGTGCGATGCGAGCACGTCCCCATAGAAATTCCCTTCACCGATACTAAACGACGAGGACACATGGAAAAAGCGGAGCAAAAGCAACGGGTTTTTGCATTATCGAACTTGCAAGGCTAAAATGAAGGTAAATTAATGGGAAATTGCAGGGGGTGCAAATTTACGCCATTACATTTTGCCCAAACTTTAGTGAGCATATGTGTTGATGCATATGTGAGCTAAAGTAGAAAGAGATTGAAGAGAATATACCAATATCATTGAGAAAGCAAATATTCGATCCGACATACCTTGATGTGAAAGAGCGAGCTCCACCAAGATGCGAAGATGACATAGGTCTTCAATCCTGCAAAGTTAGCTGCAATCTCACCACAAACATGTTAGGTTGTAGACAAACATGTGAGGTGAAAATGCAAATCATAATAGACACAATTTCATAAGAAACAATAAGACAATCTGATCAGATAAGATACAAGACACACTAATCAAATAGATAAGCTTGTGGCTACTGCAAGTTGCGTTGCAGAACAGTCACAAAAAAGACAGGTTTAGTCAAGCAGCCCCCAAGCTAGACACCAAGATATAAGGCATCAAACACCAAGACACACGATGTTGAATATCAAATAAAAGACACAAAGGAATCCTCCTCAAGACATCAAAACATCGAGGAATCCTTTTTAGAAAGCAATTTTTAGAAAAGGGGTTCTTTCAGCAGGGAACCCTTCAAGGACATCAAGACACCAAGGGGCTCTTTTGAAAGAACACGCCATTTAAAAGGCACTCAATTTTCTACAAGTTATTTTGTCATCAAGGAATCCTTTTGAAAGATCTTTCGTCAAGGAATCCGCTTGAAAGAATGCTCTTTTTTCAAAGGATAGTTTTCAAACTCTTTTATTATAAAGAATACTCCTTATTTGAAACTAAAATTTCTAGACTCATTCGCTTACGAGATCCTTTTCGAAAGAAATTTTTGTCAAGGAGTCTTTTTTGAGAGAATACATCATTTTGGAAAATGAGAGTTTTCAACGAGGGATTCTTTTGTCAAGGAATTCATTGTAAAGAAATTTGACACCAATGAATCCTTTTGAAAGAATTCGCCTTATTGAAAATTTGAGAAGCATGATAGCCCCCCCTTAGGATGATGTGTGTTGCATGGAGGAGCACATGGCATCCTAAGGAGAGAAAGGAGAGGTAGAGATGTGGCATGAGATACATGACGAGATGTATTCGTGGAATGTTGTCACACATACGAGGGACAACACATTGAAACCACAACACCAAGAAGCAGACAGACAAAGACAAAGAAATCAAGAGACAGGGGATCTAAGAATTCGGGTTCAGAACTATTCATATATATAAATAGATAGATCTAATATAGTATACATATGAATTTTCTTCAATCCCCAAATTGCTCAGAACATGAAGAAGAGCACATGAAGATAAAGTAGAAATAAAAATTGGGTCAACATGGAAGAAGGCCTATATGCCCCCAACACTTTGCATTGTCCCCAATATCGAAAAACAAGATTACGACACATAGAAGAATGATGACACAAATAGAAGAAATGTACGATAGATTTCCACGCTTGTATCCAAGCACCTACAAGGGTAGCAAGGGTCCTCCAAGTAGGGTCACAAACATAAAAAGACAAGCACGGGGGAACACAAACACACAAACAAATCTAATCTACAAATGTAGAAGAGGCACCACCCTAGTCCTCATCGACCAACAAGTCGTCTTGCTCCCAATCTAGATCATTATAAGGGGAGAGGATGAGCCTACAAAGGCAGGATAGCAAGGGCAATACCCTCCAACTTGCTTGCAACAAGAGCCAAGGAAGAAGGCCCCTCAAGGAGGTCTTCTTCATTGAGTTCTTGTGAAGCAAAGGTCATCGATTTCCCAAAAATCGAGGACAAAGCGGGGATATCATCCACTAAGTTGAACATGCACTTCTCAAGAGTGCCTTATGTCAATTTAGTAGGAGAAAGACAAGATGCCTGAGGCTCATTGTTGGTCTTGACAAAATGGGCAATGACAAACTTCAGAGAAGTGGGGGTTGCCTCCATCACAAGGACGGTGCAAACCAAGACAGAACTAGCCTCCAAAGAAGGTGAACCCTTCTTATGACCATCACTCGCGATGAGGTCATCCACCAACTTACGCTTCGACGGAGGATGCATGATCCCCACCGACGAGGAAGAAGATAGAGCTGTAGAGGACACCACCTTTGTATTAGGCATGTCAACGGGATGCGAGAAAAGAGGGATGTCTGGGAGGGACATCAGAAGACGAGGCTCCATTGAGGGAGCGATGAAGACTTGCACCCTTTTGGGGTGAGCATCATTAGGACCCGTCAAAGGAGCCAGAAGCAAGACAAAAGCGATGGGAACAAAAACAATACAAACGAGCAGAGCAACGAAAGAAACAAGAGCAGAGACAACATGCGCCTCCCCAGTCTCTTTGGCGATAGCCTACTTTGCGACTAGACGCTTTCGCTGGCATTTATGCTCATGTGCAAGTCGCTTATGTCGACTACGAGCGGTAGAGGACGCGGCTTGAGAAGAGGTCGAAGGTTGATGCTCAACTACAGGAGCATCCTTCGCAACTGTCATTGGTGGAAGAGTGGTCTCCTCAGCTGGAACAAGAGGATGAAGCGTTGAGGTAGGAACAAAAACATAAGAAGAAACAGACACAAGAGCCTCAACGATGGGCCTCTTCTCCTCCGTTGCCTGAGAGATAGGTGGAAGAACAACTAGAGGTTGTAGGAGCCAAGACACAAGAACATACCCATGGAAACGCTTTCCCTTGTCATGGGAAGAACAGGCAATTGAAAAGCTTGACTCTTTGCCTTCTGCCACGCAGGCACCATCACACTCCCCATGTGAGGCACAAGAGCGGGAACCGAGGATGCCACCATGGGTTGGGAAGTAGAAGCAGGCAGAGTAGAAGATGCAGAAAGAGAAGGCTCTAGAGCGTGAGCAAGCTTCTCCTTCCACTTTGACAGGGTAGACAAAACAACTTGTTGTTGCGCTATCATAGAGGCCTACATGGAAACAACATAGGGAGACATAGGAAAACAAACCTTTGGCACCAAGCCCCCAGTCTTATATTTAACATAAGATCAGTATAAAAAATCTCCCCTTGGAGGGAGAGGTTCGACTGGGGCGGGCCAAAAGTGATCTAGAGAAAAGCCCCCACGTGACACCAATGGTTTATAGCCAATGCCATGAACCTTGTGCATAGCGCCCTCATGGGGGAATTTTAAACACTTGTGGACTACAGAGGCAACACCATTTATAGAGGCTAGCCATGGAATGCCTAGGCTAACTCTGAATAGTTCGGATTATAGAATCACAACAAATGTCACATCTACAGCCTTAGGTCCTACCAAGACTAACAAAGAAATGATGCACATAGGGGCAATAGAAAGTCTATTGTGAGTACTAAGAGTGGCTTGCGACTCTTTGTATTTTTCCTTATGTAAATTATTTATGAACAAGGTTTCTCCCGTTATCATGCTCACCTAACTCATCAGATCGACCATGACACCATTCATGACATTGTCGTTAATCCGAGCGGGAACATACAATAGGGAAGACTCCCTATTTAGTGGCAAATCATGGGAGATAAAAGTTATGTTAGGCATATCACTCGCATTCTCAGCAGGAGGAATACGCGTGAACGAGACCATGTTCACGTACTTTGACAAAATCAGCTCAGAAGATGTAGAAGACTGGATTAGCAAGTAGTGACCTATCTAGATTCCATTCCTATACGCCGAAGGCTCCTTCTAATGCCATGTCTGGAGGTTGTAGATTGGATTGCAAAGCTTAACACCTTATGACACGAATCTATAACGCACCCAAGATGCGAGAGAGCAAATTTCTGTCACACAGAAATGAAAAGGATGTTCACATCAGGTTCACCAAAATGTAGAGAAGGGGGATTCTCTACCCCCGAGACTCTCATGTCATGGAAGAGCCTAAGGGAGAAAATTGTCCTAAACTACCTCAAACTACCTAATAAGCTAAAAAGGAAGGGCAAACAAGACTTTGTTTCCCTTTTGTTTATGATAGATGTTTTCTGGAATTGGCTGAGCTGACCACAAAGGTCTCGAACTACAGACTAGACGATTCTCTATTAGAGGATGACAGCGTGGGGCTGAGACTTCAACGCATCGCATTGGAGTGTCAAAGAGACACTGGCGTCCTATATAGACAGAGGGTCAAATGGCAGCCAGAAACACACAGAGTCTACTGACAACTCAAATGTTTTGGTTTTACAATTTGATAGAAATATACGAAAATGCAAAGTATAACAAGAAGAATACTATGACAGCTACTCTAATAGTGAAATGACAAAGAAGAAGAATGCTAACTTACTCAAGGTCTAGTTCACCAGCTAGCTCCAAGCAAACAAATAACACCTACACACAGTAATAAGAAAAATGTTGGGATTGTGTTTTGAGGTTTGCCTCAGTCAAACCCTCATTTCGGTGTTCCCACCTCCACGGATAGCCAATAGACAAGAAGATTGTAGAAAAGTGATAAAGTAGATAGAAATGACACAATGAAGTAGAGAGCAAAGAAAACCTGGATGCTACTCTACAAGAACGATAATGCAAGTAAGCAAATAGACACAATATCACCTCCCTTTCTACGAGCGCTCAAGGCTGATAGAGAAAGGAGAAGAACAAGATCGCCATGCCAATGAAGTGGAGCTTCAAGAACTTGCAATAGCAATGGCGTTGGAGCAAGAAGATGGTGTAGAAGCCAAGAATGAAACTCGTAGCAGCAAGAGATGGTGAGAATAAAGCAGGAAGAAGTGTTAGAACTAAGAGAGAGCTTGAGAATGAGATAGAATTTTAGTTCAAATGGGAAAATTGGAGGCAAATAGTCGTTCCCAGTGGTCAAGATTCAGTAGGGGATGTTATGCTCGAAGGTGATAGAGAATCATAACATCTTTATTGTTTCCTGTCATAGGAATCTTGTCAAGACAATAGTGTGGCGCACATGCGTCTTCAACAAAAATTCCCTTCATCGACACTAAACGACAAGGGCACGTGGAAAAAGTGGAGCAAAAGCGACGAGTTTTTGCATTATTGGACTTGTAAGGCTAAAATGAAGGTAAATTAATGGGAAATTGCACAAGGTGCAAATTTATGCCATTACAAATAGTGGCAAGGGTTCTAAAAGGTCTTTGGAGCTTTGCAAGCGGTTTTGTAAATTTTTCAAATGCTTGTGTTTAAAATGGGGCACTTGTGTTTGAGACAAGTGCTTATGTCTAGATGGGGTGCTTGTGTTTGGAGTAGATGCTAGTGCCTTGGCCATTGAATGATCTACAACTTCCAAGAGTTTGTTGCCTAATTTTTTTGATGTATAGGGTGTATGTAGAATCTTGAAGTGAGCCCTTGGTACAAAGATATGACCACCAAAAGCTTGAGTTATCTTGGGAGACTACCTCACATAGTCCCTTGGGTGGCATATTTTTGTATCTACACATAGTGAATAAATTTTGGAGTGTGATCCTAGTGTGTAGGTGTTTGTGGTGTGTGTGACAATTGCAACTATTAAAAAACCTAAGAGGAGATCAATTATTGTGGTGATGTGTAATAGTGTGATGGAGGAGAAATTAAGGAGGCAAGAGGTCATTGGAATGCCAAACAATTTTGCAAGATGGAGGTAAAGGGAGTATTGATCTACAACAATGGAGGTGATAGATGAAATTTGTAGAGGTTAGGTTTTGGGAGATCTAGAGAGGAAACCCTAGTGTGATGTTAGGATTATGGAGAAGATGAACGGAGAAGTCCAAAAGCTCTACAAAGTGCATCATTTGTAAATGTATTAGCTAAGAAAGATGTGAAGAGGATAAAGAGATAAGTCTAAAAATTAGTTGTAGAAATGGAATTAAAGAGAAATTGTAATTACATGCGTAAAGAGTTAAGAGTAGAAAGAACAAATTTTTGGAACCTTTTAAACTTAGGTGGTTTTATAGAACACCCTTGACAATTATTTGTTAAAAAATGTGACAAGGGATCATTAGGTTTGGGGTATTGATTGTTGGTAGGAGCCAAAATTTAAATTTCAAGTTGGACACAAGTATTCATGGGCACTAGTGTCCGGCGAATTTGAAGTTGGACACTAGTGTTCATGGGTGTTATTGTCTAGTAAATTTCATGTTGAATACTAATGTTCATGGGTGCTAGTGACTAGACACTAGTATTGGAGGGCATTGTTTTCCTTAAAGAACTAGACCTCCAAATAATAGGGAAAGGTTGAAAATAGTAAGCTTGGGAATTTTCATGTCACAAGTGACAAGTTTTAGGAATATAAACATGTTAAATGTGACCTAAAAGTATTAGGTGTGGAAAATATCAAAATGAGTGCCAAAATGTAAGGTGAAAATTGGAATATTTAATTGTTAACCTTATAATTTTCCCCCACATTAGTGGGCATATAGAACTAGGTAAGAAAGCATGCTAAAGTAAATGCATTCTATAAATTACTAAAATAGAAAGCATACAGTTAAAGAACACAGGGGAGCTATCCTCTATGGTTTTTGTTCTATCTTTCCTTCATTCTAGCATGCACATTGAATTTACAATGCACCTATTAGCGAAAATGAGTATTTTATGTTTGTGAATAAGAAATATGCCAACAAGAAATAGAAAAAAGAACGATGAAAAGGAAATCACACACTTCTAATCTACCATATTTTGAAAGCTAAAATAAGTATAAAAGAAAATAAGAGAGCATTGGGATCCATAAAGGATTGTCTAAAGTAGGAGGAAAAAGATGAGGCTATTAGAAAGTTGAGAAATGAACATGGAAATGGTGATGTAGGAACGATAGTAACATATATTTGGTTGTGTTGAGATGAGGCTATTAGAAAGTTGAGAAAGGAACATGGAAATGGTGATGTAGGAGCCACCTTAACATATATTTGGTTGTGTTGAAGTCAACTAGATATAGAATTAGATCAAAATGTTTCCCCCACAAGAAGGGAAAAGATATAATAGTTAGAATAAAAGTAAACAAATTTTGTATCAAATGGAATACCATAAGGGAAACTTAGGTTAATGTGATGTACTCTAGAAGAGAACCATGAAGTTGCCTAGATGGAGAAGGAAAAAAAAGAGAGGAAAATGCTAGGTTGTAGAAAAATTAGCAATAGGAGCATGGCATGCATAAGAACGTGAAGAAATATTGTGTAGAGGAGCAAGAGAGTGGAAATATAACGAAACATGTGTTAAATGTACACAAGAGAGTAGGTAGAAAGTATATGTAAATCAAGAGCAATATGTGAATCATTGTATGAAACCTAGAAAATGAGCACTAATACATGTAGAAAGAAACATTTAGTAAGAAGTGTGGAATGTGGAAATGTAGTATGTAGGGAGTGGACTTAGTATAGCATGTGATCAAAGGATGTGAGAAATCAATGTTCTTATTGGAACCTTAGAAAATGTGTGGGTTTTTTTCTTTCTATTGGAATGAGGGGTTCACCATTAATTTTACTATAAATAGAAAGGACCAAATGGGGTATCAGGCAACTATTTTCCTCTATTTCATTAGGAAAAAGAGATCCCTTGAACCAAGGTTGAGTTTCAACCCTTAGGTAAGTCAACCTTGAAGGAAATCTTGTTGTTTTCCTTAGGATCTAGGACAGGGCAAGTCTACTAAAACAACACTTTTGGGAGAAAGACTAAAAATAGTAAATCAATCCAAAAATGCAATGTGAAACATGAAACCAGAAGACTAAAACTTAATCTATCAGAACCAACAACTTTAAAATAGATCTGAGATAGTTTAGTGTTTTTGTACCTGTGGATGCTAAAATCTGCAAAATGTGATTAGAAAACTAACAATAAAACCTGCAGAATCATTAGTATTTCAACAACAAATTAAGATATTCAACATCCTTATGAAATAACACATCAAGTTCAAAATGCAAACAAATGACAAAGGATCTAAAGCAAAAGCATAAGAAAACATGATGCAAACTATCTCATATTGGATTGGTGTCACATGTGCTAGTGACCCTTTCCCAATCCTTGATTGATAAGCTTAGATAATGAAATTGCTATGGATATAGAGATGATAAATGGACAAGATCAAGTTCTCAAAGAGAATGACCTTGCATCAAGTTGCATAGATGATGGATTTGTGAAGAGATTGTGAAGATTGTGAAGGATTTGCTTGAGGATGATGCTTGTATTTAAAGATTTTCAAAATGCCAAATGTTGAAGAGGGACCAATGTGGGATAAAAATCAAGCCAATGATAGAAGGACACTTGTCACCATGTGATTGATGGATGTGTGTGCAAGATTTGGGAAGAGTGCCCAAGAGGGGGAAAATTTGAATTCAAATTTTGCCATAAATGCTGAGAGGGGGACAAGGAAAAACAGCAATAAATGCCCTGTTTGACTTGTCATGTTGAGGGAAAATGAGGTTTTAATAAATCAATAAAATTGATTTATTGTGCAAGTGGCTAGGTCTAGATAATGCAAGTGGGATGTGATTAGTATTAGATTAGGATTAGATGATGATCATGCTGATTTAATGCTGATTAGCTGATTTGACTTTCAAGACTTTGATATTCTGATTTATTTAAATCCAGAAAATGATGGAATATGATTTAGGATTTAATTTAAAGGAAGTCCTGATTTATTGGATGAAATGGAATATGATTATGCATGATGTAAATTTGACATGTCTACATTTTGCCCCTCTTTGAAGCAATGTACTTGTTGCGTTGGTTCAAAGAATAAACTTGCCGCTATCAAAATTAAAAAATTTCATGATTTTTTCGATGCCCCAATGAAAGTACATGGTACATTGCCCCCTCGAGATCGAGCGAAAAGATTCGATTTGAGGGTCGATCTCGCGATAAAGAGGTTCAAAATGGGTGGTTATGGACTGACAATGCAAATGAGATGATTTCAAGATGCTTAGAATAACAAATCTATATTATTCTAAACAAATTAAATGATGATATGATATGAGATGGATGAGATGGATGATGTGATATGCTGTGATTATGCAACGGATGATTTATGATATGCTTAGACTAACAGATCTATATTATGATGATGATATGCATGTGAGATGATATGCAAAATACTGATGTTTCCTATTATGTATGATATGAATGATATGTGATATGCTGACGGTTTGTAGATGCAAGATGGATGCATGATGGATGCATGACAGATGCATGATGTTAGTGCGAAATGAGATGATGACAAGAGGATCCAACAAGTCCATGATTGGTCGAGACTTTATTAGAGATGATGATGATAGATGATGATGATGATGAGATGATGATGATGATTTGCTTATCAAGGATTGGGATTTTCAAAGGGTCACTTACTTTATTTTTGATAACACACCTAAGCACGATGCATCAAGGTATGAAGGACTAGGATGGCGTTGTACTTAGTGTGATGGACTTTATTTCGACAAACAGATGAAGAGTATTCTTGTTCACACTTGACATACGGAAACCTTGCTAGGGCTGCCTAACAAAGCAAGTATTCGCCAAGTTATATTACAAGAGCGTCCAACAAGCACAGCAGACAAAAGATAATGATCGTTGCCCCATTCCTATCTCTCTAAATCCTTCGTTCGGATATCATCGAGAGGTCCTTGGAATGAGCGCAATAAGATAAATCAAAAGAAAAGATCAAGTACGCAAACAAGCCAATGTTCTTCATACCTCTAGCCAAAGGAATGTGTTTCAAAAGATGGGAGCCAAAACTCATTGCCAAAAGATAATGTCCATTGTCGGAACGGATCCTAGGACATGTTAATGACACGTCGTTTTGTTTACCCAAAGTGGTTGATTTGATAAAAGTGCCCATTGTCGGAACGGATCCTAGGACATGCTTTGTATAGGATGATGATGGTTTGATAAGTTGATTGATAGGCTGTTGATATAAGGTCGACTGACATGTTTGCGACTGATCAAGAGTTTGATTTTGTTTTAGAGGTTTGTTGTTTGCTTTTGATTTTACGATTGAAGATTGATTTGCTGACTGTTGCGCTTGTTTCTGTTTGTGTTGCCAAAGGATGGAGATGACGATCAGTTTATTATGGATGATTGATTATTTCGGGTGTATGCTAAACGAGACGTGGATTTTTCAAATATTTGGATGTTTTGACATTTTGAAATGTTTTGAGGTGTTTTGGATTTTGATGTTTTTCAAATGTTTTGGATTTTGATGTTTTCAAATGTTTTTGGGATTTTGATGTTTTCAAATGTTTTTGGGATTTTGATGTCTCGGGGGCTGATCAAAGATTAGCCTTGCCTACGTTCATGCTCAGAGACGACGTAGTTCGGATTTCAATGTTTTTGATGTTTTTCTGACTTTTTGAGTGTTTTTGGATTTTTTGATGTTTTGGATGTTTTTGGATTTTCGCATGATTTTGACGATTAGGATATGGATGTGTAATGATATCAGTGCTCTATTTTGGGATTTTGTTTGAAAACCAAGCTAAGGTGGATTGATCAGATCGATGGATTGATGATGATGATAACATTGTTAAGGATACACAACAATGTAATGATAGTGTTATGCAACACAAGGATTGGGAAAGGATTGATGATGATAACATTGTTGAGGATACACAACAATGCAAGGACTGGATTGATCAGGATTGATAATGGTAACATTGTCGAGGATACACGACAATGCAAGGATAGTGTTAAGCAACACAAGGATATCCCGAGATGATGATGTTTTGATTGGATTTGATTGATCATGTTTGATGAAGCTTGGTTTCGAACAAAAGATGTTTGGATGATTTGATGTGACATTTGACATGTAGCTTAGATGCGACCGATATCGATTGATGTTTGATGAAAGATGAAGCTTGATAAGGAATGTCTTCTTGTCAAAATATGCCATGGGCGAGTGATTTGGATTTTGGATCACAACTGCTTTGACCATTTGATTTCATGTTTTCCAATGTTCGGATCACCACATGAGTTGGAGGACATAGACCAAGATTTATTCTCGAAGCAAGATGTATATATTTTCCCCCAATGTCTAGCAATGTATGGAGTGTCATGGGTGGATGCTTGGATAAGTGTATGGATGGATGGATAAGGTAAGTACGCAAAGGATGCCGAGGATTATCTTGCGATAAGATAAGGTGTTCAGGTAATGAATGCTCATTTGGATAATGCTTCAAAGCTCAAATAATGTTGCATAGGATAGGATCAATGAAAACGACCCATGTCAAGATGTTTACCATAAGCAAGCGTAAAGTGTGCCCCAAAATTTTATCAAGATCAAGATAACTCGGATGATGGATGCAGATAGATGCAAATGGATTGGATCAATGGTTCATGGATGGATGGATTTATTATGGATAAGATGGATGGAATGCTCGATTTATTATGGATGGGATAAGATGCTTTCATCTGAACCGGCGCACGTAGATGCTCAATTCCACACATGACGCCTGTTTGCCAGGTTTTCATCATGGTCTTGCCCAAAGCGCTGCCCATGCGGTTTTCACTAGAGGACGATTTTTATCTTTACTATTTTTTTTATCCTTTTTTCTGATTTTTTTTTGGATTTTCATATTTTTTGATTTTTTTGTATTTTTCTGAAAGATTCATGCTAAACCACCTGGTGGTGTTGACGTAGACGCTTCTGTCATAATGTGCCATCGATATCCTGCTTGAAGAAGCTGCTTTGCTAAGATACGTGCACTTGAATGCCACTTCTGGGATTCTTGATCTGCTTCGTTGATACCAGAGTTGACTTTGTCTTGGTGCGCACATCGCAATAAAGTGCCTTCAGAATCCTTATGATGAAGGGTCGTTTCCAATACACGGTCAATGTAAGAATTGGATATTATGCGTGGAGGCGTGGATGGAGTGTGTTTAGGGATAAGAGATGGATTGGTTGCCAGTTTGGAACCTTTGACTTTCCAAACTTGGGAAGATGAGCAATGATGGGTGGATACGGAAGTGTGCGTGGAATTAGGACCAACTGCTTGATACACTTTGTATGTCGCTTGAAAAGCCTGCTTTTGATTTTGTGGACTTCTTTCATGGATACCTTTCCCTCTTTTAGTTTGCCCCACAGTTTCTTTGACTGATGGAGTTTGATAGGGATGATCTTTCTTTGTATGCTTTGGTATCCATATGTATTTGATTTGTCCATTATGCTTCTTAGCTTCTTTTGCTTTGATAATTTTCTTCGTACTTTGATTCAAATCTTTCTTTTGACGTTGGTCCCAATTCATGGATGGGGTGATGGGTGGATGACGATTCATGATGTGACTGGTTGTAGTATTGACACTAGCTTCATCATAAGGACTCTTCATGCTCCCTATGTTGACGTTTGCTTGAGACGAAGTTGCCCCCAGTATGGTGATAGTATCACCTTTATTCATTGATTCTGCTTGTTTGAAGAGCTCTTGTTCAAAATGCATTCTTTGATCAATGATCACTGTAGACGACATTATTTCCATTTGTTGCTCTGCTATCTCTGAATGTTCTATCTGACTTGTTTCCTTGGGTGGATAATGATGGATATTTTTATTCATGATGTCCTCAATTTGAGTTTGGGACATATTCGATCTTGATTTTGACAACTCCGTTTTATTGTAGGAGTTAAGAATTTGCTCTTTTTGTGTAGCAAGATCTTGTTCTAGATGAAGATCATCTACGTGTCCATCCATAGAAAGCATCTCAAGGGTAGATGGAGGAGTAAGTGCTATGTGGATGTGATCATCTTGCATGGATAAGAAAGTGTTCATTAGATTATTGTAGTATCTTGGAGATACAAATTCTTGATCTTGATTAATTTTGGAGTTGCTTTCGACATGCTTTGGATCAAGCTCTTGACATGGGTCAGTTTCAAAAAATGGTGCTTGGATATCTTCATTGGACATGGTAAGTGGTTCAACATCCTCAAGTGTCGAGTTTAGGGTTCCTTTAGTATCTGTAACCATGCAGTCAAAGGGGATCAACATGTTTTGAAAAGGATCATTGCTAGACCTTAGTGAAAGATTTTGATCATGCTTTTGAATAAATTCTTGAGATATGTCCTCTACCTCATAAGGCGATGTAGAGACATTTTCAACATGATCATAGGTAAACTGATTGTGCATTATGTCAATAGGATCAAATAATCCCAACACTCCTTGAAAGAGATCACTAAAAAGTGGCTCTTGATGTATGGTGAGTTGATCATCGGATTGTGTAGATATATCTTCAATGTGCTCCTCGATGGAGAGATTTTGATCATTGTTTTCGACAATTGTGGCAGAGGGATTTTCAATGTCTTTGACCGTAGGGTCAAACGATGTTGACATTTCTTGAATTGGCTTATTGTCAAGTTTTGTTGGTGGATTTTGATCGTGATTCAAAAGTGACTCTTGACATATGTCGATTTGATCATTGGATGAAGTAAACGTGTGCTTAGTGATGGATTGATCTTGATCCTTGTTTTCAATAGTTGTCATCTTTTGTGTTTGTGCTCGTGTTGGTTGGGTAGCTTGAGAGGCTTGGGAAACTTGAAAGGATTGTTGCACTTGTTGAGCTTGTGTTGCTTGTTGTTGTTGCAGCGATGTTTGAGCTTGATTTTGCTGTGAAGCTTGAGAAGCGTGCGTGGCTATAGGCGCTTGCCGAATTGTTTCATATTGTTGGAGCAATTGTTGGTATGCTTTGAATGAAGCATTGTAATTGCTTACTTGGCTTAGTCGCAATGGTGGTGGTGGTGGGATTGAAATTGTGTTGGATGTAGTGACAAGTGTTTGAGATACGCTCGGAGCGATCATGGTAGTGAGGGGTTGAGATGTGATGGGAGTGATAGTGGTGTTTGGAATGATTGAAGGGATAGTGATGGTTGGATTGACCGAGGTGATAGGCCCTTGGGAGACCGTATTTTGATTTGGGATCAATGTTGTTGTTTGATTAGATACCATCCATTGGTGTGATGTCGATGGTATATTCAAAGGATTTGTCGTGATGGTTTGATTGATGTTATGTGGATTGATTTGGGTGAAATGATTGGTGTTAGGTAAAGGGGGAATCCCTAAACCAATGAATGATGTTGATAATGGTGGTGGAGATTGCCCTTGGCGCAATGCCTCAACTATTTTGGAAAGTTCCGCAATTTGATCTCGCCAAATTTGTTCTTGATTTTGATTTTGACTCACTTGAGATAGTTGATTTGGCTTGTGTTCAAGTAGTTTTGGCATGCATGCTTGCGATTTTTGAATGGGATTATGGGAAAATTGACTTTGGATAATGTTCTGATTTGGCATGATAGGATGAACAATGTTGGTATTGGGAATCATTTTTCCAAAGGTTTCCGAGTTAGGATTCATGTTTCGAAAAAATGCATTTGGTACATCCACATTTGGTTTGTAGGGATTTGGTGGAATGATGTTGCTCGTTTGAAGACTCATGTATTGATTGTTTGGAGGATAGACTTGTAAGTTTGGACTTTGATTGAAATCTATCATGGGGAGATGTGTTCCAAAATTCAGATTGGGCATACCCACACTTGTTGTACCATTGACATTTGTCGAAGGAAATGATCCTATGCATGGATTTTGATAATTGATAGGCATTGCAAGGCTTTGAAGATTCAACTGATTTGGATTACCCAAGATGTATGGATCAAGTGTATATTCCATGTTCTTCTTGTGTTTTGACCTTGTTATGAAAGTGACTTCTAAGGTTCTTAGGACCAATGGCAAGATGGAGGATGAAAGGTGGATGATATGAGTGATGAACGTTTAGGAACTTTGAATCAATGCTAGACTTAGGGCTTGATTTTGATTGTTTGATGTGGATCATGAACTTGTAAACCCTAAAATGTTGGATGGTATCTTAGGATGAACTTGTTCAAAGAGGTGATAATTTAACTAAGTGTGCGTGGAAGGATTCATCCAAACACACCTAACTAAACAAATGATTTTGATTTGGTTTGGAAATGTACCCAAGTCTAGGTAATGATGTTTTCAAAGCTTTTAAAGTTGTTTGGATGGATGGGTTGATAAATGTTTGAATGGATGATGGAAGTTTTGATGATCCTAAGAGACTTAGAGAGACTTTGTTGACTAGGCCAAGGTATTGAAGAACACACTTTTCTCTAAGAGCAATCAAAAGACCAATATGACCAAGAGATATCAAGCACATGTGTGGGGTCCAATTTGTTATCTTTGCTTTTAATGACTTCTTTTTACCAAATACACTTTCTTGATTATGTCTCAAACTAAAGATGTCCTATGTCAAAATTCCTTTTCTTCCCACAAAGTGTTGTGTGGGAATTCCAAGAAATTGAGGCAAAGGGATTTCCTAGGTTAACCCTAGTTAGAGCAAATGACGATATAAATTCAAGTGATGAGAAACCTCTAAGGACATAATCCCAAGGGAAGGCAACAACACTTAAATTTGTCAAAAGGTATTTGCTCTATCAAAAGGGGTTTGAAATTTGTGCACGTTTAAGCGTTTGTTTGCAAAATGTTTTCAAATACAACACTATGTTTTCAAACGAAGAACAATTACAAGCCCTATGGATGTGTAAGACAATATTTGTTGGATTCCCACTTGGATAAGTCCAGCTACGCTTATCTCTAGCGGATGGTTAGATGCTTGACCCCACTAGCTCCCCTCCACAGCTCATTAACGTCAATTGGGGCAGCCAAACATCAACACCCATGAAACTTCCATGGCAT
>VDFB02373365.1:33766806-33868162 GCA_007258455.2 Sequoia sempervirens
AAATTAGGGGACCTAAATATAGTGTGTAATGAAAAGGAGTACATTTTTCGACACTACATTTAGCCCCCACTTTAGTGAGAAGATGAACCCACACTCAAACTCACACTAAAGTAGTCAAACAAGCATCAAGAGAGGTCTAAATGTACAATTTTTTGAGACGTAAGACAACAAAGGTCAAGGGGAATGATCAAGCCCCAAAGATCTAAGATCTCACAGAAAACCAACAAAGGCACAAAGAGACACATACCTTTGTTAAATATGTAGTAGCAAGACAAAATACACAAGCATACAATGTCAAAATTAGGAGAGGAGAGAGGGGTGGATCAAGCCTTGACTGTTTGTCCATCTGGATATGGATCAAGCCTTAGCTATTTTTCCAAAAACGTTTACAAGTGGAAACCCGTTGTCCATTATGCAAACCAAATGTGTTCACATGGTCTAGTGAAATATCCGTGTTGAAATAATGAAGAAGATTGTCATTGATGTCAAAAATACACAATGGATGACAAAATTATGTTAAGGATGATTGTAGGAGAGCTATTTTACAAAAGGGTTTGATCCACACATAGAAACAATTAAGCATTTTTGCTAAGTGTCTACACCAGCGGTTTCGATACACAAAGCCCTTCGATAATTTGGTTCGCATTTGTTTGCCCCTTATGCGATTATAATATGTTGTTCATGGTTGTCAATAGTATCTCCATTCAGAATTTCACTTGATTTGGATGAGTGGTTTGTAAGATACAGGTAACAAAAAATCTGCATATAAGGTTTGTACAATTTTTTGTGTAATGGCTATGACTTAATTGGTCCACACTCCTCCGCAGATTATAGTTAGACCTTGCGATTTTGGGAGAATGTTAATAGGTGTCAATGCATTGTGTTTTCCAGTTGGCATAACATTTTGAGGTCCATGTGTCTTATAGTGATGACCAGTTGGAATATTTTTCTTTTATGTCCTATGCTTGGCTGACCTAATGAATGTAATGGGTTGCAGAGATTAAATAGGTGATGTGAATGTAAGAGAGAGCTATTATAGGTCCATGTCGATCTATATTAAATTTTTTGGGTGTGAAGGTATTTTGATTTGAAATGGGTGCCGAGAAGGCATTATTTGTATGTTTTAGGGGTACATCTAATTAGGCCAACCTAATTGATGTTTGCAATGGAGTTTGATATATATACCAAGTTGTTTTAAGATTGTAGAGAGTGAATCATAATGTGTACATGATCCAAACAAATGTAGTGATGTAAAATTTTGCAGAGTTGAGCGAATAAGTTGAGTGAATGTAAAGCAGAGCATAAATTTGTAATCTGAGTTGGATGAAATATATTAAGTCAGTGTTTTGAGCTTCAAAGGAACTAAATCTAGCATATGTTAGATGCACTTTTTATCAATTCAAATCTTGGCTATGAAGCCACTTCTTTTTATCCTTCTTTTCTCTGTGAATAGTGAATTCACTTGGATAGTGAGTCCACCTAGTAGTGAATCTTTTTGTAATATCTTATAACCGGTTATAATATATTGTGAGATAATTTTCACCGTGGTCTTTCCCATTTTGGGTTTTCCATGTAAAAATCTCGGTGTTAACGTGTTGTTTGTGCTATGGGTTGTTCATACTTTCATTACTTATAATAGTTAAATATGCTTTGATAATTTGATGGTTTAATAAAATACAGGCTCACCCCCCCTCTTAATATTTCAATTATTCAACAATCCACTATCCACTAGGTGAGCGCCTAGAAAGTGGCTAATGGGAAGGTCATGCCTTTACCTAGGCTCCCATTGTACTAACCATACCGAATTTATGCCTCTTGATAACTTTCATACAATGCCACATAAATGTTCACAAATGTAGCAAGCTACATTATGCTCAACACTTATGAAAAATGCTTCATTGGAAAGCAAGTTGTGTTATGCTTGGTGGCCTTGAAAAACATAAAGGCTCCACTAGCAAGCAAGTTGTGTTATGGGTGATTCCACAATAGTGGGTTACACTTTTTGGTCGAACTTGACATTGAACTAAACTTTTTTAACTAAATCTTCACTTTTAGACACTTATAGCTGGTAAACCATGAAGAATTTGAAGATGATGCAAACTAGTGATTTGTGATATTTTGTCTGTAGATTCTAAATATTTATTTTTTAAAAATTTTGGAATCAAAATGCATTCTTTTTCCATATCCTTCGATAACTAGTTTTTAACAGTAAACAACATTTTTAAAGAGTGATATCACATAAAATTTTTTTTATGAAGTATAGAATTCTAATTTTTTTTAATTTAGATTTGTAACTACAATATCTAGCTCCTTCATTTGGTTTCATAGTGTTTTATTGAATATTTTTTTCTTAATTAAGTTTTGAATTCAAACTAGTTACAATTTAGACATAGGTTTATTGTATAACACAACTTTTTTTGTATGTATTGAATTTTTTTATTTTTGTTTGATCAACGACATCAATACCAAAGCATATATATTTTCAGATTTCTTTTGGTAATCTATTATTTTTCCACATGTGCAAAACATAGAGCTTGATTTTTGGTGAAAAACTTACATTCACAAGAAATAAAAAATAAATATAATAATCAAATTAAATATATTTAAACTTATATTTTTTGGGAAACTTATAATTAGGACTACATACATACAAAAGATAAATTTTAAATGAACTCATTTGACACCCAAAAGGTAAATCAAAAGTGGTTTTTTATCAACATTTTGATAGGTGTAGAGGAGACTCCATTATAGGTATGGTTTAAAACTTGCGGGGTTCTATCCAAGGGGGTTTGATCAAACCCTCCTCCATTAAAATCCTCTAAATGGAACCTTTCAAGGATTAAATCATTATATTTTCTAAAATTATGTGATTTCGACAAAAATAAGGATGTCCCAAAAAGTGTAACCCATTATTGTGGAAACACCCTTATGCTTGGTGGCCTTGATACATGTAATAGGATATTCAAAGCGGTTTTTCTTAATTCATGAAAGGTATCTTCTTAGGGAACATCATGCCTAATGTATCCAAGAGAGGACTAGTTAAGGATAAAAGATTCACAACTTAGATAATGCAATCTGTAGCATCACCACTAAGAGGAATGTAATATGCAAAAAAATGTTGCAATATTAAAGGACATCAAACCCAATGACACCACCAAGAAGACACATCACGTGAAGTAAGAAGACCACACTTTGAAGTGAACAATGAGCATGGAAACATGCCCCCACTTTAAAGAGATTGTTAAACACTATGCCATGAGCAATTACTTAAAAGTAGAACACAATAAATGCCAATACATGAGAGATTTATTCAGAAAACCTTGTGTAAACATATGTTTTTGAGATAGAGCTAAGTCATATAAAGGAGGGTTTCCCCCCATATGCAATCCTAAGATAACATATAAGGGAATCCGTGGATTTAGGGTCAGTGTTTGTCGTTGTTGCAGTGATATAATCGAGCTTAGAATTGTCATGATTCTCCAAATGACTCATGGAACAATGAGCACAAAGGAAGAATGACACATAGAGAGAGAGAGAGAACATATAGATGCTTTTGTGTCAACATGGAAGAGACTTGGATGTATTTATGCCTTGCATCATCCCCAAAAGGAAAACACAAGAGAAAGGTTTACGACATGTAGAAGAATGGAGATACAAATAGAAGAATGTCACAACGGATTCACTTCCTTTATATCCTTGCACTAATGGAGTGACAAAGGGTCATCCAAACTAGGCTCACAAACATATAAAGACACACCAAGTAGCACAGTACGAGGGATCACATTACACACATGCAATCACAAATAACACAAAGGGAAGACTAGTAGGGCACATGCGAGTCAACCTATTGGCAGATCATCTGTAACATGGGCATTGTTCTACCTAGTAATTTTACTAAGTTTTACCCACAAGTGGATAGTTATGCTACTAGCATTACGAGCCATAAAAATTTTCTTTTCTATTCAATAACAAATGCATCATTTGAAATATAACTTTATTCAAACTTTCCATTGCATAATTAAAGAATTATTCTAATAATAAAAGTATGATTTAACTTTACATAAATATATTCAAGATAACATTTCACTTTTAAAATTTCCATATAGATGGATACATGATTACTTAGCTTCCAAGAGCTTACATGAACTAGAACTACAAACTATTATAGATGTCCTAGCATTGGTGTATACATCCTAAATGTCCCCTTTCCTTGGTACATACCTTCTAGTTGTCCCCAATATTGGTGTGTACATCTTCAATTCTTGAATAAAAAATATGGTCCAAAATGTCCTTCCAAATCTTGGCCTTCAATTGCATGAGGAGAAGCATCACTCAAGTGCTTTTCCGCTAACCATGGACTTACTGCAAAGTGAGGAGGATGAGTGTGACATTGAGGTGTGGCTAGGTAGATCTATGTCAAAGCTAAAGAGTTAGCATCAAAAGACATATGAGGTGGGGGTAGAGTGAGATGAGAGTATAATGAAGAGACATAGCTTACATGTATCTTATGAAGTAGAGAGGACTAGGGTAGATAGATCATAGATAGAGAGAGATCTCTCTTAAGCCAAGCAAGATGCATATAGTGCATAGGTAGAGACCATGTAGACATAGCTAGATGGAGGGGGTAGGATCGGGTGGTGCAGTTGACAAGAAATAAAGATAGGGACATCATAGAGGGGTGCAATACTTATTCAACTACAAAGGGTAGAGGTGGATGTGTCCAAATTGAGACAAGATAGAGATGTGATGAGGGGTGTATTGGGAGGCCAAGGTAAGGGGTAGGTGGTATTAGGCATTTTTTAGTCTCAAATGGAGGTGGCATAAGAAATGCGTGAGGCATAGTAATATCAATCCTTGTATGAGGTAGTAGTACCTATTGATCAAAGGGCACTAAGCTTTGTAGAGAGTAATCAGTTAAGGAGATTAGGATCAATAGCTTTGGGGCCATCACTACCTTAATGTCCACTGCCACCACCACCAATAGTAGGGGTAGTGGAAAGATCACCCACACCATTAGAGGGTGGTAGTAGTCATTAGGGTGAGGAAATATTATATGTGTTAATAAATATTTAACCAGCTCCCTTCGGGTTTATTTTTCCATGCGTCGGCCTGTGCATCGTAAGGTCTGCTTGCCCTTTTATCTAAGTTTTTCTCTGTCGTTCCACGTGTCTATTCCTCGCAACTCCCAGTCCCGACTTTCCTTTTGCATCCCATGAAACTCCGTTGTGCTTCCACGTGTTGCGGCTGTGGGATACTTTTAATCATGTTTTCTTGCTGCCTCATCGGGCTGTGAAATGCTGCCACGAAGCCCTCGTTCCTAAAGGGTTTTGGTGGGCCCCACGGTTGCTAACTACGGTGTATACTTGCTACGTGTCTTCTATTCACACATCTTTCAACGTAGAGATAAATTAGCAACTGCAAGCAGCGAAATGCTGCCACACGTCTCTTTTGTGCCCATCTGATATTCGTTCCCTCTATTGTTGATGAAGGCTCCGCCCATTTGACACGTGTAGCATTAACACAAGTCCTCAACGGCGAGGGAAGAGAGGTTCATACTGGCAGCAAAGGGCTTCCACGTGCCTAACCAGTGGATCTCATATGTGGGCGATGGACCGGATGAACCGAATAATGCTATTGGTCACTGCGTATTATAATCATTCACACCAAGGGTGACACTTATCTGATTGTGCCTAGCTAAGACTACTGCTATCATTGTAGAAGACACACTTGTGCCTGGAATGATTGGATGCTTTGTTCTGGATTGATCCTATTGTAACGACCTTGGGAATATTCTAATTCAGGCATCATTGCCAGGGATCGCGAGATCTTTTCTGTTACTGCTCTCTGAGGTGGTGGGAGGTTTTCCTGCTATATATACTTTTCTCTGTGATGAGAAAAGGGTCCAAGAATTGGAAGGAAAACGTTGGTTTTAGTAAAAGATGCCAGGCCTTTATTACTATTTTATTTGATTGCAAAAACTCTTAGACTATGCCAATTGTTCGGCCTTTCTGTTTTTCATGCTATTTCATCAAACTATGAACTGTGTTGTTTATTGTCTTGACAGTTCATTTGAGAACTTCTATATATGTTGGATGCAAATTTTCTTACCTAGATCATGTTTAAGGACTCTTCTTGGTAGTAGGAATGTATGCAATGTTATTTTATGTCAATGAGTGAATTGTCTATGCTATAATCTTAAGTCTTTGATGTTTTGGAACACTACAACACCATTCAAGCCCTTAAATCTATGATTTATCATGCCCATCATTAAATCTTGGTGCATCGCCTTAAGTTAGACTTTATTTTATTATATCTGCTTCCTTTTCCCTTTGCAAACCCCAATATAGAAAAAGTCGGATTCTCTAAAAATCCAGAGGTTACTCAGTTTAGCGCAAAAGGTCCCCTTTAAACTAAGTTTCCCATAAGGCTTTGTTACCTCATCAAATTTTGGCGTCAACAGTTTGTTCCTTTTTTTGGCACACTCGATTGGACCGAGCTTAAATAAAATTGTGTTTTAGAAGGGTGTATGAGCTATCAGCCTGTAACTAGATCCCAAACCACAGGCAACCCCAGTTTACTAGTACCTCCCCTAGGGATAGTCCAAGTCGCAAATCAGTTGGTAACTATTCCATTCCCACCACCCTTTCCTCTCACCATGTTGTCGGCCACCAATAGAAACTACGTCGCATGGGACACTAGAAGTCCCCTAGTGGCCCCGGTACCGCCCGCTGTCTGGGGCACTATCTCGGTTTCAGCCATGAAAGCTATACCTAAGTTTACCGAAGACAGCTCAAGAACGCCAGCAAAACAATTGCAGGATGTGGTAGACATATGTCTGGTACATGGGATTACAGCACAGAATGTAGCCCTAAGGCTTCTCATCGCTTCTTTTAAAGGCAAGGTGCTGGATTGGTACCGAACACTAACACCTAATTCAATTTGCACCTGAGATGAGCTCAAAGATCCGTTCTATGAGAGGTTTTCGAATGACAGAGATCGTTCTTCATTGTATTATCAACTATCTGTCATAAAACGATCCCCCTAGGAGGCTCTGACAAAATTTAATGCACGATTTCACGCAAATTGGCAGAGGATTCTTGTTACCATACGCCTGACTCCTAAGTTGGTGTTTATATTTTATCTAAAGTCCATCAATTCTAACATTTTCGTGATGATCAAGTCTTTGAGAGGAGCTACTCTACCAGATGCTTATGGTATCGCTATCAAAGCCAAGAATCATTTAATAGATTGCAAAAAATTGCCTCCTCGACCTATTATGCTGATATTTCTTGAAACATTAATCTTCGCGCAAGAGGTCGCACCAACTAGCACACCGACGAATGCCCAGTCAATGTACACATATGTGGCAGCCCCACAAAATGTGGCTTCTACATCAAGTTTTTCCAAAAATGAAATGAGCGATCTCAAAGAGATGTTGTGAACCATGGCAAATGATATAACTACTCTTAAGCGGAACCAATCAACACCTCCGAAGCCTGCATATCAAAACTATCAAGGTGGGCAGTCTTCTTATCAACAGAATCAATACCAGGGCGCGCCTTGCACTAAACCACCAGCCCTGACTGCAAACCAAATGGTTTCGGTGCCTACTCTGTTGATGAACTCGTCACCAAGCTTGAGTAGGGAATTAACCGTAGGGCAGAACAACCTTATTAATGATATCAATCCATGGTGCTTCCCCTGCAACAATGCGCATATGCCCTAAAACTGTTCATGTGGAAACTTACAACAAAAAGTGGCGGAGCAACGTAGCCAAGGTGTGACAACAGAACATGGAGGTTATATATATGCGTCACCACAAATGGAGAGTGCAGTCCTTACCACGTAAATGCAAGGAAAGTCTTTAGAACAAGAATTCGATATTGCTCCTGATCATGTGCTCTTCTCCTAGATGGAGGAAGAAGAAACAATGTTTGCTAATGACACATTCATATCCAAAACACTACAAGTGTAGTCTGATTACAACACACGCTCAAAGAGGAGATTCACCAGTGAGTTAGTTGTTTCGCATCTAACCAGCCTGCAACTCAAAGGCGTTTCTGATCAGATTCTCAGTACTTCAACCGTCCCTTCACCTTTTCAACCACGGAAGGAAATTATTATAGCAAGAACCAAGGAGCAGAAACCTCTAAGTTTGTCACCTTTTAATGTGGTAGAGCAATTGAAGAAATGATCCACTAATGTGTCTCTATGGGACATTCTAGCTATCCTAGAACAAAAGACGCTATTATAGAAGGCGCTTCAAGAAGAGGTCAACCCGGCACTAACAGAGTCATTTTCCAGTACAGAGGTTGTTTATCAAATACCGCCAGCTAAAGTCCTTAAAAACAATACAAAGGAATCCCCTACCGAGGACAGGAATAAGTTGAAACCTCAACCCTTCTTCTTGACTCTCATTATAGGAAAGAAGTTATTGCACAATGCTATGATTGATTCTGGCACTAGTACCATGGTTATGCCTAAACAGATAGCCGAAGTTTTGGGACTCAGCTATGAACCTATGAAAAGAGGGGTAATGCAGCTTGATGGGAATAAAGTTGAGACCGTAGGTGTAATCAAAGTGCTTCCTTTAACTCTATTTTCTTGTCCTAGTATCACGGTCCCGCAGGACACGGTGATCATAGATGTTCCTCCTATGTTTGGTCTTTGTCTATCCCGAGAATTTAATTCAAAAGTGGGTGGATACCTGTCCTTGGATCAGTCACATCTAATACTTAGGACCAAACACGGTGCAAAAATGAAGATAGAATTGAAGGCTTTACATTATGAACATGTAGCAGATGAAGCCTTGATCAATTTTGAAGCCGCGCATACCTCTATCACCAAGCAAGAAATGTATTGCGTTGAATTGCTAGATGAAGAGAAGGTGAGTGGAAATCAAAATGATAAAGAAGATGCTATGTTGAGTGAACATATAGACAATGATCCTTTCGGCAATTATCATGGTACAAGATTGGGCACATATGTAATTTATGATGAAGACCAAGTGCTTCCGAGGGTCGCCAAAGAATCCGAAGGTAGCCAAGAAAATGAGCTATGAACACTGTACTTTAAAAGAGCAAGAAGAAAAGTGGGTGTTGGACCAGGGATATATCTAATATCCCCACAAAATGAAAAATTGTTTAGGTCTCTCCGCTTTCATTTCGCCTGTTCAAATAATGAGGCTGAATATGAAGGATTGGTTCAAGGTTTAAGCCTTACAGAATGAATGGGAATTAAGCAATTAGTTGTGTTCAGAGATTCTGAACTAGTAGTCAACCAAGTCCGATAAATTTTTGCAGCAAATAATGTCCACATGAGATCCTTTCGGCACTGAGTCTGAGACCTGATTGATGTTTTTGAAGCTTTCAACATTAAGACTATTCCCCGAGGACAAAATAGCAATGCATATCGCATGGCTGTGATTGGTGCTCAGTTTGATCATATCTTTGACCTTCTTCATAATAAACATTCAGTACAAGTACTAGTCTGACCAGCGATTCCCGACAATGATCAGAGTTGGAAAGTTTTTGAAAGCGATGAACACATCGCCTCGTTTATCCAACACTCAGGGGAGTTCACCAATCAACTTCAACCAAATATTGTCGAAGCTTATGAAGGACAAATTATGCAGCTCAAATCTAATAAACTTTTGAACGGATTGGTTACTCTCAAAAAAAATTTTGATTGTGATGATGCCCGAAATGATAAACAAAAGTTCGTAGCAGACAAAAGTGATTATGTGGACTTTCGGGTCTCTGATGGTAGGAATCTCTAAGTCGGTAAAAATGTCCCGCACCATGATAAGGAAAGACTCATCATTTTCTGTGAAAAATATAGAGTAGTGGCCTGGTCCTATGATGATATGGAGGGATATGATCCCTACATCATTCAACACACTATTGAGCTAACAGAAGGTGCAAAACCAGTCCGATAGAAACAGAGGACCATCAACCCTAAAATTAAAGCCCTAATGGTGCAAGAGCTAACTAAGCTCATTGAGTCGCACATTGTCTTCCTAATCAAGCATAGTACTTGGGTATCGAATCTGGTCCCGTTCTGAAAGAAGAATGGAGACATTCGTTTATATGTGGACTTCTAAGACCTAAACAGAGCATCCCTAAAGGACCACTATCCACTACCTTCAATGGAGTCAATCCTACAAATGGTTGTAGGATCGGAGATGTTTTCTCTATTGGATGGTTTCTCCAGCTACAATCAAATTCGAGTTAAAGAAGAGGATCAACATAAGACTACGTTCACCACAAAGTGGGGAATATTTGCATATGCTAAAATGTCTTTTGGTTTATCCAATGCAGGGGCAACATTCCAGCGGGCGATGGACATCACATTCAGTGAACTAATTAATAAGTTTATTCTAATTTATATGGATGGTCTTACTGTGTTCTCTAAATCTAAGGATGATCATTTTTATCACTTAGAATTAGGTTTTCAAAAATTTCAAGAGTTCGGAGTTTCCTTAAATCCGAAGAAATGTGTATTCGGAGTACCGTAGAGTAAGCTGTCGGGGCATGTTGTATCTAAGGAATGGGTTTCAATTGACCCCGAACAGGTGAAAGCTATCAGGGAGCTTCCCCTTCCGGTGAATAAGAAAGGTGTCCATTTCTTCTTAGGCAAAGTAAATTTTGTCAGCAAGTTTATTTCTGATTTCGTGGGAATAATTAGGCCGATCACCTTGATGCTAAAGAAAGATCAGACATTCAAGTGGATGACTGAAGCTCGAGAAGCTTTTGAAAAGGTCAAGGAAGCTATTTCCACAACTCCGGTGCTAGTTAATCCAGATCAATCCAAGGATTTTATAATGTATGCATTCAGTAGTAAGGCTAGTATTGCTACTATCCTAGCCCAAAAGGATGACGAAGAAAAGGGGGAACATCCAACAACATTCTATTCCTGGACCCTAAAGGAATATGAGGCAAATTATAATTTCGTCGAAAAGTAGGCCTTTGCAATAGTGAAGGGACTTAAAAAGTTCTGCCATCTAATTTCCTGCAACAAGGTGCTGGTGTATGTCACACATTCCAGCATGCGTGAATATATCATGGAAGGGGAGATCATAGAAAAAAGGGCTAATTGGATCACTAAGATCCTTGAATATGACATTGAAGTCAATCCTACTAAAACTATTAAAGGAAGAGGAATGTGTGAGTACATGGCACAGAACGAGGAGGTACCTGCCGCAGAGGAGAAACTAGAGCTCGTCTTGATAAATGAATTAGAATTGGAAGGCGGTTGGATGACTGATAGAATGAGGTTCATGCAAACCAAAAAGTATCCGCTAGGTTTCTCATCCCAAAAAAGGAGATACTACAGGCTGCAAAATTGTAGATATATGGTAATAGAGGGAGTCCTTTTCAAAATGAATTTCAATGGTGTTCTCCTGCGATGCATCACTTTGGAGCAGGTGAAGAGGATCCTTGATGCATTTCATAATAGCGCTGTGAGTGGAAACTTCTCTACTAAGACTACTGCCATTAAAATCATGCGTGTTGGTTACTACTGGCCTACACTTTTTAATGACTCCCACTCTATAGTAAAATCTTGCAGAAAATGTTAGTTCTTTATTGAGAGAAGGAAGAATTTTGCAATGCCCCTCAAACCCATAGTGGCGGATGAACCATTTGCGCAATGGGGCCTGGACTTCATCAGAATGATCAACCCGGTTTCTAGCGCCAGACACAAGTGGATTATGACTGCCACGGATTACTTCACAAAATGGACGGAGGCTATTCTGCTTAAGAGTGCAACAAAAACATAAATTGTAGATTTCCTCAAAGATCTAGTGACAAGGTTTGGTCCTTCGAAAACTATCATTTTAGATAATGCCAGATCTTTCTTAGGCGCAAAGGTATGTCACTTTGCATTAAAGAATGGCATATTCCTCAAGACATCATCAAACTATTACCCACAGGGAAACGGCTTAACAGAGTCAACGAACAAGAACCTAGTTCGACTCCTTAAGAGAATTTGTTCAGAACACCAGAGGGAATGGCATAAAAACCTCCAAGCAGCGCTATGGGAAAACTACATAACTCCTAAGCAAGTCCTCAATACTTCACCTTATGAGTTGGTATATGGGAAAGAGGCATTGTTACCTGTATCTATGGAGATTTTGACACTCCAATTTTTGAAATCTCTTGAGATAGAACAAAATGGTGCCATGGAAATTTAGCTTGCCGAACTGTTAGAAGTACAGGAAAAAAGGGAAAGTTCACTAATAGCCATGACAAACTATCAAAAAGTGGTCAAGCGATGGTTTGACAAGAAGGATTCTGACCAAGGTTTAAAGTGTGGAGACTTGGTACTAAAGTATGATGAAAGGGCTGCTAAGCCAGGTCAGCATGGTAAATTTGATAGCCTATGGGAGGGCCCCTTTAAAATCATTCGGTGCAAAGAACATAACGCTTTTGAGCTAGAAAATATGGAACAGGAACCCTTAGGAATCTCGGTTAATGGGATTCATCTTAAGTTGTTCCATTAGGCACTGAGCTTTATTTTTGTACATATGTGTATAGTGATTTTATTTTATTTCCGTTTCTTTGGCCAGTCTTTTTTAAAATTAGTTTGTGCTTCTACAAAATTAACCCATTATTATGGAGGGTGGAATGTCAAGATTGCTTTACACAAAACACACCCATGCGTGGAGAAATAACACATACACTATAAAGAGCCCATAAAGCTGAAATACAAAATGACAGAAAATGCATGGGTTTTCTTTAAAAGGATATATATATCTATTTATATATATTCTTTATATTGCAAAGATAGCTAGGAATCCATGATCCAAAAATTTACAAGTATTCGGGCTACTATATATGCAATATGATAGCCTTTTTTCTAGGCTTATATACAAGCTATAAGGCAGGTATTCTGAACAGCAACAGTAAATAGAGTAAATAGGGAGACATTTGTTGAGAGCAGAAAGGGGGTTTTCATCCAAAGGCATGGGAGGTAGCAATTGACGCATTAACATGAGCGTCCACCTCTTCCTCGTCAGTAGATTCTTTGGCAACACTGGCAGCATCATTAAGCACAACCGCCATTAGTGGGGGAAATACCAGGTTCCTGAAATTAGTATACCAATCTACATCGTAGAAGGGTATTACGTTGTAACTGCGGAACAGGAAATGTAAGGCCTGGGTAACGCTCTGATGATGCTCGTCACGTGTTTGAAGGTAGAATCTACTGAGAAACGATAGCCAAATGACTACGACTTCTTCCTCGATAAAGCGACCGAGGTCGCTAGCTGACGACAAACCTACTCCATAGACGACATGAGTGACAACCTCGCCAAGACCATTCAAGTACTTTTTTGGAAACACTTCTTTAACAAGTTTCAAGATAAGAGGTCGAGGGACGTTGATGTCAAGCATGGACGCCATGAAGTGGGAGCATATGTCGATGTTCACCTGATACTTGTCTTCATACTCTATGCAGTCTTTACCTAGAACCCACTTTATGGCTATCAGGACCAAAGAATGTTTATTCTTGGTCATCCGTTTCAGCGTCCTAGTTGAAACCTGCCCTAGGAATGTCATATGTGACTTATATGAGGTTAAATGAATCGAAGTGTCCATAATTCTAACACTATTCCTATGCTTTTTGAGCTAATGTTGAAATTTATCTATCACCTAACCTATGAGAAGGCTTGCTTAAAACTCTGCTACCAACCTATCACTGCTCAAATGATAAGTATGATTTCCTCACTACTTACTGGCCTATTTATAGAAAAAATGACAAGACGCATGCTAATCCGTTTCGAGAAAATGTTATAATAAGCTAGTTTCCAACTTGAAAGGCGTGTCTGTGTTTGCTCACATTTCTGGGCTAGTTGCATCTATGAGGGTACGACTTAATGTGTGCTAGATTAATATGGGTTAATTAATTATCTTTAAAAAGGTGGCACTCATTGACAGTAAGACACACGGTCGTAGGCTATTGTGTCATCTCACAAGTGTTTCCCAGAGCCCAAGGTGATATTCATATATTTTTAGGTTGTGATCGTTTGCTTTGGCATAATCGTTCCAGCCAAGATATTAATTACCAGTGCATGCTAACGCAAGGTTAGAAAGAAAATAGCTAGGTCGATTTCCAAGGGGATCACAGCGTATCACACGATTTCCAAATGCAATAATGAACTCCGACCGCCTCAAAATGGCAAGTAGTTCATTTTGCATGAATTGCAAAATTAACGGTACATACCGAATTAAATGCAAAATGCATGCTTTCATCTACCACCTTGAGGAAAGATTGCCAAATATTGCATGAAAAGGCTTAATATTTCAAAGTCTTTTCACAAACGCCAAAGCTAAAAGTGCAAAGTTGTTCTTCTTCTGTGTATCCAGAACTGAGGAAAATTGTAGAGCCAAGAACGTGCGGAGATCTTTACCCAAAGAAAAATGTTGGAGACTTCATCTCAGCCAATGCAAGAAGAAATTAGCCAAGAGCTATTTATAGCTACACGTTCTTCAGAGGAGGTATATGTCTATGAGGATGTGGCGTATGCTACACCTGGTATACCCAGCAGGCCAAAGAGGGCCTATATAGAAGAGTTGTAAAGGCCCAAAGATTGCAGAAACCAGAAAAGGGTTGAAGAGAAATGGGATAATGTCTACGATCCATGACTCACGAAAAACCCTAAGTCCCTAAGAGAGGAATCTTATGCAAGGTTGACGACACCAAAGACAGACCAATCTACGGCTAAGAGAATTTGGTATAGTGGTCTCCCTCAATACATGGTCCCACTGGTGCACTACTTCCTGAAGGTAGTTGATGTTTCTATCTAGGGTTATAACCCTGATACCCACTACATTGAAGGCTACAACTTAAGGGTGCACATCACTCCATAGGCCATTTGGCACATGCTATGCATCCCAGAACCAAGTAAGAGAAGAGAGAATATTGAGTCTTTTTACCTTGGAAAAGGAGAGAAAATATGGAAGAGGATGAAAAAGGACTTAGAGTTCTTGTTGGAGGAGACTGGTAGGAAAGGAATCCTAGCCACTAAACTGCCAAGTATTTTGTTGTCGCACGGTGCGTTACACGACGATCTATAGGATGACATGTCCATGCTAGCTTTTGTGTGCGGCCGAGACTCTAATGAGAAGGTGGAGACTTTTCAACTGGGATCGACATTACAATTTCGCAAGTAGCATGATCTCTTCTAGTATGATATTGTTGAATTTATGGTAGAGGAAATGATACGAAAAATAAAGAATTACCCGATGGAGAAAAAATTTAGGTTTCTTTCTTTTTTGGTCCACATGTTTCTGCATCAGAACCTAGATTTCTTCACCCAGTATTTTCCGTTATCAATTTTTGATGAGCAAAATAAAAGGAAGCTAGTGTCCACGTGGACGCTTTTTCTTTCCACATCATATGATTATTATGCATTTTCAGACTATTTCATAGCTCCGGTCTTGCATGATTTAATCGGAAAGGGCGATATAATTAGGCTCAACAAGGAGCAGAATGGATATATGTAGAGTTTCACTCCCGCCTATGACTAGTTCTTAGGAAATGATTTCACGATTCTCCGGATGCGGGGCTTTACTGGTAAACCTTTCCTGCTCCCAGCCTATGTCACAAATAGGGTGCTTGCACTGGAAATTTTTTAGCAGGTGTGTATCATTTATTTTACCTTCTATAGCAGCAAAAGTGTCAAGAAGAAGGGATTCTTCTCCTGTCCGAAGAATTTCAAGTCAGTAACTCTAATAAAAAATAATCAGACCAATTGTTGGAGGACAAGCTAGCTTTCTAGGGTTGGTACTGGTAAATGAAAAGTGGGAATACAACCCTTTCGACAACTTTCCAGAGCCACACATGAGAGTTACCCATGTTCCCCGACCTTACTGGGAGAAGCGGCGTAACCTGCAGGCAGACAAAGATGAAAATTTTGTTGAATTGGTGGGTATCCCTACGCAAGATACTAGAGGGCCATGGCACAAGTTCTACTTTGCTATGGTGGTGGCCCAGGATAATGTCCTCATGGAGCGCGAATGTACAATAGGTTGAAGAAGCATGAAGAATGGACTGAGGAAAAAATAGAGGTTTTCTGGAAGTATTGCCAAGAAATAGCACAATTGGATGCTCCTTACAACAATTTGAAAGATGACCAAGAATTTGAAAGATGATGGAAGGAGGGCCGCCTAGCCCAAGCTCTAGTATTAATAGGAGCGAAGACTCAAAGGAAGATTCTGAAGAGCAGGAAGAGGAAGTGGCAATATCGGCCTAGTCTGCGCCAAAAGAAAAAGGCCTCAGGCAGCCCGCTTATGTGGCCACGAATGTGCGCTTTAATATATCAAGGGGCTCGTATACACTCACTTGGGCTACTAAACCAGCCAGGTTATCACTACAGCAAATGAAGATGACCGTCGAAGCTAGAGAGACCCCACCTGCGAAACGACAGTGCACGAAGAGCATTATCGGAGAGGGTTCGCAGGAACTCGCCGGAGACAATGTGCTTACAGCTAGCCAAGAGCATGAGGTTGAAGTGGAGTCGCTAACGATTCTGGAGCCACCATTGACTAGTCAACAGGTAAAATTCACTCCTTCTTCCCTTGCTTCTCATTCCTTGGTATTTGCTGTTAGAAACCAAGATCAGATTTGCAAACCAAAATAATCCTTCCACAGAAGAGAAAAACAAAAAAGTAAGAGATTTGCAAGAAGATGTGCAAATAATTATATTCAAGAATTCAATAATTACATGATAATGATTTGCTTTATAAAAGCAAAGATGCAAACCTAATCTTATCTTAAGCAACAAGATAGCTCAAAAGATAAGGATGACAACTAATTAACCTAGGAAATAAATAATTACCTAAGTAAACTTATGCAAAGTGTAATTAAATATTAATTACACCAACACCCCCCCATAAGTGCAACTTAGGGAGAAGCATATTATTATGCAAAGATGAGGTAGAGAAGGAAAACCCAGTGGGACAAAACCCCCCTACAATGAGATGAATGCTCCAAAGAAGTACTAGAAGAACACTATGGAGTAACACTGGAACCTGATTCTGGCAATCAAGGAAAGATATTTCTGTGTGCTACTGAAACCAAATGAGAGTCACTGATTGACTCAAGGAATCATGATAAAGCAACAACAGACCTGATGCCACGGAACACTGGAATACACACAATCTGGAACAACCCTGTAATCTATGAAGCAATAGGAGATGAGATGATATAATCTGGAAGCTGTGTATCTCGATGTCGATGCCAAACTGTGACTGAAACTCTTCCATGGGAAGGAGTACCATGAAGACTCTGGAACATTAACCATAAAAGCATGGCCCTCAAACTGAGATGGATCCAATGTGGATCATTAACCATAGGCTCTCAATCTGAAGTATGAACCGGATATGAATCTAATATGTGTCAAGCAATAGCAAGGATGTGGCCAAAATAAACTAGGAAACTAGATAGACTCATACAAGTTTCTATCAAAACAAAAATGGATATGGAGATCAAAGTGCATGCACACTCTAATCAGATTTATTATGCAAGAAACCCCCCTGAATAGAACTTTATCATAGTTCGTTTATTACAATAACCTGATGATTGTAAAATGAGAGCATAAAAAAAATGCATATATAGAAAAAATAAATTGATGTCAGATATGTGTAGAGGACAAAATCAGCTTTCCAATGCCGCGAGAATGATGAAAAATGGATCACCAAGGCAAAAGATATTCCCTCTGAAGCGAAATCTACAACATCTGAGTTCAAAGGCCTGAAAATGAAAACTGGAGCAAAATATGCTAAAAACGCCTGCACCACTGGATCGGCAACGAAATAAGCTTTCCAACAGTATCTCGTTTGCCTGATTTTAATACTGTATGCCCAAGTTACAGCCTCTGGAAGAAAACAGCTCCAAAAATGGGGAAAAACACAATGTGACATTAAATTTGATGGTCATACGGTCGTCGCAAAAAATAATGAACCCAAATTTGATGGCCAAATGGCCGTCAGTGCACATGCATAACTAGACTTATTTTACAGAAAAATATTTTTTATATAAAAAAAAAAATAAAAAAAAAAATTACAGATTTATATATATATATATTTTAAAAAATATTTAAAAAAATGGGTGAGGGGGGCACGTGGGCCCTCCCCAATCGCTCCCAAAGGAGCAAGGGCCCTTACGCAGGTCTGTGCAGGGTCGTTCCTGCGCAGTACGTACCTGCATACAGCCTGCGCAGGGGTTACATCACCCCACAAAAACTTTTAATTTTTTTTTTTCTCTAACCTTTTTTTATAAGGTTTAATAGATTTTTAATGAATTTTGTTTTAAAAAATTCACGGAGAAAAAAAAGAATTTTTTTACAATTTTTTTTTTTGAATACCTCAAAATTCGTGCAGACGGCGAATAGGGTCATACGGGCAAAAAAAAATTGCCTCAAAAATAAACTATTTAGAAATCAACGAAACGAAGGGCGTTCTTAGGGTTTTTGGCCGCTACAAACACAATGGTGACCTCCACTTGTGCTCAAACTGTTCTAAAAAATTGGCTACCTCCAGAGCTTGCAAAAAATCTCTGAACTTCAAACCCTCACAGATCTGGCAAATGATGGCCAAAATCTGCAAAATAAAAGTCAATCCTGACTTTTTCCAGCGCTCTGAATCCAATGGTGAAGCCTGATCTGATCTAAAACACCTCATGAATGAACTCAAGGCATGATACCCTTGAGGAATCCCAAATGAACCCTACAATGATTTTCTCAAAAATCTTAGAAGGGGCTGCAAATCAAGGCTCTAATACCATGTTAGAAACCAAGATCAAATTTGCAAACCAAAATAATCTTTCCACAGAAGAGAAAAATAAAAAAGCAAAATATTTGCAATAAGATGTGCAAATAATTATATTCGAGAATTCAATAATTACATGATAATGATTTGCTTTATAAAAGCAAAGATGTAAACCTAATCTTATCTTGAGCAACAAGATAGCTCAAAAGATAAGGATGACAACTAATTAACCTAGGAAATAAATAATTACCTAAGTAAACTTATGCAAAGTGTAATTAAATATTAATTACACCAACATCTTCCCCTACCTCACTGGCGATCCCTACCATAAGTATTGGCCCTCTTCCTTCTACTTTTAGTCTGACATATTTAGTAGGTTTCGCCCAGTTTTCACAAACCACTCCACTCGTCTTTACTCCTCCATAGATCCTTACACCCGCCACTACTGCTTAGACTTTCCTCGCCTCGCTTTCGGAAAGCATTCCCCTTGTGAGTGCCCCTTATTTTCCACTATTATTGCAGATCCTTTTCCATCGCAACAAGTTGATACCACATTGACAACCCCTCCACCATCCCAGCCAATGAACCTTACAGTTGATTCCCCAATTCAGTCATTACAAATGACTAGCCCTGCTATTGGTTCTCAAACCAAACTATGGAACATGCCCCACTTCTCCCCACAAACTATCACTCTCCAAAAGAAACAAATGCTCGCGCCTATGAAGGTTACCTATCCCTATGTCCTGCCTTCTGGTGCTCCTTTCGCAGGTGGACTAGTTTAATCACCAGTCGAATTCATAACACAAATAGATTGTGGAAAAGAGGCATGTGCAAATATAATGAGAAAGTGCAGGGAAAAAGATGACAGTGTTTCTATTGAGCCAAAAGTACAGGCTCTTTATGATGAGGCCCAACAAGAATTAAAGTTCACAACCATGTACCCGTGGGTAAGAAAGCCTCAGGGGGAAATGTGCCCAGAAGACTATGAGATATATGCTATAGGACTCGACATGAAGGTAGCCCGACTGCAAGATAAAGTTGAAATCATGGAGGAAACACAACAGGTAGTCACTTCTGACTGCCTTAAAACTAGTCGCCAGCTAAAGAAGAAGGATGAGCAGCTTAAAGAAGCAAGGGAAAGGGTTAGTTTTACGGAGAGGAAAGAGAAATCCTTAGAGGCGGATATTGCTCGGATGACTAAAAGGGCATTGGCAGCAGAGGATGAGAGGAACAGACTTCAGAGTGAACTTGCGAAGACTCAGGCCACTGACCCTGCCATGATAAAGGAGTTGTGCTCTAAGAATTAGGAGGCAGAACTGAATCTGCAACTAAAGGATGAAGAATTGGAGCGTCTTCGCCTTGAGTATAATCAAGGAATGGCACAGAGAAATGAAGCGTTGGAACACCAATAGGCTCAATATGAGCAGAAAATACAAGAAAAAGAGGTTGAATTTAAAGGCCTAAAAGCTCAACTAGAGGAAGAACTCTGAGAGACAAAGTCTTCTCTGAATGAGCACTTAGTAAATCACTCCTGAGCTGAGAAGAATTGGAATAAAGAAGTAAGCAACTCTGCAGAATAGCTAGCGTCCGAGAAAAAGAAAAGGGTAGAATTGGCTGAAGCCATTATTTCAAGAGATGTGGAGATTGCTTCTCTTAAAGGCTCTCTCCTACCTCCCCCTACACAGCCAAATATCATTCCGATGGTTAGGCAATTATACATCTCTCACTGAGAAAAAATTAAAGCCTTTTGCCTAACATTGCAGCCTATCCTCTTATTCATCACCAAGGCATCGAAGCTGAGCAAGGAGGCCCATGATATGATTGAGAAGTTCCCATGGTTCATCTTGGAGAGGGTTCCTGAGGCAAAATATCTGCTCATCAAGCTTTACTCGGTCTCTGATGAGAGCCTTGTCGGAATGGGTATTGAAGATCGAGATGTTGCTGCTCAAACAAAAAATAAGTTCATCCATTGCCACTCCGCCTTCTAGCACACTAAAGCAACTGTGGCTATTCTGAGTAAGACACTGGATAGCATACGGGGAAGTTTCACCGGTTTAAATGGGATGGGTTTTCCATCCATGTTCCTTGAAGATAGTTCTATTTCCAAAGATGAGAAAATTGCGGAAAGGATAGAAGAGAGGGAAGATGATTCAGAGGCTTTCAGGGATTTCAACGATCCTCCCACGATGACTGGCATTGAGGGAGTGATTCATCCACTCTCACAGCTACTATTCCATTGCAAAGTAGGGGCCGGTTTACCCAATGTGTTGCCTCACAAAGAAACTATTGATCTAAGTGGAGCATAGGAGAATTTGTGCAACATGGTGAAGTCGTCTGAGGATGAATGGTCACCTTTGCAGGTGGCTCTTTCCAATCTCTAACTCCATTGACCAAATGAAATGGCATTCTAGTCTGTGAAATTAGAGAAATTTTGGGTTCTCCGTTCCTTAGTCGAAATGCCCCTGATAGTCACCAAAAGTTGTTAATAAATATTTAACTAGCTCCCTTCGGGTTTATTTTTCCATGCGCCGTCCCATGCATCGCAAGTTCTGCTTGCCCTTTTATCTAAGTTTTTCTCTACCACTCTATGTGTCTATTCCTCACAACTCTGAGTCCCGACTTTCATTACTCATCCCAAGAAACTCCGCTGTGCTTCCGCGTGTTGCGGCTGCGAGATAATTTTAATCATGTTTTCTTGCTACCTCATCGGGTTGCGAAATGCTGCCATGAAACCCTCATTTCTAAAGGGTTTTGGCTGGCCCCACGGTTGCTAATTGTGGTGTATACTTGCTATGTGTCTGTCATTCACACATCTTTCAGTGCAGAGATGAATTAGCAACCGCGGGTAGCGAAATGTTTCCTCACGTCTCTTTTGCGCCCGTCTGGTATTCATTCCCTCTATTGTTGATGAAGGCTCCGCCCATTTGACACGTGTAGCCTTAACGCAAGTCCTTAGTGGCAAGGGAAGAGAAGTTCATATGGGCAGCGAAGGGCTACCACGTGCCTAACCAGCGGATCTCATATGCGGGCGATGGACCGAATGAACTGAATAATGCTATTGGTCACTGCATGTTATAATCATTCACACCAGGGGTGACACTTGTTTGATCGTGCCTAGCTGGGACCACCACTATCATTGCAGAAGACACTTTTTCCTAGAATGACTGGATGCTTTGTTCTGGATCAATCCTGTTGTAACGACCTTGGGAATATTCTAATTCAGGCATCATTTTCGTGGATCGTGAAATCTTTTCTGTTACTGCTCTCTGAGGCGGTGGGAGGTTTTCCTGCTATATATACTTTTCTTTGTAATGAGAAAAGGGTCCAAGAATTGGGAGGAAAATGTTGGTTTTAGTAAAAGATGTCGGGCCTTTATTACTATTTTATTTGATTGCAAAAACTCTCAGACTGTGCCAATTGTTCGGCCTTTCTGTTTTTATGCTATTTGATCAAACTGTGAACTGTGTTTTTTATTGTCTTGACAGTTCATTTGAGAACTTCTATATATGTTGGATGCAAGTTGTTTTGGAACATTACAACACCATTCAGGCCCTTAATCTATGATTTATCATGCCCATCATTAAATCTTGGTGCATCGCCTTAGGTTAGACTTCATTTTATTACATCTACTTCCTTTTCCCTTTCCAAACCCCAATATAGAAGAAGTCAACTTCTCTAAAATTTTGGAGGTTACTCAATTTAGCGCAAAAGGTCCCCCTTAAACTGAGTTTCCCATAAGGCTCTGTTACCTCGTCAAATTTTTGCGTCAAAAATATGCATGTGGGTTATTTTGTATATGTATATGATTTTTTGAGCCATTTATAGAAATGGATGACACTTTGTATCATGATTAATTTTTTTCATATATGATGAGATGATTTTGATTGGTCATTTATTATATGTTTTGTGATTCTTGTGAACACATTTTATGATGTATATGATGGATTATATTAAATTATGATGGGTTATGTATATGATGTTTATGTTTTATGTTTTTATGAATGGATTATATGATTATGTTTCCAAAATGTTTAGTATGGATGATGTTATTATGCAATGTATGATTTATGTAATGGTAATATGGTAATGGTATGTTTTCTATATAGTAATGATGTAATGGAAATGTTCATTAGATGTTTAGTGACCTAATTATGATTATGGATGTATGGTTGGATATGATAGGATATGCATGATGTGATATTTTTTATGATGTTATGGATATATTATGGATGTATATATGAAGTTACAAGTATGATTGTGGTATAACCTGATTTTGGGTGGATGTTGAATAGGCAACATGAGCATCGATGTAATAGATGATGGTTTTGTTTATTTCTATCCATGATACAAATTGTGAGGAAATGGGATAGAATTTAGGAATATCTATTAGATGGGATGGGGATAGGATGTCAAGAAAATAAATTGGAGCCTTAGGAAGGGATATGGGTTTGATCATGGTGTAGGTGGGGAGAAGGATTCAGGTTGTTTTATCAATTTTTGTATGAAAATAATGGATGGGGATGGGGGATATAATATATGGGGTAGGTTATGTTGACATGTGGAGAGAAATCCTAGATTTGATTTAACAAAGGAGATTATGCACTAGGGTATAAGAACTAAGGTGACAAGGTAACCTTTGCATGGACTTGACTCTCAAATAGAAGGTTCATCTAGTACACCCAATACATGATATAACCTTGGGGGATCATGTGAGAAATGAGTTTTAAGATATGAGGTATGCAAACAAGTCCTTGGCATGGTATTAGTGGGTCTATGCAAATAATAACCAACATATATAAATAAATTCCTACACACACAAGGTTGTAATCAACCTTGGTGGTTCATGTAAATAACAACCAACAAACATGGCACACAAAAACAAATATTGTTAGTGTGAATAAAGTATTGTACCTAGTTAATCCTAGTAGGGGACTTATTCATATGTTAAGTTTACTTAGTTTTTGTTGGTTGTTTTTAATGAACCAAACTTAATCTCATCAGTTATCTATGAATTTGTCAAAATTCAATGATTAATAACTATGAGGATTGGCCAACGAATAGGTGAAAGATTGCTAGGATTTCCCTCTACACTTTGGGCTCTGCAAAACCTGGGAGGGTGATCCCTACAATGTGTCTTATGATACTCTTGTGCCAATTATCACATACAATGTAATACAAATAGATAATTCTCCTTTAGTTGTTTAATAGATAAAGTGCCTTAAAGATCTAGCAAATATTCATGGTAATATCTAACTTAAACATGAGAAAATGTCATACATTAAGCTCGACATACATTCATACAAGATTTTGAGATTAAATTTGATTTGAATGTAGCTGCTGTGAATGATCTAAGAGACTAAACATTAATTGACCAGTGTCTTATCCTCGGGTGGAGAATTCTAATAATTAAAAACATACAACAGTATAACTCCTCTCATTATAAAGCCTCGTGTCAAAGACTCAACTAGTAATACTTAGTAATATGTGCATACAATTGCATAAACCTCCATTCATGTCAATACAATTTAACTTATTCTTTGAATAAGAGTAATAACATTGAACAAACAATTAAGGACATATAAGAAGATGAATAACATAAATATTTGATCACTTATATTCAAAACTTATGCAATTGTTTATAGTGGAGAACATTGGCCTCGAATATCTTGTCATTTATATATCAAAAGATGACAGTACCACTATACATTCACCATTACAAAATTCAAGGACTCACAAAACTTGAGACAAGTCTCAATTCTATTATCCAGACTTGTTACAAAATTTCTCTCTAAAATAAATGTTCTAGCAACCTTGTACAATTGGCCTTGAATTCCCTTTTATAAGAATAAGGGAGCAAAACAAGCTTCAGGCCAAATTATACACATGCCATATATTAATTTGGTAATCACGTTACATTAAAAGGTAGTTACATTTTCCCAAAAATAAGGGAGAATATCACATAAGACAAAAACCATTTTTATTTGATAATGAAGATTCTCCCACCTTCCAAAAGGCTCTTTAGTTGGTACAAAACATTCCTTCCATAAGAAAAGTACTTAGCCCATGTGCTCTAAAATTTGTAGAAGAAAAGCATAAAGTGAAGAAAAGAATATACCAGAATAACTCCACATTTGCATTCCATATCATTGTACTTGAACCTAAGAAAGTACAATATTTGAACGTTGACATATCCTAGGCCTAATATGTACTAATTCTAGGCCATGTATTGCACTTATCTCTATTGGAACCTCTATTGTTGCAAGCCATCAACCAAAATTGCAGTCACTAATTCCCACTTGCAGCAACTCATATGTCCAAAATATTAATATAATTGGACTTCCATGATGCAAATTCCTCCTTTTTTGGCTAGTCAAATCCCATAATACTATATCCATTTGACCTATATGGGCTATACTTGACTGCCACTTGGTTAGCTTCCTTGTCAAACTCCTCAAGGAAAGCCCCTGTATGCATAAGCCTATCCATTCTATTCCTCAACATATCTAAATCTACCCCATCACATTTTAGCTTGGCCTGAGTGGATATAACTTGACTGGCCTAATCTCTCCATTCTTGTAGGGGCTTAACTTCACCATTCTCATTCAAAATGTCTGGAAGGAGACCAAAGTTCCAATCATCAAAATTATTAACCAGTTCTCTAATTTTTATTTCTAAGGGCTTAATCAACCCTTGAGAACCTGTTATGTCAGTCACAAATCTTAAGGTTGGAAGAATTTTTGAAGGTTTAGTTGCATCACAAGAGGATGCAATAGCCATATCCCTTAGCACTTTTTCTCTTGGAATCCACATATCCATTAAAGGAGTAGCAATCTCCTTATCCCTATCAATATTTTTGATGGCATCAAACATTAAAGAATAATTAGAATGAATACTAATTAATCTTTTTTCAACTCCCTTATTCAAGTGTTTAAGTGCTCCATTGTCACAATTTTCATGTTATTCAATTGAACAGGATCATCAAACCTATCTTCATAGTTCTTGATCTTTTCCATCAACTCCTCCTTAGTAGTTTCTTCATTTTGAGCATCTAGAATTTCAAGAGCTAACTGTGCAATTTACACATCTTCAAACTCAAGGGGTGTGACTTCAACTTGGGTCTGAGGTGGTGAAAGAATTGGATAAGGGGGAGGAAAAATTGTGGCATGAGAGGTGCCTGATTGCAATGAGTGAAATTTTTGCTTTCATAGAGCCATTTCAGTCTGCATTTGAGCAACATTTTGTTGACTCGGATTATACTCAACTACCATCTCATTATATTGAGTCCTAAACTTGTCTCTTTCTTCTGTTAACGACTCAACTGTGGCCTTGGTGAATTGAGCCACATTCACATTCATTGTTTCTAATTCAAGAGTAGATGTTTTTGATAGCCTCTTAATAATAAGTCCTCCCTTGACCGCTGGAGCAGGCTCTGTAACTTCAAGCTTCTTGGTAGTTGGGGCCAAAGCCCAAATAGAAAGTGTATCCCATCATTGATTGAAGGATGACCCCTGCAAGGCCAATGTGACCTCCTCTTCACTGTTAAATATGGGGGCATCTTGTCTCCTCACAATATCAAATGCAATTGTTGATGCCAAGTCCCATTCTGGGAGTAGTAGCACTCCACTCTTCCTTACCAATACCTTGCGCTCTGCTGCAGTAATGTTCAAATATTTCATCTCTAGCCTCAACTTCAATAATCCTCTGTGGTTTCTCAGGGCTCTCACTTCTCTTTTTGTGCACCAACATTTTATATTCTCCCTTCATAACTCTCCATACATACTCTTGGAAAGCTTGTGTTTTAACAAATGCATCATCCTCTATAAAGCTTTCACAAGCTTGGAACCTTACATCCTTAGATCTATTTATTCCACTTAGGTCATATTTTCTTAACCTAAGGCTCAAGGTTCATGGTACCATTTCCCCTTGAGGGGATGACATCCTTTTCATTATTTCTTCCTTAGTTATAACAATTTCATCATTTGACTCCTCTACAGGATAATCAACAAGGTTGGTAGTTTCAACCTTTTTCCTTTTTATTAAGGGCTCCCTTGGAGAGGATGGATCTCTAGTTAGTGAATCCAACTCAATTATTTTTGGAGCAGAAGAATGTTGTGCTAACAATGGAGGTAGTTGCTACTATGGAGATTACACCTTTGACTCCTCAGACTATGTAGGAGTTGCTATTGTTAGCTGCTTTTCCATTGCACCATGCCTTCTTGAATAAATGTGCACTTTCATGGAAGGTGGATGGGATAATTCTCCCCCTACCATGGGGTTCTTCTCCTTCTCTTCTATTACTCTCTCCTTCAAATTAGTGACAAGTTTATCAAAATTTTGAATAACTAGCTAATATCCGATAGAGCCTTAAAATTAGGGTCTTTAACCCTTCCTGCTCACTCCAACTTCACAAAAACACCCCATTTCCTCATCTTGTCTGCTTGGACATTGAGGTCTAACACATTTATAATGAGGTCATCAGGCTTTGCATGGGTATGAACATATCACCCTCCCCTGATCCTATTCATCAACCAAACCATGAATCCCTCAAGATCATAGCTCTTATATGCCCAAAGCTTCATATCATAGGGCCTGAGGTAGTAGTTAACAACATTTCTCCATCCATGTATTATCATGACAAAATCGGAAAACATAGTGTATGTAGGGAAAAATGTTCCCTTTCTCTTCTCATCTAGGATAACATCATCCACATTTCCCAATTGCCACATTACTTCCAAAAAAACAATCCTTAAGGGCACCTTCCTGGGGAGTACATGGGGTGTTATTTGTGTTCCATACACCCTTAAAACTATGCAACCCTTATATGGGATTACATCTCCCCTATTGTGAGCAATGTTTAAATCGGGCCTCCTCTTAGCTAGCCTCAAAAAGTCATGTAATTCTTTGGGGACCCTAGGCACATCCACCGTTAAAGCTTTTCTCAACTTGGAAGCAAAAATATTTGTAGCTACCACAAAATTGGTTTTTTTCTCATCCTTATCCAATAATGGAGTCCATGTTTTCACTGGCATTTCAATGCCATCCATATTTCTTTTAAGCTCCATATCCTAACCAAAATAATTTGCACCTCTAAAAAGAAACATGTGCATGAATAAGGAATACCACTAGAACCTCACAACTGATTCCCCATTCTTCAATGCTACTAACCCTTTGCGAATTTCTTCTGATATGTATGTAGTAAAATCATATAAAGTATTTATATTGGGGTGCTAGATAGTTGCAGTCATATACATTTTGGCAATTGGCATGCTAGAGGTGGAATCAAACCCCAAAATATGGCAGAGGGAGTAAAAAGTTTTTTGAAAATATGTAAGAAAATACTTAATAGGGAGGGGCTCTACATCAAAAGGTCCTAGAAAAATGCTTCTTTTTTCCTTTCCTTTCCTTATTGATATTAGAAAATTGGTCAACACTGAGACCCTAAAATTGTGCTTCACTTTTCCATACTCCTCCCTCAATTTCTTTTCATTTATTTCTACCATATCCTTACTCCATTTTTTCAACTTGAACACATATATGCAATTTCTTCCCTGGTGACCCATACCATATTTTTTCTACCATATGTGTTGGATATTGTGGTTGTGTTGTTGATATATGTGGTTGTCATTGATGTCAACACTATTAACATTTGATGTATTGTAGGTTGTATATGTCGAGAATATTGAGAAAATTGTTAAAGAAAGAGTTGTGGGTTGATAATGGAACAGTGAAGGTCATGAAGGTGTCTTGCTCAGTACGTTGATGATCAATCATTGTGGACTAAAGGGTTTATTGCTAAGTGTATCTAGTTTATCCACCAAAATCTTCAGAGGTTCGCGTGAAGACTTAATCATGTTATGAACAATTGTGTTCTGACAGTTTTTATGTGGCTTTAGTTAGTGTTCCTGATTGAATTTGATGTGATTCTTGTAATTTCAGTTGATATGGATGCTTCTCTAATGATTCTTCGTGCTTGTGGAGGTTTCTAGATCATCCTCTATCTTTGTTGCACATCTGCATTGATCGATATGCTCATGGTCGGTGATTTTTCTCTTGTGTGTTCGGGTTTTTATGTTCTTGGCTGACATAGTGATTGTAACATGTTGTGGATCTTCGAGGAGAGATCAATTGAGGTTTTTTCGTGTTGGAGATGTTGTTTTGGGCCACAACATAATATTGGCTGACGATGTTTGATTCACATTGAAAATTTACTTGTAAATTTGGGCCGACATTGTGTATATGTTTTATATTTCATATTTTATTTTGGACGATGAAGTTGTTGATGTAAATTCATGTTGCAGGTATGTAAGAATGGTTGTTTGTGTGAAGTTAAGTGTGTGTGTGAGAAAAGGAAGAGAAAATGTGTGAATAGTGATCTAATCATTCGATTGCAGAGCAGAGTGTGAAGAAGTTTGAGCGAAGTGTGAAGGAGTGTTTTTGTGCTTAACCAGAACTATAATCAGGATTTTGTAGAAGCTATTTTCTCAATTCATACCCTGCGGATCTAATCCATTTTTTTGTAAGACAATGTGTCTTCTTTGGGTAGTGATCCCTCTTGTATTTGAGTAGTGAGCTCTAGGCAGTGCACCTGAATGCATGTGCATTCCCATTATTCTTCATTATACTTTTAACAGTGTATAATATTGTGGAATGACATCCACCATGGTTTTTCCCCTAACAGAGTTTCCACATAAAAATCCTTGGTGTTGTTTATGTTTCTGATGTGCTGATTGTTTGTGGTTTATTGTTATTTCATCATATTTGAGATTAAGTAAAGTTAAGTTTGAAAAGTTTAAATATTTTGTGACAACTGATTCACCCCCCCTCTCAGTTTTCTGTCCTTGTTTTTCCAACAATATATCCTCACTACCCTAACAAGAGGGTCATAATTTGCAGCAATGGGCTTCAAGAGGTCAACATCCATGTATATGTTAGGAACCACTAGTTTGGCCATATCTAACCTCCATGGGTTGCTAAGTGGGACACCAACATTTCTGTTTCCAAACCAGCCTTGGAAAAGTTTTCATCTAGTGTACAGTAGGGTAGCATCTTTAACTGTGCAAAACTTATCAGTGATGCTAAACTTAGTTCCAGGGCCATAATACATAGGTTTCCCTTTTTCTTTATCAGAGGTTGAGGGTTTCAATTGTTTAGTTAAATCTTGAAACAAAGGTCTCACTACAAGTTTCAACCCAGAGGCTTGGCCTTTTGATGTAGAAGCTTAGAATTTAGGTGCCATGGGTAACAAACAATTCAACCTAGGGCTCGACAGGTTAGACTAGGGTTTGATTGGTTTGCAAAAAGGGCTTGCGTGTGACAAGGAAAGACTTGACATAGAGAAATGACTAAAAGCACAACTTATAGAAAAATAGAGAACGTCAAACCTTAAAAGAAGACCTACTTAGAAACTCGACAAAAAAAATAGCAATTGAATGGAAATTAGGGTAATTTTAAGCTCAAGAGAGGTGAACTTCATTTACTGGTTTTATGATGTAGGAAACCCTAATTTGATGATGCTAAATGCTCGAACAACTCTGCAACACATTATAGATGCGTTCAGAATACTTTTGCAATCAATAATAAGCTTTAAGGAAAGCTTTTATGGCAAACAAAGCCTTCAATTTGATAGAAAACCATCAACTCCGCCATTAATGTTCGCTCATGTGAACCAGAATGGCTCAATGAGGTTATTTTAGTAACTTTGAATTTTTGTCATTGATTCGATCTTGATGTGGACCAATGTGCAGCTCAGATGGAGTCAAAAAAGTTTGAACATTTTCCTTTTAGCCGACTCAACATCCACTGTGCTTTGTTTCCACCAAGTGTACATCTCCTTCATCAGCATCGTGGCCCTACCACACTTTACAAGCCGACAAAGAATCCATTTGTCAATAGCCCACTAGCCCTTTGAGATTTGCAAGTTTTAGATCTACGATTGTGGACTAGTGGGCAATAACCCAGATCAACCCAACGACCATCAACATGCATCTTCTTTAATCAATAGGCCAACGATCATAAAGTACATCTTCCTTATCAATAGATGGCTGAGATTAAAACATCTCGATGAGAAAGTTTGCATGTGCATATATATCATTTTAGTTGCATTCTCTTTAACCTTCCATAGTTGTTGAGAAATATTTTATAAAATATTTCCTCACCTTTAATAGTTTAGTGAGTGATGGTGATTATGCCATGTGGCGTTCACCTGCTATCCCTCCATGAGCCTAGATTTGACAGTGGGTCCCCCGCAAGCTAGTAGAGAATGATCGAGATTCATCTGTTAAAATCCATCTTAACCGTTGATTTGATAACCTTCAACCATTGGTGCATGTGAACAGTGGTAGGACCCGCCATGAGGGTGGAAAAGTGTCACCTACCTGCTATTCCTCTGGCTTCTTTATCACGATATTTTATTATGTCGGCTAGAGGGGAACCACTAGGATGTGTTCGGTGGGACCTGCCAAGCATTATTAAGGGTTTTACTAAGCACGTGCACTTATTACATGACTTAAAATGGGGCCGCGTGCTTAGGTTTACAAATTAAAATACCTTAGGCAAATATTAAACCCGAACTTAGGATAAAGGAGAATATTAAAAGATTTATGACTCGCTTAACATAAAACACGATTTATAATGACTCAATGGGTGACGACTGTTAATACTAGGCTCAAGGGGCCGGTAACTAGATGGATTCAATGACTCAAATTATGACTTGAGAGACTGGGAATGGGTAAATACCAGTCAATAGTGAATTAGAACGTATGCAAAGGGATTGAAACTTAGGGTTTTTTAGAGGGTTTAAGGCACACATAAACCTTATAATAGAAGTAAAACCAAAACCCTAAGCCTTAGGACACACCTAGATCAAAAAGATAGTCAAATTTTGCAATAATCATCAGTGGAAGACAAAAAATTTAGGGGTTCCACTTGTTTCGAAGATTATTTCTAGAAGTCTTAGTTTTCATGTATGGATCTTATCTTATCCTAGGTAGTTATGATAAGTTGTCTCATGTGATAGGCTTAAGACACATGTTATGATCTTGTCTAATCCTATCTCACACATCTTACCTTTACAAGCAAGGCATCTCTTGCATATTTTACATCTTTTTTAAATATTGTGAATCTTGTTTGGTGGAATAAAATCTTTTTTATTGCTTCTCTCTTTTGCATGTGCAGGTTATTTGGTATTGCAGATTGAAGATCTTGGTTGTTCACTTCAACATGGTATCAAAGCTTTGAATCTAGAAAGCCCCTTTCTTTTTCTTAAATGGTTTATATCATCAAGTTTTCTATTGTGATTTGAGTTTTTTTTATGATCTTGTAAATTCTTGTATGCTCTTCTTTTATGTTTCAATACGATCTAGAGAATCAAAAAGGATTTGTAAAGATTTTTTTTACTAGAGGACTTTGGATTTTTTTTATGAATAATGGAGTTAAATGTTCCACCATGTCTCATTATTTAATCTAATGTCAAATCTTGATTTGTGGTCTCCCAATGGTATATGCTCTTAGATTCCCATCAGTTCTATGTTTTCCTAATCATTTTTAAAGGTATCAAGAACTAAAGGTCCTTGTTGATCCTAGTCTATCAATTTTGGGTATATGAGTGGTATATCAATGGAAGTAGATGGTTTAATGGCATATATGTTGGTATCTTGGAATATTTTAGAAATATATTTGTAGGAATATTCCTATGTATCCACTTTGGTGCTATTGACAGTAGAAGGAGATTTCATTTCTTTAGTGCAAGTGGAATAGGCTTTAGAGGTACAATCTTAGGTGACTCATACCCTAGCCCTTGGTAGTTAGGATGTTTCATTAGATTCAGAGGCTCCATTATTCCTTGTTCATTTTTCCAAGACCTTTGTTTTTGTAGTCCATATTTTTGAAAATTTATAGACCTTTAGGATAATTTTTTGTTGGTAGTGATGGTGGTTATTCATCCTTGTAGAGACATGAGGTAATGTCACCTTTAATAGTTTATTTATCTAAGATTCCCCAAAGTTTGAAAGTAGTTGTGTTAGTCTTGAAAGTGACTTTAGATGTTGATGGGGAATTCTTTGGTGGGTAATCCCACAATACTGGTTTACAATATTTGGCCAAACTGGACATTGAATTGAATTTTTTTAACTAAATCTTCACTTTCAGGCACCTATAACTGCTAAACCACGAGGAATTTGATGATGCAAACTAGTGATTTGTGAAACCTTGTCTATAGATTCTAAATATATATATTTCTTTTAAAGTTGGAATCAAATTGCATTTCTTTTTCCATCTCCTTCAAAAACTAGTTTTTAATAGTAAACACCATTTTTAAAGAGTGATGTGTACTTGCTAACACATAATTTTTTTTCTATGAAGGATAAAATTCTATTTTTTTTCTAATTTATATTTGTATCTATGATATCTACTAGATGCAATTGGTTTCATAGTGTTTTATTGAACATTTTATTCTTAATTAAGTTTTGAAGTCAGACCAGTTATAATTTAGGCATAGGTTTCCTTGCTAACACAATTTTTTTGTATGTATCAAAATTATTATTTTTGTTGGATCAAGGACATCAATATCTAGTGCATAGATATTTTTCATTTTTTTTTAATAATTTGCTATTTTTCCACATGTGTAGAATAGAGAGCTTGATTTTTAGTGAAAAACCTATGTTTAATTAAACTAAAAAAAACATAATAAAACCAAAATATATTAAAATTATATTTGATGGATAGCTCATTCTGAGGAGTACCATCATTTAGTTGGGGCTGTGAATTTTCCTCAATTTTCATCCTCAACCTGAGCCTGGAAACACAAAATTTTGCAGTAAAATGAGAAAGGAGGGGGAGAAGGGAAAAAAGGGGGGTTAGAGTGAACCCCCCTTTTTTGAAAATTTCCTTTGTTTTTTCATTTTAAAAATGTGTCAAAAATGGGATGACATCACAAAGGGGTTCACTCAAAGGGGGCTCGAGCGAAACCCCCCTTTTTGGGTTCATGCGAATACCCCCCTTTGAGGGAACCCCTAAAAACTCAATTTTTTTTCTTTGGAGCATTTTTGGAATTTTCCTTCGTGAAGGGAATTGTAAACCAATATTGTGGGATCACCTTAGTTGACCATGGGACTTAGGAGAAAGTGGTACTTTTCCTTCATAGAATTTTTTTGTAGTTCATACTCTCTACATATTTTTTCAATAATTTTAGCCTTGATCTCAAGAATGGTGGCACGAGAATTGATGGAAGATGTAAGTGATGATGGATTGGTGTAAGATGATGATGGTGAAGTGAAACCATTAACTTTGTAATGATGCGAGATATTAGAGCTACCTTCCAAAAAATTATAATATTGGAAGGGTTGGAAATCAACAAGGATAGTAACTTTTGTACCTTAATAGGGGAATTTTATGCATTGATGCTAGGTGGAGGGTGTGAGTTGCATGGAATGTATCCATGGGTAGAAAAGAAGGATATTATAGTCGAGATCAAGGCCTAATATTTGTCATGTACTCTCCATAGTAGGGATATCATCATTGATTGGGCAATGATGGGAGAATTTATAGATATCTTCCATAAATTTGTAGTATTCAAAGGGTTGGGAATAAATAAGGACCACAACTTTTATACCTTAATAGGGGAATTTAATGCATAGATGCTAGGTGGAAGGTATGAATTGAATGGCATGTATCCATGGGAATCCAAGGAGGATGTTATAGGGGAGATCAAGGTTAAATATTTGGCATGTAGTCTCCAAAGTAGTGAGATAATCGTTGATTGGGAAATGATGGGAGCGATTATAGATACCTTCCAAAAATTTGCAATACTCGAAAGGTTGGGAATCAATAAGGATTGTAACTTTTGTACCTTAATAGGGGAATTTTATTCATTGATGTTAGGTGGAGGGTATGACTTGCATGGCATGTATCCATGGGTAGCCAAGGAGGATTTTATAGAAGAGATCAAGGACCAACTTGAATAGGAAACTTGACAATTCCTTTTGATTCATGCTTAGCATCATCACAAGACTTGATAGTGATTTTCCTTTGGGGATCTATAAATTCTTCATAATATCCCAATTGTCTTATTATTTTTAAGGTACATAGCTTTAAGCCTGACCCACCATCTATAAGGACACATTTGATTTTATGTTTATGGGTGAAGGCTTCAATATGGAGTGCTTTATTATAGGATGTATCTTTTGATTTCAAATATTTTTTGGTAAATATAAGGTGATCTGGTGAGGATATGTGTGTTATCATGGATTGAAATTTTTACATGTTAATGTTAAATTTGGGAAATGGGATTTGTGCAAAACTCATTCTAGGATTTCCTTGTGGAGGGGAGATGTTTTTAGGAGCTCTAAAATGGATATTTGGATGAGTATTTTACCAAGATGGTTTAGGATGTTATATTGATTGGATGGTTGTGTGGATGAGGATGAAAATACTTGGATGGTTACCCTACCTTAGCATTGGTGATGACACAATTAAATATTTTGATGGTTATGGTGGCTATACTATAATGACACTCCTTAATTATTCCTGTAATGCAATCATATGATGGATATTTTTGGCCATGGTGAGTGTACTTGAATACTACAACCTTGTTGGATAAGGAGGCTTTACCTTCGCCACATTTAGGAAAAGGTTCATTATAGATACCCAATTGTTCATTGGATGAACTTGTGAACCAAGATTCCAAACCTGCATAAACACAAGAAACAAACATCATATTAGATCAAATGCAAGTTAGTATCATGATTCCCCAAGAAATCCATTTGAATTGTAAAGGAAAAGGAATGAAATGAAAAACATAAACAAGTATAAACCAAAGATATTAAATCTTATTCAGATGCAATGCAAACTCTTAATCTCTTGGGGGAGTTGGTGCCAATTTGATGTGGACATTGGCCCTTTCCCAGCTCCTATGCAAGCTTCGATGATTTGATGAGGATGTGATCCACTTTGTTGAATATTGAAGTGTGCTCCAAGATGAAAATCTGCATAACCTAGCTAAGACTTTGATGAAATGGATGAGAATTGCTATTCTTGAGTGTGGATTTGAGTATAGTAACTTTGCTCAAATTGTGGATGCTAAAATGAGGAATGAAGGCTCTTATTTATAGAATGAAAAGTTGGAGAAATGCCCAAAATGAAGCAATGTAAGACTAACATTTAACCAATGGCAAGGTGCCACTTGTCAAGAGATGGATGGATGAAGGATGCACACATTTTGATGAATGTTCCCATAAATGCAATTAGGTGATATTTGAAATTAGTGAAATGACATGTAAGAGGGAAAATGAATGTCTTAAATGCCACTTGGCTCAAGGAAAAAGGACTTATTAGGTGAAGTAAATGTCTTGTTGGAAGGACAAAGTCCACTTGGATTTGAATTCAAATTTGAGAGAATATTCTTCCATTATGCCATGTTGAGAGAAAATAGGGATTTAATAAATGAATTAAATCTATTTTCATGTGCAAGTGGAAAAAGGTAGAGGATGGGACATGAATTAGGATTAAATTAATCAGAGATTAATTAATTTAATGAGAGATGTGACAAATTTGACTTAGATTTATGGGTTTATTTAAATCAAAGATGAGAAGAATGTGATTTTAGACTTAGTTAAATAAATATTTTGTTTTATTTAACTAAAGGGGATGGTTGGTTAGCTTAAATTAAACAAGGTTTAACTTATTTAATTTAATAGATAGACCTTTAGATATTTAATCAAATAAAGGGAATTATTTAATTAAATATTGACATAGGGTTAATTAGATCAGATAGATTGATTTAATTAACAAGAGAGAAAGACTTAATTAGATAAAATGATTTATTTAATTAAGAGAGGAAAATTGATGAATTTAATCAAATAAAAGTATTTGATTAAATGGTTAGATTGAGGGACGATTTAGGATGAAATGGTGCTAATAATTAGGATCAAGTTTGTCAGTATATTTTCCATGTCTACATTTTTCCCCTCTTTGAAGCAAAGTACTCGTTGCATTGATTCAAAGAATAAACTGTCTTGATCAAAAACAAAAATTTTCTGATTTTAAAACTTGCCCCAGTGCTGCTTTGGCGAGAGAAATATGCCAATATACTTCCCCCTCGAGAGATCAGATGAAAATTTTGACTTTTTAGCTGATCTCGTGAAAAAAGAGGACAAGGTGCCTGATAGGTCTAGATAGGTTCCGGGAGGCCAGAAAATGAGATAAAATACAAAAAACGATGCAAAACGGCCTTCAGATGGACAAAAACGGGATCGAGGATCCAAAACCAAAGCAGGGCGGCCAAACGGGGTCAAAAAACCCTAATTTTCAGGCTTAAATAGGCCTCGGGGGGCCACTTCCAATTCATTTCCATATTTAGCCTTTAGAGATCTTGCAATTTTGAACTCTGACACCTTGGCGAGATGGCACAACGACAGCTCCCCATGCACATTTCCCATCGAGTCCGGATGTACCAGAGACTTCCTGACACTGGACCACCGGTGAGTCAACTTGACTCGAGCTTATTTTTCATTTTTTCGTGCTCATTTAATGCTTTCAAAACTAGGCCTCTAGGTGTGATGCCATATTGCACTGCTGAAAATTTCAAACTCTTTCGCTCGGTGTTTAAACTACACCGCCATCAGAAGATGTGTTGTCGCGGTGTTATTTGGAGTTTAGGTCTAAACTCCAAACTCAGACACTTTCGTTAAGTGCACCGCCACAACGAACTTTAAAAGTAGGGTTCTTATGCAAACCGGAACGCTCTAGAAAAGTGCACCATTGCGATGTAGTTTGAGGATTTGGAGGTCATAGCGTCGCAGTTTGCAAATTTCAAATTGCACTGCCTTCACAAGTAGATGCTAGGGTGATTTTCTGAATGTTGAGACAAGTCCGGATAAAATATTTTTCAATGCATTTTAACATGATGACTTTTCCTAATGCAAGAGGAGGCAGCAGAGATCTACTTGCTCGAGCATAGGTCTCAAGAGATTTTTGTCCTTTTGAGGGATTTGTCCAAGTGAAAATAGGAGCGCCTGGGAGAGATGGGATTGTGGTATATCACTTATGCACTGCCTGTGCAGACACACCTGGGCATGATGACAACTCTTGTCGAGAGATGGCACAATGAGACCTCCTCATTTCACCTTCTGACCGGCGAGGCCATAGTCACATTAGAGGATGTGTGGCAGATCCTCAGATTGCCTATTCATGGCGAGTGGAAGATTTATGACATGGTTTCCAGGACAGATGCCTATCGTCCTAGAGACTGATTAGATTGTATTTTGTGAGGGGAAGATTGAGCTGGAGCACCACATTTCTCTCACCTCACCCTACCGTTTAGCGATTGCAGCCATCATATCAAGTCTTGTTGCCCTAGATCAGCGAGGCCGATATTTCAATCTTGGGTGGGGGCTTGCTTGGGAGCACATGGTCTAGTGACGACCGACACTTTTTGCATGGGAGCCAGTTCTACTAGCCTCTCTTTATAGAGATCTTCATGAGTTTGCCTATCTGGACGACAAAGCACTTGGGGCGGGAGTCACACTCCTGCACATCTGGGCATGGGAGCACATCCTCATGCTTCATCCGAGAGTTGTCCACACTTTCGATGGAGCTAGATGATCTAGTGGTCTGGTTATACAGAGGGAGCCTTTCATTTATGCACACAAGACAACACGAGATTCCTCGAGGGTCCTCGATGATTTTTGAGTATTCAAATGGTGGTCATACCTTGGACAACCTACATGGTTCAATGATGTGCAATAGTTTTTCTTTGCTCACTAGGACCGATTGATGCAAGGGAAAGAGCATACCATGATTGAGATGTACCTTCCAGGTAGGGTGCAATGTCAGTTTGGCGAGCCACAGGATCAGCTCAATGATCAGTACGTGGCCATCTTTGTGAGGACAACAAGCTAGGGCTCTTGGGGGTGCTATATACCCGCCCATGAGGCAGTGGAGAGCTTTAGACAACTGGTGGCCCAGTCATGGCCATACGACCAGGGAGAGGTAGATCCAGGAGTTACACAAGCCTACAGAGATTGGTTCAATCCACCATTGAGGCTTATAGTTCCAGGCACACCATCTGCTCGTCGGAGAGCCAGAGGCAGGGGGAAGGATAAGGTCAGGGAGGACATGATCAGGGAGGCAAAGGGATAGCACCAGATCAATCAATTCAAGATTAGGCACCACTTGTCCAGCCACCTAGGGATTAGTAGGATCAGCCCCACCAGGATTTCCCGATACAAGATCAAGACCATAGGCAGCATGATAGATAGGATTGGCACCAGGATAGGGTTGTGACACCGCCTAGAGACAGAGGTGAGGATCAACCTCACGTGCAGCCTCCTCCACAGCCAGATCTGAGGGATGGGTAGATTTTACAGTTACAGGCCAAAATACAGGTATTAACGACTGAGAGGGACCAAGCTAGGGCCGAGCGGGATCAGGCCATTTTGCAGAGGTGGGTCGTAGAGTTACAGGAGGCGGCAGAGATGGGTCACTAATAATTGTTAAAGAGTATGGCTGCCTCCTCTTCCTGGAGCACAGTATCGCTTTGGTCATACAGGGAGTCAATTCGGGAGGCTGACTATTATAGGATGCACTACCATCAGGCCATGTTGAGAGTAGGATGAGTTCCCAATTTTTCATAGAGGACCAACCATAGACCTACAGAGGGCCACAGAGATAGAGCAGGTGGCGAGGGTAGCAACCAGTGGGGCTAGGCCTTCATTTTGATCAGAGACAAAAAAAAAAATTGCACCCTTCAGGATCATTTTGATAGCCCCATGGGTCGATTGTACTTATTGACATACACATGTATATTGATCCAAATTTTTTATCATGACAGTATATTTGATGATATATATGAGATGATGATTTTGATCTACTTATGATATGTGATGCATTTATGTAATGATGTTCTATCCTATGTGATGTAATGTGATATATGATGTTATGATGTGATGTAGTGATTATACAAATGGATGTATTTATTTTTCAGCATCTTTTCTTGTGCATTATATGGTGATGTGCTTATGTATGTGATTATGATATGATGGATGTAAGTGATATAAATGTTTTAATGATGAGATTCTTAGAATAACAAATCTATATTATGCAAATGATGGAAATGCAATGTATATGATATGATCTATGATTTCTATATGATATGATATGTAGTATGTTGATGGTTTGTGGATGCAAGATGGATGCAACGATGATTGATGAACTAATTAACTATCATGATACCATGTTAGTGCAAAAAGCAAGAGATAGAAGAAACCAGAGATTCCAACAAGACATGAGATGATGATGATGATGATGATTTGCTTGTCGAGGAGTTGGGATTTTCAAAGGACTAATTACCTTATGTTTGAGAACACACATAGATGCGATGCATCAAGGTATAAAGAACCAGGATGGTGTTGTCCCTAGTGTGATGGACTTTGACTTGACAATTAGATAGGAGTATCCTTGTTCACACCTAGCATACAAAACCTTATTCAAAGTGTAGTTCGTATATTTCAATCATCTCAGACCAAAACATAGGAAATAAATCCTTCCCATGTGGTCAACAAGATACTTAAAACACCCTCCCTACACCCAAACAAAGCAGGTGTGACGAAGGTTATATTACAAGAACATCCAACAAGCATAGTAGATAAAAAGATAATGATCGTTGCCCCATTCCTATCTCTCTAAATCTTTTGATTAGACATCATCAAGAGGTTCTTGGAATGAGCGCAATAAGATAAATCAAAAGATAAAGATGAAGTAAACAAACAAGCTAATGTTCTTCATATCGCTAGCCAAGACTAAACTATGGTGATGCCTAATGTTGATGTCCATTGTAGGAAGGATGCATCCTAGGACATGATGATATCAGATGATTTTGATATGGGACTGATTGGATGATAGGATATTGACATAAAGAGTTGACCAACTTGTTTACGTACTGACCTAGACTTGAGACTTTGACGATTGAGTTTTCACTTTTAACCTGCTAGACTTGTTTCCGACTGTTTTACCAAAGGTTGGGGATGATGACGATTTATTATGGATGATTGATTATTGTGGGTGAGAGCGAGATGGGATGGATGAATTTTTTTTTGGCTTTTTTGAATGTTTTTGATCTTTTTGAAATGTTTTACAAATGTTTTGATTTTTAAATTTTCCAATGTTTTTGAATGTTTTTGGATTTTGTGTTTTTTGAATGTTTTTGTGTTTTTGTGTCTCGGGGGTTGATCAAAGATTAGCCTTTCCTAAGTTTAAGCTCAGAGACGACGTAATTCAGATACCATTTTTTTGATGTTTTCTATTTTTATGAGTGTTTTTGGGTTTTGATATGTTTTGGATGTTTTTGGATTTTCATATGATTTTGACGATTTGGATATGTATATGTGTGATGATATTAGTGCTTTGTTTTGGGATTTTTTTGAAAACCAAGCTAAGGTTGATTAATCATATTGATGGATTGATGATGATAACATTGTTGAGGATACACAACAATGCCAGAATAGTGTTAAGCAACACAAGGATTAGCATGGATATCCCAAGATGATGATGGATTGATGATGAAAACATTGTTGAGGATACACAACAATGCAAGGATAGTGTTAAACAACACAAGGATTGGGAAAGATATCTTGAAATGATGAATCAATTGGATTTGATTTATCAAGATTTTGAAGCTTGGTTTTGGAACAAAATTGTTTTGAATGATTTGATGTGATGCTAAAGTGCAAATTAGATGCGACTGATATTGATTGTTTGGATTGATGTCCGATGAAAGATAAAACTTGATAAGGAACATCTTCTCGTCAAAATATGCCATGGGATAGTGATTTGGATTTTGGCTCACAAATGCTTTGACCAATTTGATTTTACATTTGCCAATGTTCGGATCACCACATTAGTTGGAGGATATAGATCAAGATTTATTCCTGAAGCAATATGTAAATATTTTCCCCCAATGTCTAGCAATGTATGGAATGTCATGGATGGATGGATATGGTAAGCACGCAAAGGATTCCAAGGATTATCTTGTTATAAGATAAGGTGTTTGAATGGAGGAATGCTTCATGGCTCAAATAACGTTAGGATAGGATAGGATCAATGAAAATGACTCATGTCAAGATGTTTACCATTTAAGCAAGTGTAAAGTGTGCACCAAACTTTCATCAAGATCAAGCTAATGTGGAAGGTGGATGAAAATGGATTGGATAAATGGTTCATGGATGAATGGATTTATTATGGATAAGATGGATGGAATGTTGGATTTATTATGGATGACATGAGATGCTTTCACCTGAACTAGCACACGTAGATGTTTGATTCTACACATGACACCTGTTTGTCAGGTTTTCATCATGGTACTTGCCCAAAGTGCCACCGTAGTGGTTTTCACTTTAGAGGATGATTTTTCTCTTTACTATTTTCAATCATTTTTTTATTTTTATTTTATTTTCATATTTTATTTTATTTTGTATTTTTTTGAAAGATTTTAAGCTCATGTTGAACCACCTGGTGGTGTTAATGTAAATGGTTATGTCATGATGTTCCAACAATAGCTTGCTTGAAGAATTTTCTTTGCTAAGATACGTGCACTTGAATGCAACTTTTGAGACTCCTGGTTTTCTTTGTTGATACCAGAGTTGACTCTGTCTTTGTTCGCACATTGCGATAAAGTTCCTTCTGAATCCTTATGATAAAGAGTGGCCACCAGTACATGGTCAATGTGAGAACTGGATATCATGTGTGGAGGCGTGGATGGTGTTGTGTGTTTAGGAATAGGAGATAGACTGGTTGATAGTTTGGAACCTTTGACTCTCCAAACTTGGGAAGATGAGTAACGATGGGTGGTTACGAAAGTGTGTGTGGAATTATGACCAATTGCTTGATATACTTTGTACGTTTCTTGAGAAGCCTAATTTTTCCTTTGTGGACGTCTTTGATGGATACATTTCCCTTTTTTATTTTTCCCCATAGTTTCTTTGACTAATGGAGTTTGATAGGGATAATCTTTCTTTGCATTTTTTGGTATCCATGTGTATTTGATTTGTCCATTATGCTTCTTTTCTTCTTTTTCTTTGATAACATTCTTTGTGCTTTGATTCAAATTTTTCTGTTGATGTTGGTTCCAATTCATGGATGGGGTGATGGGTGGATGAAGATTCATGACATGACTGGTTGTAGTATTGGCATCAGTTTCACCATAAGGACTCTTCATGCTCTGTATGTTGACGTTTGCTTGAGACATAGTTGCCCCCAGTATGGTGGTAGTAGCACCTTTGTTCCTTGATTCTGCTTGTTTTGAGATGTCTTGTTCAGTAAGCATTCTCTGATAAATGACCACTGCAGATGGCATTATTTCAATTTGTTGCTCTACTGACTCTAGAATATCTTGATCTATCTGACCTGTTTCCTTGAGTGGATAATGTTGGATATCTTCATACATGATGTCCTCAGTCTAAATTTGGGATATATCTGATCCTGATGTTGACAACTCAATTTGAATATAGGAATCAATAACCTGCTCTTTTTGTGTAACAATGTCAAGAGTAAAGGAATCTTGCTCTAAATGAAGATCATTTACGTGTCTATCCAAAGAAAGCATCTCATGGGTGGATGGAGGATTATGTGCTATGTGGATATGATCATCTTGTATAGTAGGAGAGTATCAATTAGATAATTGTAGTAGCTTGGAGATACAAAATTTTGATCTCGAATGATTTCAGAATTGCTTTCGACATGCTTTGGATTAAGTTCTTAACATGGGTCAGTTTCAAACGATGGATTGCTTATAAAGGGTTCTCGGATATCTTCATTAGGCATGGGAAGTGGCTCAATATCCTTTTGATATTTGAGTGGACTTGGATCAAATTTTGAGTTGAGGATTCCTTCAGTATCTGTAACCATGAGGTCAAAGGATGTCAATATGTCTTTGAAAGGGACATTGCTAGACTTTGGTGAAAGATGTTGATCATTTTTTGGAATAAATTATTGAGATATGCTCTCTAACTCATTAGGTGATGTAGAGACATTTTCAATATGATCATTGGTTGATGGATCATAGATTATGTCAATAGGATCAAATAACTCTAACACTCCTTGAAATAGAAAATGGCCAAATATTGTTGAGGGGTTTTGATCATGATGGAAAAGTGGCTATTGATGTATGTTGATTTGATCATTAGATGAGGTGGAAAAATATTCAAGGTACTCATTAATGGATAGATCTTGATCATTATTTTCAACAATTGTGGTGGAGAGATTGTCAATGCTATCGCTAGTGGTTGAATGTTGATTATTGTCCCCAATAGTTATTACTTTTTGACCAATCAGGTCTTGTATGATATTTTTGAGTCAAATAAAATTTGATGTTGTGTGTCCCTTTGTTTTGTGAAAATCACAAAGGTGCTTCTCATTAAACCCTGGTGTTTTAACTAGGGGTTCTTGATAGTTTGCATAAACGGAGATTTTGATGAGATTTTCTTGTACCAACTATTGCATGACCGATTCAATTGGTTTCCCAAGTGGTGTGTATTTTTGTTTGTTACATTGTGAGACTTATACTTTAAATTGACCTTATGGTGATTGATTTTGGAGATGTGGTGAATGATCTTTGAGATGGGATGATTGATCTTCAAGATGTGGTGATTGATCTTCGAGATGGGGTGATTGGGTTTGTTGATTTTGATATCTAGCCTCTTGACATTGGAGATATTGTTCTTGATGCGATTGTGGATACAACTCAATACTTTGATGATATGGTTCAACCAATGGTAGAGTGTATTGATTTTGGAGTGAATATGTGTCTTGGCGAAATGAGTCAATTATTTTGGCAAGTGAAGCAATTTGATCTCGTAAAATTTGATCTTGATTTTGATATTGACACCCTTGATATAGTTGATTTGGTTTTTGTTCAAGAAAATTTGGAATGCATACTTGTGGTGTTTGAATGGGATCATGGAAAAACTGATTTTGGACAATTTTCTAATTTGGGATGATGTTCAAATTTGGCATTATGGGTTGAACTTGAACATTTTTTTTATTTGGAAAAATATTGCCTTGATTTAGGTAACTTTGATTTTGCAGGGTGTTACCTTGACTTGGATCAATACATGCAATGATTAACATCTTGTTTGGACTTTGAACAACATTCATATGATTCACAAACATATCCATCCAAAAGTTTACCAAGTGTGGATTTGAAATGTTCATGTTTGAAAAACTTGTACTTGGTATATTCACGTTTGGCATCTATGGATTTGGTGGGATGATGTTGTTTTGTTGAAGACTCATGCATTGAGTGTTTGGTTGATACATTTGTAAGTTTGAACTTGGATTTAAATCTACCATAGGGAAAGGTGTTCCAAAATTTAGATTGGGCATACTCACATTTGTTGTACCATTGAGGTTTGTAGGGGCTAATGATCCCATGTATGAATTGTATAAATGTGAGTTTTGATAATCCATCGGTTTTGTAAGGCTTTAAAAGTTTGGTTGACTTGGATTACTCATGATGTATGGATCAAGTTTATATTCCATGTTCTTCTTTTGTTTTGACCTTGTTAACCTCTAAGGGATTTAGGACTAATGATGAGATGAAGGATGAAAGGGGTGAATGATATGGGTGTTGAAATTTTTTAGGAACTTTGGATCAATGCTAGAATTAGGGTTTGATTTTGATTGGTTTGATTGGATAATGAACTTGTAAACCCTAAGATGTTAGATGTTATCTTAGGATTAACTTGTTCAAAGAAGTGATAATTTAACTAAGTGTGTGAGGAAGGATTCATCCGAACAACACCTAACTAAACAGATGATTTTGATTTGGTTTAAGGATGTACCCAAGTCTAGATAATGATGTTTCCAAAGCTCTAAAGTTGTTTGTGGGATGAGATGATAAATGTTTGGGATGGATGAAGTGTTTGATTTGATCCTGAATGAACCTAATAGGGACCTTGTTTACAAGACCAAGATAGTGAAGAACGTGCTTTTCTCTAAGAGTAGTTCAAAACCAAAAGACCAATGTTTGCATGAAAACCAAAAGATAACAAGCATTCGTGTGGGGTTCAATTGATTTAATCTTGTTTAATGACTTGCTTTTACCACATCATCCCACAAAGTGCATTATGTGGAAATCAAGGAAATCAAGGCAAGGGTTTCCTATTGTTGACTTTAGTAAGCAAATTGAGATATAAATCCAAGTGTTTAGAAACCTCTAAGGATAAAATCCCAAGGGCAAGCAATAACACATGAATTTTTCAAAGATATTTGCTTCCTAAAGGGTTTGAAGTTTAGATGATAATGTTGAATGTTTTTTTCCAAATGTTTTCAAACAAGCAAAGTGTTTTGTAACCAAGAACAAGTACAACCCTATGGATATGAAAGACTGTATTTGTTGAGTTCCCACTTGGACAAGTCCAGCTACGCTTATTTTTAGTGAATGGTTAGATGCTTGACCCCACTGGCTCCCCTCCATGGCACTCAATTCTCAGGGCATCCAAGCATCAATACCCATGAAACTCCCATGGTATACTTTCCATTTCTACTAAAAATCATAAAAGTGTGGGGCGGCTTCAGAACGACTATTCTTGCACCAACAAATAGATAGGGATTTTGGCCTTTCTACAGCAAGGGTTTTAATTCGGACTTTCCGTTCATAGGAGTTGAACCATCGAGGTGAGAGACCATTGTTTCCCTTCTCGTTGGGACTAACCATGTGATACTGGCCTTTGTTCTAGTACCCACTTTTATATCCCAGCACGAAATACTCTTGGCTAGAGAGTGTTATCGGTTGAGTCGTTCCCTTGGGTGAGTACTTTTTCCCCAAGGTAGGCCCTCTAAGATAAAAAAAAGTGAGTAAACATATTTGTAACTCGATCGATCTTTGTTGAAAAACAAAGAGAGAATACATGCGATAGGTTTGACTCACACTCGCAAGATGTTTTTTTCAATTTTAGTTCCCAAAATGAAGTTTGGTGGCAATCACTTTATCCCAACCTAAGACCACCAAAAAGCCTTTTGATTCTCAAGATTACAGCAAGGCATGAGAGAAGCACATACGTCTTTTAAATGGTGTTAGTTTGAGTAAGCAATCACAAAAGGAAGTAGCACATGTTCATTTTAAGACCCACAAAGAAATAATGACTTCTTTTTAAGCACCAAAGGAAATGTGAAAATTTGCCTTGTTCAATTGTTAAATCCAAAAACCAACTCTAGTAAGTTTGTGTCCTAAAGTTCATTTTATGACCTTTTGTAACAAGAAATTGAAGTGTTCTTTTTAGAGCCCAAAAGGAAACTATTATGTCCTAAGCATGAAAGATAACAGTTTTCTTTAAGAGAAATAGTGAGTTCTCTAAGAGTGTTAAACAAACACTAAAGTGTTCAAAAACACTTGGTATCATGCAAAAATGATGTCATCATGCTTCTTTTCCTCTTCACCTTTGATCAAGCCCACCTACAAGACAACCAGTCAGGTCTGCAAAAATAGAGGTTAGGAGATCAGAGAACAATCCAAATGATCGTAATTTCAAAAAAAGCACATGTCATAAAAATAATTTTCACTTTTTACTTCCCTTCAGTGGTGGAACCCACAAAGGCGGTGCAGTTTAAAATATTCAGCAGGTGCTATATAGCACTGCTTATCAGTCAATGTCATTCTGCAACAGGGACAGAGAGCATGAAGGCATCACTATTTCAACTAGTGGTGGAGTTTGGAATTTGAAAAGATTCCAGTGTGTGAAAAAGACTCAGCGTCGTCATTTGAGATTTTGAATTATGGGCGGGAAACAGAGAGCGTCAGAGTTTGGAATTTGTAGCAGTGTGATATAGCAACAATGGAGTCCCAACGGTTCTAAACTACGACGTTGGTCTGCTAGCGATGGAGTTCCCTATAGAGACACAAAACAACAAAAAAACACAAAATTTGGTGAAAAAACGTAATTAGAACTTTTGGTAAGCCCTCCTTCTAGCGCCAAAATGTGAACCAAGATTCCAAACCTGCATAAACATAAGAAACAAACATCATATTAGATCAAATGCAAGTTAGTATCATGATTCCCCAAGAAATCCATTTGAATTGTAAAGGAAAAGGAATGAAATGAAAAACATAAACAAGTATAAACCAAAGATATTAAATCCTATTCAAATGCAATGCAAACTCTTAATCTCTTGGGGGATTTGGTGCCAATTTGATGTGGAAATTGGCCCTTTCCCAACTCCTATGCAAGCTTTGATGAGGATGTGATCCACTTTGTTGAAGATTGAAGTGTGCTCCAAGATGAAAATCTGCATAACCTAGCTAAGACTTTGATGAAATGGATGAGAATTTTTATGCTTGAGTGTGGATTTGAGTATAGTAACTTTGCTCAAATTGTGGATGCTAAAATGAGGAATGAAGCCTCTTATTTATAGAATGACAAGTTGGAGAAATGCCTAAAATGAAGCAATGTGGGACTAACATTTAACCAATGGCAAGGTGCCACTTGTCAAGAGATGGATGGATGAAGGATGTGCACATTTTGATGAATGTGCCCATAAATGCAATTAGGTGATATTTGAAATTAGTGAAATGACATGTAAGAGGGAAAATGAATGTCTTAAATGCCACTTGGCTCAAGGAAAAAGGACTTATTAGGTGAAGTAAATGTCTTGTTGGAAGGACAAAGTCCACTTGGATTTGAATTCAAATTTGAGAGAATATTCTTCCATTATGCCATGTTGAGAGAAAATAGGGATTTAATAAATGAATTAAATCTATTTTCATGTGCAAGTGGCAAAAGGTAGAGGATGGGACATGAATTAGGATTAAATTAATCAGAGGTTAATTAATTTAATGAGAGATTAGATGATGTGACAAATTTGACTTAGATTTATGGGTTTATTTAAATCAAAGATGAGAAGAATGTAATTTTAGACTTAGTTAAATAAATATTTTGTTTTATTTAACTAAAGGGGATGGTTGGTTAGCTTAAATTAAACAAGGTTTAACTTATTTAATTTAATAGATAGACCTTTAGATATTTAATCAAATAAAGGTAATTATTTAATTAAATATGGACATAGGGTTAATTAGATCAGATCGATTGATTTAATTAACAAGAGAGAGACTTAATTAGATCAAATGATTTATTTAATTAAGAGAGGAAAAATGATGAATTTAATCAAATAAAAGTATTTGATTAAATGGTTAGATTGAGGGACGATTTAGGATGAAATGTTGTTAATAATCGGGATCAAGTATGTCGGTATATTTTCCATGTCTACAGAACTAGATGTATAACCTTCAATTTATATCTCACAAGTTTATCGATGAGATATTGTATGTATTTATTTAGTTTCATACACTTTGATGTATCATGATATTTAACCCTATGATATTCACAATATTCATTTTTTTTGTACCATATGGGTTTGTCTTCAATTTTATTGAATGGTCTAGCCATGGGGTACTTGACTAGATTATCTTGGACAAGCTTGTGAAAAACTACCTACATTGGTTTTCCTAATGGAATGTATTTGATTTTAGGATTATTGTTTTGTTTTAGTTGTCCTTGTGGAATTTGGTGTTGTTTTAAACAACTTGTATTTTTGGATTGTTTTGGGATGATGATGGTGTTGTTTGAACATTTTGGACATGTTTAGAATTAGTTACACAGTCATTGCCCTTTTTTTTTTAATTATCCCAAAAGCAAGGTTTGTTGTTGTTTTGGTTGTCGTTTTCTTTAGTTTCTTTGTAAATTTTCACTAAACCTTTGACTATATGATTACTTTTTATAGTTACCCCTTTTATCTACGATTTCACCAAAGGAGTTCATACATACTCGTAGATGAAAGCTCATTTTTTGGTTTACAATTTTCACAAAGATAGTGACCAATTTTTTTTTGGGAAGAGGCCATGGAAATCTACTAGGAAGGTGCCTCCATCATTGTAAAAAGGAAATGAATATTTCAAATTATTTTATTTGGTGTTGCACAAGTCTAATATTGTGGTTTCATGTTCGATGTTATAGGAAAAGTGTTTAAAAAACCTTTTAGATAGGTCCTTGAAAGTGGCAATAGAGCCATGTGGAAGGTGAATGAACCATTCCAACACTTACCCTCCTAAACTTTAAGTAAATGGTCTCATAAGATAAATGTCGCTATAGAAGGCTTTTTGACAAGATCTATAGAATTCCTTGTTGTGTTCCCTAGGATCACATTTCCCTTTGTACTTGTTGAATTAATGTATTTCAAAATTTTAGGGAAAATGAACCATAGTAATGGTCCTATCGAATGGGTAAGGACATATATCATCAAATTTTTATTGTTTATTGTGATTTCCTACTTGGATACCTTGGATCACGTTTCTCATATCTTGAATTTCATGTTGATGAGGTTGATATTCTTTGACATGTGGGTTGAATGTACGAGGTTATATTAATGTATATTTTGTTGATTAAAGGGTATGTGTGGGTAATGTCATGTGAGAATGTGATAAGTTGAATGTTGAATGCTTTGTTGTAAGGAGTTTGGGTTAATGTATTGATCATGGATTGGATTGGAAGTATGTGTGATGTTTGTTGTATGATTCAGGAGAGATGTATGTGAAATTCTAAGGGATGGGAGATAATTTTATGTGATGTTTAGGGTTGGGTTGCATGTTTGTTGAATAAAATTTGTAGATTGATTTAAAGGTGATTGAGGTGTGGAAGGATGTGTAGTAGAGTGAACTAATATTGATGGTTTTTTTATTGTAAGTTATGTGGAGTGGTTGCTTTGAATTGGTTGGAATTTGAGTTTGTATTGTTGTAAGTTTTTTGAAATATTTAATACATATGGGTTGTTAAGGTTATATGATAAATTAAGGGGATGTGATCTCATAGGTTTTCTATGTGGTTGGTGGTTTTCATGGTTGTTGTGGATATGATTTGTGTTATGTCAAAGTATGATGGAATTTTGGCCCCATTTTAGATTAATTCTAACAATAAATGATTTTGGTTTGCTTTGATGACTCTTTTCATGAGTTCTTTATTTTGGGGATTTTGTGCAAATTCTTACGTTCTTGGTGAATATTTGGGTTTTATTATAAAACTTTCATCTATGTTTGGTATTGGAGGGGATGTTGGTTGGTATATAATTTCTCCTTGTGATGTAGGATTTAGAAATTTAGGAAGCATCCTAATTGTGTAAGTTTGACTATAATATTTTGGTTTGAGACCTTATAAGTAGCTTGAAAGGGTAGACCTAATTGTGTGTGTTTTGATATGTAGATGTTGGTTTCAATGTTGAAGTGAGGGATGCTTGATGTTAGATTGAGGGATTTTCATGTCTAATGGATGATGTTGTTTATGTCTTAGGTTCTAATGTGTGTGTAGGTTTGGATGGTACAAGATGATTTTGATGTTCAAAATATTGGATGTGGATGGTGGTTGATATGTTTAAGGTTATGGTTTGGAATTGGGTTCAATTTGTTTTAAATTTTTGGACTAAGTTTTGATTTTTGGGATGGTGATGCTATGGAAGACTAAGGGGTGATGATTGATAAAAAAAAAAAAAAATTGAATCAAGTAAATCTAGATCCTTAGTGATTAGGGATGATTTGGAATTTTATCCTTTCTTACTTAGAATATGAAAATTTCTAATAAAAACTAGATGAGAATTTTGGAGTTCACTAACTTAGGAACTGCTAAATTCCTAAGCTAGCTTATCCATGTTTGATTAAGGCTAACTTAATACACTACTTAAGATAGGAAATTTTTTAAGAAATATATAATCTAGAGATAAAAAGATAAAGGTTCTAGATTTGATGCTTAACAAGTTTGATTTTGTTTTGGATAATGGTTTTGGAGTTAGATTTTTGATTGGATTTGGATTTTGTTTAAATATGGTTGATATTAGATGTATAAGTTGGATGAAATATTATGGATGGAATATTTTTTGATGTTTATCTACAATCAAATTCTAAAGTGAAGGTTATATTATGCATGTGAATAATTATATTTGATTTGGATAGAATTTTGGATGTCTATGAAGATTTGAGAAAATTTGAGATGAATGAATATAATTATGGCTTGAGAAATATTTTAGATGTTTATGAGGGTTGAAAAGATTTAATCCAAGTTTTAAATCAAATGATGATTGATAGAAATATAAATAAGATGTATGAAAGGATGGGTCTATGGTTAATGGATGGTTTATTCTAATCAGAGTATAATACACCCTAAATTTGATTTAACATTGACTTTTTTGAATGAGGGTTTAATTTATTAATAGTATTTGATTATACACCCCAAGTTATCCTATTGAAGTCAATGATCCTAAACCAATGCTTTGAGGCATCATTTTTTGTTCCATTACCAGAGCTTCATTATATGCTTGGAATAAAGATACAATTGTAACTCTTCTTACAACAATGAAAGTCAAGGCATCGAGATATTTTAGGTACATTTGTAAAATAAAATTTGTAGAGTCATACAATGCCTCTAACTTGTATTGTTTATGGAACTAAATACTAAATAATATCATAAGTTTGTTGGGTTCTCTAAATATAAAAGAAAATTGATGATACATAATGGCTAGATCATAAGTTACGAGGGAAGATTATTTTATAATTCTTATATGATTTGGAAATGGTAAGTAAACCTATAATTGACTATATCTTAAAAATCATCGAGGACGATGATTCACAAGGAGGGAAGTATGTCACACCCTGTATTGTTGTTACTGATTTACTTTTACCTTCATGGGTAAATAGGATGGTAAATACAATCATGATTTTGATATGTTTGTTAAATGATTGGAATACTGAAATAGGTATTAAGGTATTATTGCCTTGGAAGAGTAATTATGTTTACATTGATGATAAACATGTATTGTTATATGAATATGCTTAAGTTTTATGATGCATATGGATTTATTATGAATGTCTAACTACCATTGTAAATGTGTTAAGCTAGTTGCAGGGGCAGGTTCAATCCTCTAAAAGCTTGAGGAAGTATCACTTAGGAGAAGTGATTGGTCGGATAATCCTTAATGATACCTATCTAAGCTCACACACACACTCACAATAGAATGGTTGAGTCAAGTTATTGTGTTGGGAATTGGTAAGTCATCCTTAGTATGATGTGTTTGCATTAGTAAGGGTCTTGATTACTATTGAGTGCATTCTTGGATGATGTTTATATGTTTAGAGCTTATGGGTTCTTTATATTACTATGCTTGATTGGTGAGGTGAACATACATAAATGTATGTATATGTTTTCATATGCATATTGACGATAGACCGTACACATGAAGGAGCATGTACATGAAAATACATAGGTAGATGTACCTATGCATGATTATAAATGGGTTGCTTATGAGTATGGTGTTATCGAACAGACAATACAACATGTATGTGTATATGTATATACACATTGCATGTATTTTTCCTATCAATAAGATAGAAATTGAGTATGTGCTTGGTTGTGCAATCAAATGTATATATGTATATATATGTGTGTGTGTGTGTGTGTGTGTGTTTATAAGAAGGAATCAAAGTAATGATATATAAATTATATGTTTAAAATATATATATACTAATATGTATGAGTGAAGTACGCAATGGAAATGTACATTGTGCATATAAGTATATATGTATAAACATATGAGTATCGTTATTTCCTAATTGTACATAAATATATATGTATGTATATGAGTATATGAGAATGAATACATATACGCATATTGTTTATGAAAATGATGATATGGGTATGTATATTCAAATAACGAGTAAATAATTTATAATCTCTTGAAATGATATATATGTATATATATATTAGGGGTTTGTATATTGAATATGTGGCATTTAGTTTATGAGAAACACTACCATTTAATTGAATGGCTAAAACATGTAACCCTTGTGAAACACAACCTAACATACAAAGCAAGGTGTAGCCTATATAAGCCGACACAAAGAGTCAAGACTCATGCAAATAAAATGAAGGCCACATATAATTTACTTGAGTAGTGCAAGATATATATATCTGCATGAAGCACTTATATGAAGGAATATATAATTGGAAACATGTATTCAGCTAACACATAGGTTAAATGTTATAGTGTCATTTATATGTTTGATTAGCACAAAATATAAAATGCATTGCAAAGTATAAAGGCCGAACCATATGCAAGTAATGTGCAAAAATTAAGGCCGATATGGGAAGTGAACCATAGTCAATCCTATTAAAATGCATCACTATTTTTATAGCAACAAATTATTCAAATTTAGAATGCTTTTATTCAAGATACAAAGTGATGAAATATTAGAACCTGATTCATAAAGTATCTTGAATGCACGATAATGGGAATAGCAACAAAATGAAACATGTTAAGTCAAAGCAAGATTGGAACGCTATAAAAGGAGAGTTGATTCATCTTTCCTTGGCAATGAAATAAGTTATGACCAAGTCAACCTTGCTTATGTGTAGTTTGCAAATAGAAGACTATCTCAATGAGTTAAACTATGCCAAAGAGATAGGGAAGTTGGCTGCAACATGGTGCCAAAATATGAAAGCTTTGTTGTTGTATAAGTCCATTTTAGATGCAATTCAATTGTCATCATTTGGGCATGTGTGCATTTGAATCAGTCTTTAATTTTTGTCAATTAAAAGGGTCGATCTGTAGGATAATATGTTGAGTTTACACTTAGATTTATGCCACCTTTTGCTATGTGTAGTGAGTTGATCTGCATGTGGAGAGGTGTCGACTGACACACCTTCTCTTTTGCCTTCAATGCCTCAATTTTTTGTATAAATTGAGGGTCTAGTTCTCTCATTTGGGACAAACTTTTCTGCAAATCTATTTTGCTGCAAATGGTCAGAGTTGTACTTTGTGAGAGCTTAGAGTTACTTTGTGAGAGTATAGTGTTATCTTGAGTAAGAGGCTATAGTGAATAATTGCTTTGAGAGGATAAAGTGAAGCTAGTAAGTTGTTGTTAGAAGGTTGTGCATCAAGTCAATCAATTGGGTTAAGCGTAATACAGACATGAGGATCTAGTCTTCTCTTATTTGTATTTATTTATGAAAGAATGAGATTTGATTGCTTTGTTTGGATTTTCTTGAGAATACATGTATTAGGAAATCATAGCATTTTCTTTGGAAAGGAAAAATAAGTTGTTTTATGCTTTTCTATAAAAGTGCTCAAGTATTTACTCCATAATAGGAGGGATTGTTTTTCATTAGTATAAGTATACTAGGAATGATGAAACAAGAATAGCTTAAGGGTTATTCATAATGTGAAATGTATCAATTTCATGAAGTGACTTGACACTATTGGCTTATGATGTTAGGAAACCTTAGGAATGATAACTTTTAGCTATACATCGACAGTTTAGAAGAAATGATAGGATGAGTAATTGCTAATTCATACTAGTATGATCACTTGATCATTGCCTAACTACTGGATAAAACCCTAGGTTGGGAGTAACCTATTTGGGTTGAGAAGTATATTGAAACATAGGTTAAGATTAACCTATTTGGTTGGAATATTTAGTTGATTACCCATTGGAACCAATAGGTTAAGAATAACTTGCTTGGATGGGTTGTATGTTGTTCTTGTTGGAACACATAGGTTTAGGTTAACCTACTTGATTACACTGATTATTGATTATTGATTATATCCAAGATTAGGGTATACTAAGGTTGGGACTCACCAATGTGAATACGTAAATCACTTGAGTTTATAAGATACTGTATGTATGGAGACATAAATGGGATTACCTATTGAGTTAGAGTTGCTACTTGATTAGTTGCTTTACACTCTTGAGATGAAGTCATATTGTTGACAAGATTCTACTCTTTTGAACAACTCTTTTATTAAGGAGATTACACTCTTGAATGAAATCATCTATTGATATGATTATTCTTCGATTGAGGACATTCATCTACATGGTTGTACTCTTGATGAGAACCACTTATTTATGTGGTCACGTTACTGAATGAAGACAGTTATTTATGAATATTTAATCTATGATTAGATGAAGCTTATGTAGCTAAACTTTAGATTATAAAGTTATACTTGAGACTAGGTTGTCTTTTGAAGTGAATAGCTTGTTTATGCAAAGTTAATTTGCAAACTAGAAAAGCTCATATGTTATACCTGGGATTATAATATTTATTGAAGGGGAAGTAACTTATGTTTAGGCTTTATTGATAGAAATATCATTGTGTTTTGGGAAAAGGGAAATAGGTTAGTTCTAAGGTTAGGGATTACCTATGGAAGGAAATTACCTAAGCATAGTATATGAACGATCATAATCCAAACTGAGCTATAGAAGTGTATGTGAATAGGAAGAATATCACTTGAAGTATTGGGTGAGAATACTTTGGCCAAAGTAGTGTAAGTTGCCACTGTTTACACTATTTGTTCACTATGTTCCTTTTATGCATTCTAGTTCAGGATTTTCATACTTGTAGGGGAAGTGACCGTATGTTTAGGTTTTGGTTTGTAGGACAACACTAAGCTCAAATAGGCTATTGATATGAGGTTTACCAACCAATCTCTTCGTTGAAGGGTAGGGTCATCTTGTCATATGTGTAGGGGACCGCATTTGAGTTTGTGGTTGGCAAAAAAGTGCTTGAGTGATGCTTCTCCTCATCAAATGGCGACCGAATTTTGTCGATGTTTGTGCCAGTATTGGGGATAGCTGGAGTGTATGCACCATCAAGTGAGAACATCCAAAATGTATGCACCATGGCGATGACATTAGGACCAATTTGTATATCTATTTCTAGATGAAGCTCAAAAGAGCTATGTATGTATCTTATACCCATTTATATGGAATGATGTAATATTGAATAGCTTGACTTTATTTAATATGAAATCTATGTTATGAAAAGATTTGTAAAATTACAATGTAATACAATGGAAGTTTGGAATAGTGTTTTTTTCAAATGTGCATGTAATTTACATTATGGAAAGAAATTTTTTATTACTATGTTATGACATCATGGTTCATTCACTTGACGTGAAAACTTTGAAAATTTTACTGAGTAGGACACTAGGGTTGTTACAATTTTCAACATGGATCAATACTTATTCGAAAGAAAAATCAAATACCTACCCTTAATGTCTAGCAATGTATGTAATGATATGTGTGGATGCATGGATGGATGGATGAATGGAAGATGGATGGATTGGTATTCGAAGGATGCCACAGATTATCTTGTGATAGGAGAACATGTTCAGATAGAGGATTTTCTTGTGGATAATGCTTCATGTATCAGATAATGCTGGATTGAATAGGATAAGATCAATGATAATGACCCATGGCAAGATTTTACCAAAAACAAGGTTAAAGTATATGTCGAACCTTTTCCAAGATCAAGATAATTTGGAAGGTGGATGAAAATGGATTGGATGGATGGACCATGGATTTATTATGGATAAAATAGATGGAATGTTGGATTTATTATGGAGGGGATGAGATGCTTCCACCTGAAATAACACATGTAGATGATCAATTCTACTCATGATGCCTGTTTGCCAAGTTTTCATCATGGTACCTATCCAAAGCACCACCATAGTTGTTTTCACTAGAGGACAATTTTTCTCTTTATTGTTTTCTTGATTTTTTTATTTTTTGACCCTGGTTTATGCTAAACCACCTAGTTGTGTTGATATAGATGCTACTATTGTCATGATGTGCCAACGATATCCTGCCTAAAGGAGTTGCTTTTTTAATATACAAGCACTTGAATGTAACCCTTGATAATTCTTATCTGCCTTATTCATACTAGGTTCAACCTTATCTAGATGTGCATATCACGATAGAGTGCTCTTAGATTCCTTATGATAAAGTGTTGCTGCCAAGACATGGTTAATGAGAGAGTTAGATATCATGGATTTCAAAGTGAATGGTGGAATGTGATGGGGAATATGAGATGTAGATGGATTAGTTGACAGTGTGGAACCTTTGATTCTCCAAACTTGGGAAGATGAGCAATGATGGGTGAATATGGAGATTTGATTAGGACCAACTTCTTGATATACTTTGTATGTCACTCTTGAAGCTTTCTTTTACATCAGTGGACATTTTTGATGGATGAAATTCCCTTTTTGATTTTTCCCCATAGTTTCTATGACTAATGGAGTTTGATAAGAATGATTTTCTTTATTTTTCTTTGGCATCCATTTGAATTTTTCTTGTCTATTTTGATTTGCTGGTCCCTTTGCTTCAATGAATTGCTCTTTTCTTTGATATAGCTTTTCCTCTTTGTGTTGATCCCAATTAGTGGGTGGAAAGATGCAAGGAGGATGATTCATGATATGGATGGTTGCAGTGTTGGTAGCAGTTTCATCATAAGGACTCTTTGTGCTCCCCATGTTGATATTTGCATTAGGTAAAGTTTCCCCCAATATTATAGAGGTATCAGTGACATGATTGGATTCCTCAATTGTTGTATAACCAATATCCTACTACTTAGGATTGATGATTGTCTATATTGATTCCAAGATACCATGTTCTTGTTAACCTAATCCTTTGCCCTGATAATGTTGGATATCCCTATACTCAATGTCTTCGATCTGAATTTGAGATGTGTTTGATTCTGATTGTTCCTCAAGAGATGTTAATGATTCACATTCTCGGTAGGAGTCATCTTTATGATATGTTTTTTGAAATGTCTGTGGATTTTGCTGTCTTGATCATTTTTAAGGATATGAAGAGTAGGAGACCCTTGTTCATTGGTAATGATGTTAATAGTAGGAGACTCTTGTTTTGGAAGACCATCTACGTGTCTATCAAAAATAAGCATCTCATGGGTAGATTCATGTGTGCTTGGTATATGAATTTGGTCTTCTTTTAGAGAAATTTGGATGTCATTATAGTATTTTGATGACATGAATTCTTGACCTTGAATAGTTTCAAATTTACCTTTTGTTAGAACTAGCTATGGCTACCAAGATGTTGAGACCAAATGGAAAGCACAAAGAGAGAATAGAATGTGACAAGAATAAACTGTATTCTCATCAATATAATTCAATGGTATGATTGATGATTGTACAATATAGTAGAGACCCCTTGGTTATATAGCCAAGGTGAGATACAAGATATCATAGGATTATGACAAGTGTCTTAATCATATGACATGAGACAACTAATCACACTTACTTAGGTTCACATGTGTTACAAGTCAAAAGATAAGATAACAACTAATGACAACTAACACTTTCTAGAAAGATTCCTTCCTAGGACTTAAGTAAACTTAACATGTGTAAATAAGTCCCCTAGTAATGAATTAACTAGGTACAAGACTTTATTTACACCAACACCTTTGATACACTTTGGATTAAGTTCTTGACATGGATCAATTTCAAGGAAAGGATTTCTTTCAAAGGACTCTTGGATTTCTTTGAAATGTGAACATGTAGGTGGTAGCTCTTGGATTAGGTTCTCTTCATCGGATATGGGTATTGGTTTTAGGGTTTCTTTGTCCTCAAATGGATTAAAGGGTGTGTTAAGAATCTCTTTTATATTTGCAACCATGAGATCAAATGATGTTAATATATATTGGAATGGACCATTTCTAAACATTGGTGGAAGATGTTGATCGTATTTTGGAAAAGGGTCTTGAGGTATGTCAACTTTCTCATTGGATGAGGTAGAGACATTGTCAATGTGATAATTGGTGGATGAGTCTTCAATGTTTTCCTCAATAGTTATTGTTCCTTGATCAATGAGGTCTTGTATGAGGTTCTTGAGTTTAATACAGTTTGATGTTTCATGATGTACTATGGTATTCATAATAAGCCTTGTCATCATACCATGAAAATTTAACGATAGGTTCGTAGCCACCTAATGATTTTGGAAGAGTGATAAGATTAGCATGGAATAAATTGTTTAACACCAACTCAATTGGCTCCCCTAAAGGAGTCTATTCACATTTAGTGATGGTGTGAGATGGCAAAGATTGTTGTTGTAAGGATGGAGTTTTTTGTTGATGTTATGGTTTTTGATATGCAATGTTTTGATGTTTTGATGTTGTTGATGATGTGAAATGATGTGTTGAGGATGTTCAAGATATTGTTGATATGGATATTGAATGATGTTTTGAGGTGTGAATGTATCCATCCAATAGTTCACCAAGTGTGAATTTGACATGTTCCAATTTGATATGTTTGCATTTGGGATGTATTGGTTTGGTGAACTAATGTTGTTTTGATAAAGACTCATGCCTTGGTTGTTCGCTTGATAGATTGGTAAGTTTTGACATTGATTGACATCTATCATAGGACAAGATGTTCCAAATTTTTGACTATGTATACCCACATTTGTTATGTCATTGAGGCTTGTAGGATATGACGACCCTATGTATGAATTGTATGAAAGTGACTTTGAATAGTTGATTTGCATTGTCATGTTTTCAAGGTTAAATTTTCAAGACCTCTAAATGATCTAGGACAATTGTTTGAATGATGGAGTATGTTAATCCTAGGAGATGTTTAGATTCAAATGTTCTTGTTGAAATGTCTTGGTTGTCTTAAATGATAACACTTTGATAGGTTTTTAGGATCAATGTTGGATTAATGGTTGATATGAATGAGTGAAGGATGTAAAAATTTTGATTTTGACCACACTTAGGACTTGATGGATTGATTGGATTTTGATGTTTTGATGATGATTATGAACTTACTACTTTGAGAGTAGACTTGTGACTCCAAAGTGAGTTTATCCAAAATGATTTTCTGATTCAACCTAAACACCTTGAAAAAAAATCATTTCCAAGTATAAAGCTAAATTAGTTGATAGCATGAAAGATTCAAGACTAAGTGATTTATGTCAAGTTTGCTTGTTTTGAGATGAGACGTTTTGGATAAGGGTTTTATGGATGATGTTTGATGTTTGAAGTTTGAAGGTGATTTGATCTAATGAAAACTCCCAAAGCATTTTGATAAAAACAATGGTGAGTAAGAATTTCCTTGTTTGTTTATTTTGAAGTTTAATTGATTGAAGCCAGTATATCCAAGTTTGGTTTATATCAATGAATGGAACCTTGTTTTTCCTTAACCTTTGGTAATTTGAATGTTTTCTTTAAGAATTTGGAATTTTATTTGAGCTTTGTTCTTTTTCCCACACAAAATTTTGGTTGTGTATTATAGCACTACGATGTCTACAAAAGAACGTTGTTTCCCACATAAGCATGATACTATGGAAAGACAAGAATTTTGATTTGTATTTACCTAGGTTTTCTTTGAAAAAATACACAAAGATGTAGATAATAGTACTAGGATGCATATAAAGACATTGTTTTGGTAATTTTGATAAAATAAAAAATACTTAGATGCATACAAAGGTACAATAGTGCCTTTCAAGTACATAAAAATGTGTTCAAAGGGTTAAAATATTGATCACAACCTATTTAATATTTGTGTTAAGTGTTTGAATATTTTGCAAATAATGTGTGCAATTGACTCGATTGGTATTAGATGCTTTTTCATGTGTCTTTCTTCCATAAAGTCACACTTAATGGTTTCGCAAGGTCTCAACATGAAAACACACCATGAAATGCAACCTATTTAGTGGATAGATCAGATTTATCTTCTCAAAGTGGTCCCACACGATAAAATACCATACAAATAGAATGGGTGACTAGAGTTTATGTGCATACATGACACACCTCTTACCTTGGAAGGAAAATTTCCTTGCAAGTGGTTTTTCCACCTCAACTATGCTTGGTACATGATGAGTAGCTTCATGGAACAATGTTATTCCATTGCACCACTAAAAGAGGAAATTTGAAAGTCTTAGGCCTCTAAAACAATAGGATTCTAGTGGGTAGAACATTGGTCAACACCACTAACCTCTCAAACATCGCCTCGGGAAAATAAAAAAACCATAGTCCCTAATGCAAGTTTGGAGCAGTACATGCACATGTCAACCTACAACTTTCATTCTCAACCAATTTATATAGCACGCCCAAAAACACTACTTGAGGTCAAAACCTTGAGTTCTCTGTTAGGATGTGTCTCAAGGCAGGCCTCCTAGTCAAAAGAAAAAAAAGGAGTTTCTATTTCTCTCCACCCCAAGATCACACTAGGCGCGAGTGGAGAGGATACATAGCAACTACCTTAGGGATACAGTGAGCATAAAGTGTAAATTAAAGATGTTTCTCTTCACCTAAGATTGCACTAAGCACAAGGGGAGGGGATACACATCAAGCACTTACCAAGTACGAAAGATAGATGTGTGTTTCTCTTCATTTTAGGTGCACCAAAATAGATGTGTGTTTCATTGTTAAAGCACCAAACAAAATGTGTATGTTGTTTGTTTGTTTTAAGAACCAAATTGAAAAGTGAAGATTGTAGGTTCATTTTTAGAGAACCAAAGATAAATGTTCAAGTTTTAGGGTTTATTTTAGTGCACCAAAGTTCATTTTATGCACCAAATCTGAAATATGCCCTAGATTATTGTGCTCAAAATAAACATTAATAAATGCTTTTCCAAACACCACATGTTGTGAAAGGTTAGATAAAAATAAGAAAAATCAAAGGATTAGGGTTAGCTAAAGACTAAGCATCAAAATCTAACTAAACCCTACAAATTAGATCCCTACTGGACTTGATAGAAGTGTGGGACTGTTAGATAGAAGCGTGAAACTATCATAATGACAAAAGTGTGCCAGAAATGACAAAGGCACATGTTTATTGCAAAGGCACCATTTTGTGTAGAGGATAAAGGAACAAGTCTACTACAAAGGTTCCCTTCTACTACAAAGGCACCCCTTTGTGCAAACAAAAGTGCAGGTTTGTGACAAAGGTGCCCTAGGAGGTATAGAAGCGTGAATCTTTGCTTGAGGGAAGCATGAACATTTAACAAAAGCGTTATGCTGCCTCTAACACATGAAAATTTGACAAAAGCTCAAGAAAAATGATTAGATAGGGTCCTAGAGTCCCATCAGGCATGCCAAATGTTCATATGGTTAACCTAATTGATCAAATACTAAAGAATTAAAACAATAACATAATGAAATGAACAACTAAAAGCCATATTCAATGAGATTCAATTACACAATACTAAATGACTCAATTCAAAGCAATAAACATGAAATTAAAAGCAATTAAATCTAATTAGTATGCAAACCTCTCAATCCCATTATGGATTGATGCATAATGATTGGATGTGGATACGTATTGCTTAGTTTATGCATTATCCATTGTTGTGAAAAATATTTGTTGATGATGATCCAATAGATGATACCAAATTACTCCAAGTGAGTAATCAATTTGAGAGAATAACTTTGATTGAAGGCTTGCAGATGAATTGATGTGAAATAGGCCTGGTATTTATAGATTTGAGAGATATTGATCAATGATGAGGATTAGATTGGAGGATCAATAGATAAAATCAAATGAGAGATGAAGACATGGACCAAGGATTGATCAAATGGTTGATAATCCATGAGATACATATCAAGGATTGATTACATGGTTGATAATCCATGAGAAATGGATCAAGGATTGGATCAAGGGCTCACAATCCATGAGAGTTCCAACAAGATCCCTTAATTCATGGAGAAGAAGTTGAAGATATTTCAATTCAAAGGGAAGAATTCAAATTTAAAAGGGAGGAATATTCCATGGGGAATAGTCTTGTGCAAGTCAAAAAGATTGGAGGAAAATTAACCAATTAAATAATTCATGATATCGTTTAGGTGTGCAAGTTGGAAGAATTAGCACTTTTAATTAAATAAGTAAGAATTATTTAGTCAAATGGAATTATTAGCTTTTAATTAAATAATTTGACATTATTTAATCAAATAGAGGGAAAATGATGAATTATAATGAATTAATCAAATAACCTTCGTTATTTCATTAATAGGATAATTGAATGAATTTAACTAAATAATTGGACATTATTTGATTAAACAAAGGAATTAGGTGAATTATGCTAGAAACAGTGTTAATAAGCGAAATCATGTGTGAGATATGCTCATGACATTTTTAGGTGTCTACACCTTCCATTTTCAAAGGTTGCATGCCTAACACTTTCCTTCATCACTTTTCTATATGGCAATTTTTTTATCTAGTTTAATCTAATCACCACTTCTTCCTTGGGAAACTTCCCCTCTCCCATGACCCTTGATTTTCTTGCTTTTATCTTTGTTTTGTATTTATTTTTCTATTATATGATGCAAGCTATGCTCATCATACATTTTGTTGTTCAATGCTACATAATTGTTTTTTATTAGCATTCAATCATTACCTCTTCTATCACCCCCTCCACACATTTTATTCTTGGTTTAAATTCTTAGTTTTCCTCTCCAATCAGTTACGTAAATCTTAATCTACTTCTCCATGGATTCTCACTTATTCTATCTTTTCCTATTCCTTATGTGCCCCTTTGTCACCACTTTTAATTGTCTGTAAAATGAATCTAGTCAATTTACTCAACAAGCCAACAACTTATCAATTTTGACTAAAATTAATTTGGAAATGAAACAAAATGGGAAAAAAGTCACACTCAACCAATTGAACAGATGATCAATTATTCCAAGGATAAATTTGACCTTCAAAAGTTTAGAGGAAATTCATTTCAAAAATTCAAACCTTCACAACGTATATCAAAGAAAAAAGTGACATTTTGTCAAATGAAATTACAAATATGTCGCTCTACACTACCTCCACAAACCACATATCAAAAACCAAAACTACAATAAGAAATCAATTTGAAACACTTTTTTGGTTGTCCTGCATCATAGAGGGATTGACAAAGGGGATAATAGTAGCTTTAGGTGAATAATTAATAGATTAAGTAAGTCTATATTTGGGGTTTCCCTTGTCAAATGTACCCTTTATGTGTTAAGGATGATATAACAAGTCAAAATCACCCCTCATAGATATTGACATTGTGATAATTATCTCAGGTTTTAGTTTGACAACCCTCATTCTAGTACCAATCTATTAATGAATTGCTTAACTCACAAAATTTAGTGAAACATATTGTTCAGACTTGAAAGGGAAATAGTTCACCCAAGGCTTATATCACCAAGTCTTAATATGCTTGGGTAACCTAGAGGTGATGATGATTATGCCATTTAAGGGTCTACATTTAAAACTAAGGAAAATACAACCTAGGGATTTGTTTCTTAAGGTGGTTCCAAAGATAATTCATTTGCTTCCACCCATTTTGGTGATACGACTTATGATCTGAATGTTTAAATTTAAATACATTTTATAGATAAAAACCAATTTCAAATCTAACTAAAAGAAATTAAATTAATCTTAAATCTATTTGATTTCAAAGAAAATTCAAAAGATAAAGGGAGAAAGAGAAAAAATCATAATACACTTATATTATTATGAAACCAATATTAGATGCAATGAAGTAGCTAAATTAGTACAAAACTAGCTTGAGCTCAAGTAGTCATCACATAACTAAAGCCTAAGATGGTGCAATTCTCTAAGGATGAATTAACCTTCAAGATCCATATACATAACCACTATATTCCATGTGTAGATTGAACACACCAAATCTCCTAGATCTCCACACTAAAAATATATTAAAAAGCAATCAATTCCTAATTTATCACACTCAAGTGAATTATAGATATAGATTCAAGTAATTTATAAGTTTTTCATTTGATATATCTTCTTAAGTATTGATGAATGTATGGAACCATACTAGGAAGGTTATCATCCAAGCTCTTTTTAATGAATATTATAGTTAAAACTTCATGGTTAAGCGTACTTGAGTTGAAGAAGTACTATGATGGGTGACCTCTTGAGAATCTGTGATGCTTCACCCATATGAGAATCACCTAGATGCACTGAGTATTGAGTGGACCACTCATTCTCAAATAGATGGGTTCATGTGAACTAGTAATCATGAAATAAAAAATAACACAATAGAATCCTAGTGGCAATATCCTAAAATATTATTGTTGTTTCTTAGCCTAAGTAACACATTACAATATTGAATAAAAAGTATTAGAATCATGGGTGCTAACCAAAATTATTAGACCATGGTAGATCTCGTACGATGAAGAGCATATCCATGCGTTTAAATCTCTTTGATGTTTACTTCTTTTGAAAAATGTTGTGTAACTAGGGAAGAGAGTGAGAAATGCCATTGTAAACAAGCCCTCAGTGTTAAACTCATTAATTGGTTTTAAAGAAATTGATGATCATTCTAGTAACACTTGTTGCTCACCTAATGCCATGTTACAAGAAGGTCCAAATCTCTTCCACCTGTCTATGTGTACATGGGAGGATGACCAAAAATAAAGAGTCTTGGTTAGGTTAGTGATTAAGTGAGTAATCTTCTTTGACACATATGGATGAAGCTTTAGGAGATGGGATGAATGCATAGGAAGTGTAGTGTAGAATATTAGATATATCAATATAGGTGGAAGGTAAAGATGATAGTGCACATTATCAACCTAGACATCTTTGTAGCATGGAGTGTGCAATCTTGTATTGTAAGGATTTAAGAACATATGTTCTACTAACATAAAAGCGATCTTTTTTGTTCCATAGTTTATTTTCTAACAATTATGATGTCTAATTGATCTATACAACTAGGCAAGTATTTGGTCTAATAGTATGTAATTATTATATATTTGTGCATGAGGTCATTTTAAAAATGCATAAAAGAGGGTATAATATGTAGTTATTCTATATTGTGTTAGACAAATGAGGTATATCAAATATTGTCTTGTATATGATTGCTTGCACAAGAAGCCTAGGCTGATTGGATGTGGAAGAGGATGATTAGCATACAAGTTAGGTCAATTTAGAGATTATGCAAAGAATGATGCCACTTTTCTCTATAAAATTGAGGTATTTGACCATTATAATAATGATTTTAATCCTATGATCACCGCCAAATTCTTCTTGTTTGATAACCAAACCAAAGAGGAATTAGTGGGCCACAACATTGCTTTAAATTTAATGGATAGTTCCCAAATTTGTAAACACAAGCTACAAAAATTTGGTTGTGACACCCTATATTACATTACCATGATCTTCAAATGTAGTGCCATTCATTAGTTCACTTGTGGGGTCATGTAGATCCAAATTTAACATGTAGCCAAAATCAAATTCAAAGAGATCAACACAAAATTTTAGGCAATACCAACTATTGTTTGAATTTTGAATAACTTTTAGTTTTGCATTTCTTATGCTTAATTAAAATCAACTAAGAAAAGTAATAAAAGTTATCCAAGTGGAGTTTTTTCATAGTGGCCTTAACACAAACATTTTCTCTTTTTTCCAAGAGGTTAAGTTTTTGAATTGCACTAATAAGCATCTAGTTTTCAAAGTTTATAAAGGGATATTTTTCCTTGATAATGATGGGGAAAGCAATGTAATACCCTAGGCGGTGTACCAAGTCTTTAATGCATGAGCTACTTCTCAATCTAGAATAAGAAAAGTTTGGTGAGAAAAATAAAATTTGTTGTTTTTACATTCCAAGAGGCAATACATTTCAAATTTTACTACAAGAATGATAGGGTTTGACACTTGAGCACATTTGAAAGAGATGTTGTCTTTTTGCTTCATAAGGGGGACATCATAACATTACATAATGCTAAAGCTTGACATGCCAATAACTTGAGTAACACACTTTGTTGTTTAAATGTCATTTCTTTTGCATAAGATAACATCAACAAGGTTGGATTGGTTTGAAATGAAGGTTATGGATAGGTACATTAAAGGTTAGTGGAGTAGAAGATGTTATTATAGAGGACATTTGGAAAAATATCTCCAACATATTTATAGAGTGGTCGCAATTTGGGTTGGTTGCTTTGATACAACCATTAGAGATCACATAAATCTCATCAAACTTAACAACACCATATAATCCATTTACATCAATGAAGCAAGTTATATATATTTCAACATCTATAACAAATTCACCCATCATCTTCTTATCTAGACCTAAACACCCTATCTTTCACATTTAATATTTTAATTTCTTGATATATCCATATTTACAATCATCAATTATTAATCTAAGCTAATTTATACTTATATATACATTTATTAATATATCTAAATAATTTTTATTTTATTTTATATTTTAGAATTTAATAGAGGTTTTTTTTTTTTTTTATGCGACAGGGGTGTACCGTGACTCAGCCCAGTGGCGCAGCAATCAGCCCAGTGGCCCAGCAATCCATACCTTGGGGGGATGTCATAGCCCGCATACAAGGCCATCGGTCAATCACGAGAGCGAGGGGTTGAACCTGAGACCTATGGGGAGCAAACTCATAGGCCAAGCCAACTCCGCTACTTGGACGAGCTAGAATTTAATAGAGTTAATACTAGAAAATATGACCTCATATAACAACAATTTTTTAAAAAAAATCTTCCTAGAAACTTTAAAAAAATTGTCCTTTGACATGAGACCAAAACAAAATGTCTTGGATTACTTCTATAAACCTCATATCACTAGAGCCAAACAAGTCACCGCCAAATCAACATCAAATATAATTTAGTGTGAAATTTTCGTACCTAGGTAATTTTGAGGGAGTGGGGGATCTAGAAATGAAGCCTGGCTTCATTGGTAAACACAAGTTTGACCAGACAAAAAAAGCTCATGACTCCAACGGCTGAATATACTCCATAGGAGTGGGGCCCGCAACAAACCAGGGATAAAATAAAACTATGGGCATATCCCCACTTCTCCAGCTGTATTTATACAATCCTTTCCGTTCATCTGTCTACGGTGGAGAGTGGAAATCGTTTTGGGGGCGAAATCTGGCAGGAGAATGGTCGACCACGTGTCCCGGCCAGTGGGCATTAAAAACGAGAATCGTGCGCGTTGGGCCGTCGGTGTGGCGGGTCCCCTGGACACCTGTCATCACGAGTCCGGTCATGGGTAGTTTAAAGTTAAACCCCCGGTAAGCTGTAACCCAAGTTCCTCATGTTTTAAACCCATCTAAATTCCAGATCTTTCTTTCTTTCAACGCTTCCTGGATTGTGATCGATTTCCGCAAGGAAGAGAAACAAGGACAAGTTATTTTACTCGACTTGCTATTCGTCTCTAGTGTTTCACTTAGTGGTCTTCCTCCGCCGTCTTCTGTCCAGGTAAGGACTCGAACTTGCGACCTGAATCGAGCAATGTATGGCGTATTCGATCAAGTTTTCGGTTTTATTGGTTTAGATCGAGAATTGTAGGTGATTTTCCAAGTATTATTGAACACGAAGAAATTTTGTTCTCTGTTTCGTTTTTTTCAGGTAGGGTATGGTTTTAATTGTGGTGTTACCGGTGATATTTTTGAATTTTATTGAAGCATAAATTTGCCTTAACTTGGCTGAATCGAGGATTATTGTTTATTTATTTTGTTATTTTGAAACAATTTTCTGTATGGATGGATGAGGTTTGGAGATTTGTGCGTTATTTCGGGTAGCTAGGGTTTCAATTGTGGTTTTTTGGTGATGTTATCTGAAACTGGGAGGATATGCTTTGGAACTTGTGTTTTTGCGATTTATGTATTTTAATTCTGTTCCAGCGGTCGCATTTTGTGGATTTGATTGTGGAGGTGACGCTAAATTGTACAGGTTTGTGAAGAATTGGCTGTGCGTCGACTTGTTTTGATTCTTTTAATGTCAATTTATGTTCTTTGATCGTTATGTTGTTGATTGCATTTTGTGTATTCTCGCCTGAAGCCTGTTTTAACCTTTTTTTAGTTCAGTTTTGAGGAGTTTATTTTGTTGTTCACTAATATGCCTCTCCAAGGCAGGTTCTGTAGTCTGATTGTTTTTTGGTTGGTATCTCTTAATCGAAATCATGGGCTGGCTTCAATGTGTTGTGTTACAAGTTTGAACCGAATTATTTGGATTGCTAAACCTCGGTCAGACTGCAGTGTGCATGATTATTGCACCGCAGCCTGGCTACAAGCACTATAAGTAATGGGTTGCCTTATTTTAGTGATTGGGATAGGTAAATAATTTACATTCCTATGAGGGCCCTCCATTACAATAATGCCACATCCCGTGGATTATCAATTGGTTTTGCATTATCGTTGCCAACGTTGAAGGTTTCAAACTTTAGAGAAGGTTCTTCTTGTTTTGGTGGGGTCTGTGTGGCTGAAAAACTTTAGTTTGTGGAATTTTAAAATAAACATTTCAGATTTAGTCGTTGAATTTTATCTATAATTGAAGTTTTTTTTTTTTTCTTAAATTAAATTTATTTAATCTGATCCATGGCTACAGGTTTGGTTTTCCAGAGCTCTTGATATGTGTTGGTGCTTTTTATATTTTAGTCTGCTTTAGAATAAGATTTAGATCATATTTTCATTTACATTACGATATTAGGGTCGTTCAAAATCAATTTCATACCGTAAAGCTGTCTCTTGGATTCAAACTTTACATTAGTCAAAGTCCAACTAGGATTAAAACAAGTCTGTACCTGCATTTTTTGTATTTGGTAAATGCGAAAGTCCACTGGCAGGTTAGTCTTTGCCTTAGTTTGCATGGTACATGCACTGGCTCATCAATTTGGGTATGTCAATCCTAGAGTTGGATGCAATCTTTTATCCAATTTCAACATTAAACACGTTTTTTGGAAATTGAAATCCCGTTTGATGATGAGGGTCCACGTGATTTAAAATTTGCTTTTCCTCATCTGACCAATTAGCCATCATGTCTTTTACTGTAACTTACACTTGAGTTTTGAAAAATTATATTTGAAAAATCAGGCAAGGCGGTTGCCAAGTTTTTTGAAACAGTACTGTCTTTCCATTCCTCAAGATTGATTTCAAAGAAACTGATTTTCTTAAATAGAAAAAATTGATTTCAGCTTTTTGGGACTTCCAAAACTGATCCATTTAGTGGTAACAAAGGAAAGATTAATAAGAGCTTTTGTGTGGATTGAACACGATTTCTTTTTCTACTGTTTTCCCTCGTGGAATAATCGTATTACTTATGAAAGGTTTTAGAAGTAAGTAAAATCTACCCACTGTCAAGAATGTGAATGACTTAGGATGTTGTACGAATCTTATTATAGGAAGAGTTTTCTTTTAACGTAAAGAGCTCTGCTTTTGTTGTCAGTTTTGAAGTGAAATTGAGTAATGGTTAAACCACAGATTATTCTGTGACAAAATTTTGCTTATTGTCTTATTGATATTCAGAGGTGAAAATATTGAGCTTTTACCATTAGGCTATTAGCAGGGTTGGATGGTCCCTCGTGTGATTAGGCATCCTCCAAGGGTCATCAGGATTAACTGCCTTTGGTGACCAGTGCATTTCGCCAGTTGGTGTACTCGACTGGCAATCTTAAGTTGGGTGTCCAAATAACTGGGTTAGCATTACACACTAAAAACTAAAAAGGAAAAAGGAAAAAAAATATGCTTTCTTTCTTTCTTATTTATATCTTATTTACCATGTTTATGGTAACCGACGAGTGTGTTTTAATGTTTTTCTTTCTTTCTTTAGTAAGGTAAAACTAGAAAAGATAGTCTCTACCTGTTCTTTTGCTGAGAGATGTTTGATTTAGGTTTGCAGTATTCCATTTTTAACTTTTTTATACAGTGTACAATGCTGGAAAGTGATTATATGTGGATGTAGTATATGTGTGCATGTCTTATAATGTTTGTAAGGCTTTTTTGGCTTCCTAAACAGAATGTTGATTTATGGAAAAATTACTTAACTCCTGGACTTAAGGTAGGGCAGAAAGGTACATGCCTACAATACTTAGAATGGCATCCCTGTAACAGACACTGCAGCTATTAGTTAACGCCATATAAAAATATACATATTTAACATGAGAATACACTAGGTTTGAAGACAGGTTTGTTACCTAATAAAATTAGAGGGATTAGTGCCATGTCGCACTCCCATGCTTTTGCCACAGGAACATCTGGCTTGTTCTCAAGTCCTGCATTTTCCATGCTCGGCCATCATCCATTAACAGAACTGTATTGGTACTTATGCAAATGGTGCCTTATAATTATTAACGGTATTTTCCTTTTTGCATCATAACCTCTGATGTCTGGAATAGAATTTTAGTCATGCTTTTGTTAAGATGTGTTTGGGCCATTTACATTAGGTCTGATTGTGATTTAAGCAAAAATATTGATTTCAAGTCTTAGAAATGTAGTTTGAAGGCTGGGTCCAACACGTGATTATATCTACTGTCTGCAGTAGAATTTAACCATGCTTTTGTTAAGATGTGTTTGTGCTATTTGTATTAGGTTTGTATTTCAATATAATTTCTGTTCTATTTGTGATTTAGAAAACTAATGATTTCAACTCTTAGAGATGCAGTTTGATGGCTGCATTCTATATGGGTGCTGTACAATGAATTTTAAAAATTGATTACATGCTATCGGTATTAAATTGCTCCTTGATTTTATATTCAACAATTGAAATTACAGAAAGAGTGAACCCAAAAGTTAAAAAGAGTATGATTTAAGAATGCATTTGCCATGACTTCCTTGTTTACTATTCACAAGCTGTGACAGATGCCCTAGCATGGGGTCAACTCGTAGCATTGTGATTTGCACTGCCAAATTACTGTCTGAATTTCAAGTTCGAAAGTATTAAGAACATTTACATCATTTGGTTTTGAATTTGCAATAAAAAAAGCAAGTATATGAAAACTTCTCTGTACTGTCATTTGAAGTATTCCCAAGCTTTGTCACGAGGTCAAAACCCAGGACTACAATATTTCAACTAAAGATAAGGAAAATTCAAAATTGAAAACAATCCTCTCGGGGGTTTTTGCAAGGGAGGTCTTATCTACCAAATCAGTGTCTTGTTTAGTGTCTAAAAGCTACCTTTAACTTCACCTTTGTTTTATCTTCATAAGTAGTTATGACAGATTTCTACACTAACAATTTTTGATAAATTTAAACCTTTTGAACATTATATCTATGCTCCGGTAAATGATTTTAGGTTTTTGTAGTCATAGTGAACTATGAAATTGGGATTTAATGTTGGATGTTGATTTTATTTTGTTTGCATTGTTGCATAATGGTTGTGTTACAGCAGCAATGTCACCTGTAGAGTCTTCTCGTGATGAAAGCGTCTATATGGCCAAGCTTGCTGAGCAGGCTGAGCGCTATGAGGAGATGGTAGAGTACATGGAAAAGGTAGCCAAGACAGTAGATGTGGAGGAACTGACTGTTGAGGAGAGAAATTTGCTCTCAGTGGCTTACAAAAATGTTATTGGAGCTCGCAGGGCTTCTTGGAGGATAATTTCCTCAATTGAACAGAAGGAAGAGAGCAGGGGTAATGAAGAACATGTTACAATGATAAGAGATTACAGAGCCAAGGTTGAGGCTGAGCTTACTAAAATTTGTGATGGCATTTTGCGCCTTCTTGACACACATCTTATACCATCATCCACATCTGGTGAGTCCAAGGTGTTTTACCTTAAGATGAAGGGTGATTACCATCGATATCTTGCAGAATTCAAAACAGGTGCAGAGAGGAAGGAAGCTGCTGAAAACACTTTGCTTGCTTATAAGGCAGCCCAAGTATTTGCCTTATCCTTCCTCTTTAGACATGCACTGAATGCTGAACTAAGCTTATCTACTATCTATAAACATGGTTTTACCAAGATTAACTTTGATGCATGATCTGGTATCTTATAACACATTGGTACAGGATATTGCACTGGCAGAGTTGGCATCCACTCATCCGATTAGGCTTGGACTGGCCCTTAACTTCTCTGTTTTCTACTATGAAATTTTGAATTCACCTGATCGTGCCTGTGCACTGGCAAAACAGGTACTATGTAGGGCAACATGTGTTTGGTGTCGAACACTCATATACAATTGTTATGATCAATATATACCATTATAGAAATAGTATATCTGGCAATTAAAATTTTGAACATTGCGGATGCAGGCATTTGATGAGGCAATTGCAGAACTTGATACTTTAGGTGAAGAATCGTACAAGGATAGCACCTTGATCATGCAGCTACTTCGTGATAACTTAACCTTATGGACTTCAGATTTGCAGGTTTGTATCAAAGGGCAGGGAGCAGGTGGCTTGAAGTGACTCGATTTCTTTTTATACAAATATCTTTTAACTCTGTGCATTTTAAATAAAAGCCTGAGACAAAAATATTCCTCACTTGGTTTAAAAATTGAAGCTTGGGTATTTAATTAAATAACATCAATGTAGGTAAGTTGACTTTTTAAAAGATAAGTGTGCTTGTTACAGTTTATAGGTAGATTAGCTCCTAGTATTTAAATTGTCCTTAAATGCTATTAACGATTTTCTCTCATCTTTCTGCAATACAATCTTAAAATATCTTTCTGCAAAATATTCTATCCGTCAGTAGAAACTTAAAATAGCAGTTTGTAAATTATTCTTTTCGAGAAAAAATGTCTCTTTTGTAGGATTTTTTTTTAAATTTCTTGAATATGTTTTCTTCCTTTCAGGATGAGGTTGGAGGAGATGAAATCAAAGAAGCACCGAAGAAGGAAGAAGGGGATAGCCATTGATATCCTTGTTTTAAATGTTGTCAAGAAAGCCAGCTGTATGTGATACGATTTTATTTTTTTGTAACAGAAGTTCTAGATTTTCGTTGCCTTCCCTGTATTTTTGTGGTAAGTGGGGTTTTTTGGCAACTTCTTATTCCATTCTCCGGCCTTGCAGGATTTACTCTTGTAGTGGCTTCTTTGCCACTTGTGCCCATTATCTTTATTAACAAGTAACTTCCAGTCAAGTTCTGATTATATCTTTCTCTGTTAGTTTGGGAGATTCTTGGAATTTGGCAATGGTTGAATATTATACCCTCCTATGGCTATAAACATAAGGGTTTAAATGAGTAGAAGATTTTTTTATCATATTATTCTCAGTTTTGATCTCACTTCCTCTGTCGAAGTAAATAATGCATATTATTAGGGAAAGAGGTGACCCCAAACTCCATGTGATGTCCGATGTTTATGCTTATGCTTACATGCGTGTTCTTATAGTTTTTCCTTATTTTGAATTCCAGACAAAGATAAGCAGCAGTCTCAACTAGTTTCTCTTTTTTAACCAACACTTGACATGATGAATGGAGTTTTTCTGGCTCGTTGATGAATGGTTTGTCTAGCTTTACCTTTCAGTATAAGACAGTTTTTAACTCACTGTATATTATGTTTCTTTGAAATTAATTTTTAAGGAGAATCTCTTATGGTTATCCGATTGGGTTGTTTTACTCTTCCTTTTTGACCTTTATTTGAATCTGTTGAGGTGAATATGCTTCTTTTTTAGATTATTCAAAAACCCAGACAAGCCTGTTATCTTTCTTTTGGAGGATTTAGATTATATGGTCAAGTTGATTTTTGAAAGAACAGTTATTGATTTCGTCTAGTTTGCACGTGACTGTTTGTTTAATTAAGCACCCATTTTTCAATGCTCTTAGGATGCTAGTTGCAAACATATCTTCAACAATTTAATCAAAAGAAATTTGCAACCAAAGAAAACCCATATGATTTTCAGTTTTGCGAACTGGTGAATTATGTGATCATTTTATTTGAAATTTCAATCTAAGATCAATGGAAAACCTATGTTTGAAGTCTTAAAGGAAGCTGCAATATTCATGAAAAGCTTTTATATTTTACCCTTGGCAAATGTCATGATTGATCAACTATTTTTGCATCCCGCTGTGGCAATGAAGTGGTCTGTAATACATTTTATTTGGACTGAAATGCCGTACACGTGCACCATTTGCTCTGGTAGATTCAGGATTTAGATAATTTTTGAACACTAATCAGCTCACATACGATGAAGACGAGGTAATGTGATAGAACAAGTGCCATGTAGTGGCTAGTAACTGCCTCCAATTTATTATTTAGTTTGTAGGTTGCAAATTTGTTGTTGTAGTTTGTAAAATTATTATTTTTTGCAGTAGGACTTTCGTGGATTGAAAATTTCGTCAGTAATTTGATTAATAAGCATTGGAAGTAAAATTAGTCAATGTTATTAAAAAAACGGATTATTGCATTCATCCTCCATTATTGTCGGTCAATCAGATACACGTCTAAGGGTTTTTTACCGAGACAAAGTCCTTTCAGCTGTGAGACAGTAATGGATAGATAGATGAGGTTTTACATAGCTGTTTTAAAGGTAGGCAAGAGGACTTCACTGTTACAATCTTCATCCGGCTTGAATTTTTGCACAATGTGCAGAAGAATGGGTAGTAGTCTTTAACAGCTAGATCATGCATCAGACCAGCATTTGAAGCTCTGTTTGGATTGACACGGACTTGCTTTTTTCATTGATGCGTCCTTATGCAATCACATGCAATTCATTTGTGTCAATTCATCACCTCCAACATGGCTTAATGAACTTGCTTTTTTCATTGACGCATCCATACACAATCACATGCGCATGTCATGCGTCAGTTCTGTATAGTTCTTTAGTTGAGATTCATGGTGCATTGGATCAATGTTTAAGCCTGAGGCCTTATTAACAGATGTTAGGAAAGTCTAGGGTTTTATGCTCCATTTCCATGGGCCTGACCTTGTAATTTTTTTTGGCATTTGTGAGTGATCTTTTCCCATGCGGAGAAAGCATTCATTTTTTTGTTGACTACGGTACAACTGTTCTGTTTTTCATTTGCTGCAACCAAACTAGGGTTCATTCTAATGACAATTGATACATAAGAAAGGCACGGAATTTGTATTCTATTGCAAGTGGTTTTTAGTTAGGTACTTATCAAAGGCCTCGTGACTTGCAAGGATATGTTTCAGAAGCTCTATCAAGCTGTATCCACTAACATAAAGAAAGTAAGCATGTTCTAAACGTTTTCAGCCTAGGGAACATGGTTATTGCACATGTTGTAATGACAATTTTATATTCCAACCAGACTGGAATACAAAAATTAGAGAAATGGTAACCGAAAAGAAAAGAAAAAGTTTTTCACTATATTTTAAACATTATAACTGAAGTTTTACTTTAATTTTGTTTGCCTGGTTACCTTTAAATGTTAAATGGCAAGCATACGTGTGCCTTCTAAAAGTAGCGGTAGGGAATTATTTAAAAATGGAATTGCTGTATTTCTGTTCTCAGAACTTTTTCTCCCTTTCTCATAATGAAACTCTGATTTTATCTATTATAAAACCCATTAAACTTCGACCATGTAGGAGAAACTGTTTAATTACTGAGAAGACTACGTGCATCGTTTTGGGCTGGAAAACTGTCAGACAATCCATCGCTAACCTTTGGAAATCCTAAACGGCCTTCACAAAAGAAAAATTAATAGTTATAGCATATGAAATTGACAAGTTAAGAAAAAGATTATGCCGAGTAAAAATCCTTCAGAGGCGGAGGCGTTTCATGGACACCTACTGCTCCAACTGAATAGCATTTGCAATTGCATTTTTTCGATTTTTCCTAAGCCTGGCCATGATTGCATTTTAAATGGTGTTTGAGATGTTAAAATTCCTATGGCGTTGTCTTGTTGCGTTTCTGGAAATTGTCATAAACTGAGGACATGAACACGGTGGGTGATCGTTTCGGTTTGAAAGTAATTATTAACACTATAGTTAAAATGGGTGGTACTTAATGCTAAGTTCAAATTATACATAAAGCTCACAGCTTCTGCCTCGCAGACGGACACAACTGTTTGCCTTAGCTTTTTAAATAAAGAATGGAAATCTGGTGGAGTATATTTTAAAACCTACAGTAATAGTGATAGAGTAGGGTAGTTCACAAGATTGAACTGAGGATGTTACACAACATGGGGCAGAATTAACAGGACTGTGTAGTTTGTATGGCATGCGATGGCAGCATTGCTGAATATCCAGAGTCAGAGTGATAAAGCAGTTCACAAAATGGAAACGAGGATGTTACACAGATTTTGAGACAGAATTGTTAGGGTAGTGCTAGTTTGTATTACAATATCTCTTGGAAAGCTTTACGATGGCCAAGGTATGGTAGATTTAGTTATTTGTTAATGAAGATATATTTCGAGATTGATGGAGACACTAAGTTTGAAATCAGTGTCAATCAAATATTTGCAAAGCTTGGCGCACTCGAACAAAACAGCCTTTGAAGAACGCTTTTAGGAAATAGGTAGTAGAACAATAATTGAAGTACACTTTTAGGAAGTATGTTCATTGTTTTATTCCACATCATTAAATGAATGCAAATGGAAGTTCCATTTTCTTCTTCCAATTTTATGGTATATGAAGAGTCCAAGGTAGCGAAGAGAATGCAAAGAGAACACTTTTAGGAAGTATAGAGTAGAACAATGAAGAGAGTAATATATACAAGCGTCATACTTCAGTATGTTGATTGTTTTAACCCACAAAGCATTAAATGAATGTATATAAAAAAAGGAAATTGGAAGTACATTTTTTAACAATTTTGTGGTACAAATAGAAAATAATATCTAATACTTGGTTAGAATATTTTAAGTTTCTTTGTCTTTAAAATAAAGACACCTTTGTAATGAACACAATAATAGAGTTCTTAGAATAAGAAGGATATCAATGAAGACATGAAGAGTAGCGAGGGGTTCATACAAGATATATATTGGTCGTGTGCAAGTGGGGAATATAGGACCTTGCACCATGCACTTTAAACATTTTCAAAAGTGTTAGTCAAGATGGCTTTCTAGTAGAATGGATGACTAGTGTCATTATCCTTATAAAATCAAAGAGAATAATGTGTCAAATTATGTCGCTAGTAAGATCAACCCTCTCAAATCCTCTTAGATTTTATTTTAGAGCACAATAGAGCACTCAATTAGTCCTTAAACCAAAAAAAAAAGAAAGGAGGGAGGTAAGTCTTATCACCTTTTAATTGTACTTGATTGAAAAATATAGAACACCCAAGTAGAAGAAAAAAACATATAAGATGGTGTCTAAAGACAAATGAGTATAGAGTAGGGGTATATAAACAAGTTAGGGCTAAACTCAAAATAAGTGGAGGAATGTTAGAATGTCGTGCAAGTGATATTGGTGTCTCGTCTATGCACCCCCATTTTCTTTGGGTTATACATTGATAAATTAGAAAAGTAGAAAAGTGAGTAATCAAGGTTAACAAATGGTATCTTCAACTTATTGGAAATGTAGTAAAGTTAGACTTAAATGCAAATGATCCCATCTTAATTGCAAAAATAATTCATAGTTTAAGATAAGAGGGCTCTAGAGCTCTTTCGTAATCCAAGTAGTAAACACTAACAAAAATAGAATCATGATCTTTTTGCTAAGAAGATAAAAAATTAACTTCCTTATTGAATGAAGTTTGGTGGAAATAGTGGAAGAATACAAGTACCTTGGGCTTTTTCAATAGTAGGCTTAGTTGGAGGACATATAGAACCAAAATGATATAGAATGCAAATCTTACACTCATTTCAAAATAGATGTAGGAATGCAAAAATTATAGGATTGGAAAATAAAATATATATTCTTGAGCTTGCTTGTTACACCAAGATTTTACAAGGGTGAATTTGGGGTAACATTATATCAAATTGCAAATGGAGGTAGATATAGAGAGATTCCAAAAGTACTTGATCATAAGTAACTTCAAAACCAAGTGAGATTCTATTAACAGAATCTCTATATAGTTCTGTATAGTTCTTTAGTTGAGATTCATGGTGCATTGGATCAATGTTTAAGCCTGAGGCCTTATTAACAGATGTTAGGAAAGTCTAGGGTTTTATGCTCCATTTCCATGGGCCTGACCTTGTAATTTTTTTTGGCATTTGTGAGTGATCTTTTCCCATGCGGAGAAAGCATTCATTTTTTTGTTGACTACGGTACAACTGTTCTGTTTTTCATTTGCTGCAACCAAACTAGGGTTCATTCTAATGACAATTGATACATAAGAAAGGCACGGAATTTGTATTCTATTGCAAGTGGTTTTTAGTTAGGTACTTATCAAAGGCCTCGTGACTTGCAAGGATATGTTTCAGAAGCTCTATCAAGCTGTATCCACTAACATAAAGAAAGTAAGCATGTCTCTAAACGTTTTCTATCCCAGGAAACATAAGTTATTGCACATGTTGCAATGACAATTTTATATTCCATCACAGACTGGAATACAAAATTAGAGAAACGGTAACCGAAAAAAAGTGTCTTTCTACCATTAGGTATATCTTAAATTATAATCTAAAGTTTTTACTCGTTATTTTGTTTGTACGGTCACCTTAAATGTTAAATGGTACATACGTGTGCCTTCTAAGAGTAGCGGAAGGGACGTTTTTAAAAAAAAAATGGAATTTCTGTGTGCTTGCCTCGGAAACATTTTTCCTTTCACGAAACTCTTGATTTTATCTACTTTAAAACTCATTAAACTTCGACCATGTAGAGAAACTGTTTAATTACTGAGAAGACTACGTGCACGTTTTGGGCTAAAAAACTGTCGACAATCCATCGCTAACTTTGAAATCCTAAACGGCATTCACAAAAACTAAAAGTAGTTTTACCATATGAATTTGACAGTTATATGCCGAGTGAATAGCTTTCAAAGGCGGAGTGTTTCATGGACACCTACTGTTTCAACTGAATGGTATTTGCATTTGTATTTTTTCGATTTTCCTGTTCCCGTCATGATTGCATTTTAAATGGTGTTTGAGATGTTAAAATTCCTATGGCGTTGTCTTGTTGCGTTTCTGGAAATTGTCATAAACTGAGGACATGAACACGGTGGGTGATCGTTTCGGTTTGAAAGTAATTATTAACACTATAGTTAAAATGGGTGGTACTTAATGCTAAGTTCAAATTATACATAAAGCTCACAGCTTCTGCCTCGCAGACGGACACAACTGTTTGCCTTAGCTTTTTAAATAAAGAATGGAAATCTGGTGGAGTATATTTTAAAACCTACAGTAATAGTGATAGAGTAGGGTAGTTCACAAGATTGAACTGAGGATGTTACACAACATGGGGCAGAATTAACAGGACTGTGTAGTTTGTATGGCATGCGATGGCAGCATTGCTGAATATCCAGAGTCAGAGTGATAAAGCAGTTCACAAAATGGAAACGAGGATGTTACACAGATTTTGAGACAGAATTGTTAGGGTAGTGCTAGTTTGTATTACAATATCTCTTGGAAAGCTTTACGATGGCCAAGGTATGGTAGATTTAGTTATTTGTTAATGAAGATATATTTCGAGATTGATGGAGACACTAAGTTTGAAATCAGTGTCAATCAAATATTTGCAAAGCTTGGCGCACTCGAACAAAACAGCCTTTGAAGAACGCTTTTAGGAAATAGGTAGTAGAACAATAATTGAAGTACACTTTTAGGAAGTATGTTCATTGTTTTATTCCACATCATTAAATGAATGCAAATGGAAGTTCCATTTTCTTCTTCCAATTTTATGGTATATGAAGAGTCCAAGGTAGCGAAGAGAATGCAAAGAGAACACTTTTAGGAAGTATAGAGTAGAACAATGAAGAGAGTAATATATACAAGCGTCATACTTCAGTATGTTGATTGTTTTAACCCACAAAGCATTAAATGAATGTATATAAAAAAAGGAAATTGGAAGTACATTTTTTAACAATTTTGTGGTACAAACAAGTGCACACATCTAATACTCTGGTGGTTATATATTTTAAGTTTATTTGTCTTTAAAATAAAAGTACACCTTGTAATGAACACAATAATAGAGTCTTAGAATAAGAAGGATATCAATGAAGACATGAAGAGTAGCAAGGGTTGATACAAGATATATATTGGTGTTGTGGAATATTTAAAGTGGGGAATATAGGACCTTGCACCATGCACTTTAAACATTTTCAAAAGTGTTAGTCAAGATGGCTTTCTAGTAGAATGGATGACTAGTGTCATTATCCTTATAAAATCAAAGAGAATAAATGCGCCAAATTACTCTATCTTAGCATCCCTTTCATCTCCAAATATTTCTATTCCCATCCATCCAAACAATCCCTCCCATCCCCCATCCTTATATCTCTATCCATTCTTTCATCTTTATCCTCATCCCATCTCACAATCCCTTGTCATTGGTATCTGGCTATAGGCCTCCCCCACGCAACCCAATGCCATTTATCTCATTGTCATCACCCCTACTTCTCTTGCACATCTTTCCAATCCCCTATCACTTTTCATCACTCATCTCTCTATCATATCATCCTCCCAAGTCATTTGAATGCTTTGGATAACTATCCCATCCCTGAGCTTTATGTGATCATCATCATCCTATCCAATCCAACAGGTCTATCCTATCTTGTCGTATTGGTCCCATCTTTTTATCCACTTATCCTATCATCTTATCATCCTTTATCCATTGTTTACCTTTGGTCTTGTCAAACTACGTTGCCCCTGCACTTTCACGTAGCCAAGGTCGATCATTTGATCCGCCCCCGGGGTTCCATCATCGATCTTTATTGTCCACTTTGCTCTTCTATTGTCTATCATCGGTCTTTCTCCTTTTGTACATCACCATCCATCAAGGTCTCCATCTTGGTTAGTCGTCCACCTTTCACCAAACTGTGAGGGCTCTGTGCTTTCACGTAGGCAAGGCTAATCTTTGATCGGCCCCTGAGCCCCTAGGACTTTAGGGTGTGTCAGTCCCATGTCTTGTCTTCCTTGTGTCGTGTCATCAAGCTATGCCCTTATCTAGCCAGTTCTTCACAAACGAGATCCACTTGTATCATGAGATCCAATCAATTTTGAACATCCCACATCATAACAATCTTTTAGTTTAGTATCCATCATCTTTGGTCTCAACAAGATGCACCCTTCCTAATAGACCTCATCAATCCCATCCACCCCCTTGATCCTATGGCAAAGGACATTTGAACTTGATTGTGATCTTTTGATGCTTTTGGATTTTGTTTATCATTTAAGCTCCCTATCATTACTTGTCATGGTCACCTTGATCCATCATATCATGGTGTGCTTTGACTAGTCAACATAGGGGCATATCGTGATCTTTTGTTTGTTTGTGTCTTCTTGGTTGTCCCACGTAGTACCCACCAAGATCTTTGTGGTCTTGTGTTATGTTGGGGCCTCCTTGTGTGCTTGTGGTTATTCCAATACCTGGCCCGACCAAAGTCATGGTGACTTTGGGGTGTTGGGATAGCCTCCTTGTCTGTTGTGTTTGTTTCATGCATTAGACACTAATATGCCTTGGTTCCACATACCCTGGCACTGGGTGTCTTATGCTATAGCAAACATCAGTGCTCTGAAGATGGCAAATTGCATTAGAACTGCATTTCATTTTCCATTTCATCATCTTGTATGCATCCCCCATCCCTTCATCCTTCTTTTCCCCCTTTTTTTCCCCATCTTCCTCTGCCCGGATCTGCCCTCGGGGTGGCTCCACCCTTGGCCGGGTGGTTCCGCCCCTGGGGCGTCTCTGCCCTCGAGGCGGCTCCGCCGTTCTCTGGGGAGGCTCTGCCCCGGCAGGGCATCTTCGCCCCCAGCTTGGGCGGCTCCGCCCTCGGGGCGTCTCCGCCCTTGGCCGGGGCGGCTCCGTCCTCAAGGCGTCTCCGCCCCTAGCTGGGGCAGCTCTACCCTCGGGGTGTCTCCACCCCCGGCCGGGTCGGCTCCACCCTCGGGGCATGTCCGCCCTTGTTCGAGGCGACTCCACCCGCAGTCGGGGCGGAAGTGCCCCTATCCCACTGTCCTTTGCCCCCTATCCCGCCATCAAAACCCATGTGTAGCAATTTTCAAAATTTCTCCAAAACTATATTTTCGAGGGTTTTGATTATTACACCGGAACTTTTGGAGGCGATAACTTTTGACTCGGGTGTCCGTTTGAGTTGAAATTTGATGGGTGGTTGCATTATGAGATAACAAGTGAATTCCCAACTCTTTGAAGGCCATTGGAACCCATTTTGCCACATTTTCGGGGCCTCAAACTTTCATCTTGACCCTCAACATTGCACTTTAATATTTTTTTCTAGTATTTTGAAAAAAACATTTCACTCATAACTCAAAATGCATATCTCTAATTTGGGATGTTAGTTGGCAATTCATCCTATCTCAATATTGGGTATTTCTTGAAAAAAAATTGGACTCCCAAACGTATATCCATGAGGTTTCCTAAAACGGCAAAATTTGACAATTTTTAAAAATTGCCAAATCGGGAAAAATCTGATTGTCAACACCTTACGCCCTTTAAACCCACAAACTAGGTGTAGAATCAATCCAATCATATCCTTCAATCATTCTAGTCTTCAATCCAATACTCATCTGAGCTTTAATTTAATCCCAATCTAAGCTTAACCAAAACCCTAATCTGAGCTTTAGTCCATCTGCAGTCCAAATCTTTGGATATCAAACCAAATCTTAAGATCCTTCTCTCCATCTCACATATCAATCTTCTCCTCATCTGTTCAATCTCGCACAAATCACCTAATCAAATCCTTGGTCTTGTCCCCAGTCTCATTACAAGCCTTGACCCATCATCATCATCATCCATTAGTATCCTTCCCTATCCCTTTGGTGTTGTTTTGGGATGTATCCTTCCCTCATCAACAACACTTTCATCCTCCTCATCGGGAGGTATTATTCCCTATCCTTTAGTGGTGTTTTGGGATGTATCCTTCCCTCATCAATACCACTTAGTGGGATGTATCATTCCCTATCCTCGTGTTGTTTCAGGATCCTGCATTCCCTCATTGACAACACTCCATCCATCATCAAACCATTTTGGCTTGTACCTTGACTGGGGCAATATCACCTTTTGTCCTAAAATCCATTTGTGCTTCATCCATCTCCTGTCGCTTCTCCTTCTCTCTTGTCCAACACTTCGCATCATCTCCCTCATCTCATCTATTTCGAGAGCCCACCTGTGTTCTCTTCAACCCGCATGTCCTCTCAAGGGGGCATCCTTACTCCCTACTCTTCATCTTCACCCCCATCATCTTTCTTCCTAGTCATCCCTTTGATGACTAGGGCATCATTTCCAATCTAACCATCTCCTTCTAGGCTCTATATTTTAATATTCTTTGAAATGATGCTAGTTTGTAACACCATCTCAAAGAGGGGCAAAATGTAGACACCTAAATTTGGACACTTAATTTATCCAAATTTATCACTTTTCATCTAAACATCCTCTTATCCAAGTTAATTAAGTAATTGTGGACATCTAAATTTGGACACTTAATTTATCCAAATTCATCCCCTTTCGTCTTATTTTCGTTAATTAAGTAATACTACTATTATTTAATTAATAGCTTTAATTTTGCCAAATCCCTAAGGCATTTAATCAATAATACCTTATCTCTTTAATCCTCCTTCCATCAATTGAATTAAATAAATATTCCATTTATTTAATTCCCTTCATGTCACATCCTCCATCATTTTTATCTTATCCTAATACTTCTTCTAATCCCATCATTAGGATGTGCATATGCCTAATCCTTGATTAGGATGTGTCACATCCTCCAACTTTTTCAAGTTGGCCTCTAATCTCTCTTAGCCACCTAACCCTTCTCTAATCCCTCACTAACCAGCCTAATCAACCTCTCAAGGAATTTTTAATTCCTTTTATCCTTCCAAGGAATATTAAATTCCTTTTCTCTTCCCTATGTCCTTTATGACATGTGTCCTTAGTCAACCTTATTAAAGGCTTTCTCCTTTTGGGGCAAGGCACTCCACTTCCCCATGTGAATTTCTTTTTAATTCACCTTTTAATCCCCAAGGCACCCAAAAGGAATTTTTAATTCCTTCACTTCTCTCCCCACATGTCCTTCTTTTATTCTTATTCCTTCTCTCATCCCCATGAGGGATGGCTCTGAAGTACCCTACCCCCACTTGTCCTCTCACTCACATGGGGACAAGGGCCTCTTTATGAGGAGATCTTGTCCAACTCTCCCAAGGTACTTTGTACCCCCTCCATGTCATGTACTTCTCTTACACCTCATGTCCACCTCATCTTTCTTAAGCCTCTCCCCATGCCACATGTCAAGATGTGAGGGCTTGTGAGTTCTCAACTCACCTTAGCCCTACATCTTGATGTTTGGTGGCTCAATCTTGACCCTCCATTTCTTCTAGGAATTCTCAAAATTTCTATAAATACCCCCTCTTTTCTTTCATTTTAGGGGGGATCATTTGTGCTAGCCAAACTCTTACAATTTTGTTTCTCATCTTATACTTAGCCATTTTCTTGTTTTCATCCACTTGCACTCATCCTCACAACATCACTTAGCTTGCATCTACTTGTCATCCAAGGAGCATACACATCAAAGATCGAAGGGCCAACCAAAGGATCGATTCGATGCAAGGTATATAGTCCTATTTTGTTGCTTTCATCTTGTGTTGTTTCCAACTTAGGATAATCTTGAGGTGTAGGTTGTTTTGGTGTTTATTTGCACTCTTTACTTGCTTATTTTCTAAATTTCACATCTCAACCTATCACAAGAATATTAATACTTATTATTTTAATTACACACTCCTTTTAATTTCAGCTTAAATCCCTAAGGTATTTAATTAATAATTAAATACTTTTAATTTCTTTAATCCTCCTTTATCAAATAAATTAAATAAATAATACATTTATTTAATTCCTCACATGTCATTTTCATCTAACTTAATCCATCTAATACTTCATTCTATTAGGATGTGCACATGCTCATCCTTGATTAGATGTGTCACATCCTCTAGCTTTGCAAGTTGGTTTAATCTTCATTTATCTTTCTCTAATTACCGGACATCAATCTTAATCAGTACCTTGGTCAACTCTCTCCATCCCCCAAGAAATTTTTAATTCCTTTTTATTCCTCCAAGAATCCCCTTTTCCCATGCATCTTCTAGAATCTTTGACTTGTCACATCAAGTCACATGAGACAATCTCCTACCTTTTGAGAATATTGTCTTATCCACTAGATTCTTCCAATCATTGTGAATTTAAAATTCACTTTTATTCACCCAAGATTCTTCCCATCTCCTAATGTACTTGCAAGGTACTTGTACTTCCTCCACCTCATGTACCTTTTGGCCACCTCACTTACACCTCATCTCCTCTTAGCCACTTCACCATCCACATTTCAAGATGTGAGGGCTTGTGAGTTCTCAACCCACCATAGCCCTTCATCTTGACCTTGTTGGATGAATCCTAACCATTAAATTCTCTAGAGAATTCAAGTTTCTCTATAAATACCCCTTCCTCTAAGGCATTAAGGGGGACTTAGCCATTTTGCAACTAAATGCTGCCATTTTGTGCACTCATTTAGCCATCAATTTCATCTATTTTCATTTGCATCCAAGCACATAGTCAATTTCTCCACTTAGCCACATCAAGAGTCATCAAGGAGCATACAAATCAATCCAAATCAAGGGCCAACCAAGGAGTTTCAGCTACAAGAAGGAAGGTATAACCATTTATCTTCATTTAACACTTTCCTTTTTGCATTTTACAAATTCCTTAGGCTAATCTTGAGGTGTTTTCATTATGTTTTCCATTGCATTTTAATTGCTTAGAACAGGGTTAGACATTTTGGATATCACAAGAGCACACACCCCTCCAAGGGATGACCTCAATCTAGGTCTGAATCCAAAGACACGCCTCTTTGGGAGTTGAAATCTCGCCACTCTTGGCTAAGCCCCAAAGAACTTTATACCTTTGGGAAGTGAAGGTGAAGGGTGGGTTACCCCTTTCTCCGAGTTGTGTGGCAGGATTTTTCTTTCAAATCATTCCTTATTCAACCTTGTGCAAACTTTCTTGAGACCTAATTGGCCATACCCCACTTGACTATTCATAGGGCTTGTTGATGTGTCTTCCACATGTTTCTTGTTTAATAATCATCATTACATTCTTCAAATTTCAAAATTCAAACTTTCTTATGTTTCTTGCATGTGTGATTCATGTGTATACATGTGTGATCATTTGTTTAAACATTTCCAAATCAAGCTAAACACCAAACACATAAATACAAGTCACTCTACACATTCTTCCAACACATTCATATCCAATCACTTTTATCCTAATCACCCTTCTTAGCCACATCATATCCACTTCATCCTAATCATATCCTAGTCATCATCCCTCATCATTCCACCTTGTCCTAATCACATCCTACTCATCATTTATTCATCCTATTTATCATCCTAATCAATCTAATTCATACAATCATATCATTCCTAATCATATTCAAGTCATCCCGATCCAATCAAAATCATATCCTTGTCATTCTACATCATATCTTAATCATCCTACTCATCATCCTAATCAATCAAGTCACCCAATATTTTCATTCCACGTCATTCCTAATCATCATTTCACATTGATTTCATGCTACCCATTCCTAACCATAGTCCAATCATATCTTCATCATTCAACTTTCATTCTAACCATCAGCCCTAATCATTCCTAATCATCCAATATTATCATCTCAACATCATCACCAACCTAGTCCTATTCAATCAACACTTGTAAAAATGGCCCTAATCATAAATTATCTCAATCATAATCCTAATCCCAATATCATAGTTCAAGGGGGCTATCCTTGTAATGCAAACAATGAGACAAAACCTAAGCCTAAGATAATAATTCAAGGAGGCCCTCTCCCTAGTTCAAATAATGAAACAAAACCAAAACCTAAAATCATACTTCGAGGGGCTCCTCCTACCACCTCTAATGATTAAATGAACTATGTTTCATACCTTGAGAAACAAATCAACATCCAAGAACTAAAAAAAATGTGTGACACCAATCCCACATTTGAAAAAAAATTCCTAGCATCCCAACTTCAAAACCTCCTTCAAACACTTCACCAAATATCCCAACCCCTAGACCACCAAACAATACAAAGACTTCAAACCCTCTTCAAATTTTTTAAACAAATTAAATCACCTCAAATCCAACACCTCCTAGCTCAATCCAATCAATTCATTGCCACTTGTCAAATCCAACAACCACAACATCATCCCCTATCCATTAATTATCAACCAATGCCACCTCAACCTTATGTGCCATCCACTTCCACCTCATACCAATCTAATCCATCCACTTCTTCGCATGTCAATGCCACATCAACCTATTAAGCCACATCATGAAAAACACATGTGAACTTAGGTTCTACCTTGCAACAAGTTCAAACTTCCTCATGTTCTAATGCAACCATTGAAAAGGGGAACACTAATCTAGGTCATGTACCCTATAAGAATATCATACCACTATCCAATCAAAAGCCTATCCTAAATCCACCATGTCCTAGTCCTAATCCAATGGTCCCTACACTTTCCAACCCATTAACCCCTTCATTACCCTTACCATCCTCTAACTCACTTGCCAATACATCAAATCTATGTCCTAAGTACAAACATTACAAAGGTAAACATGTGGAGTTTCCCAAATCCACCAACCCACTCAATCCATTCACTCCTCCATCCAATCAAAATCAAAACTCTAAGACAACACCTCCCACCCCTACACCTATAAAGGATGTGACCCACGAGCTACAAGAAAGGAATCAATTGTTGCCATGTCATTCAACACATATACTTGAACATACAAAAGAGTCCTCAAACATTATGCCAAGTCCTTCAATCCAACCATGTCATCCACAACCCCTTTATCCAATTCAAGAGTCTCCCCTAGTAAGTCCAAGTAACCCTTTGTCATGATCCTATGTTGTTGACCATCAAGAACATGTCAAGTCTCTCCATGAGAAATCCCCTTCCACCTCCATTCAAATAAGTCATGATGTATGTTAAGAGCACAATCCTAAACATGAGGAAACATTACCCCCTCATCTACACAAAGATCAATACCTTCCTAATGATTCCATTCATAATACACCTAATCCTATCAATGATCAAGATCCCATCTTTGATCAAGATCCCTTTTATGATCAAGAAGACCATGATGATCCTCTTAGCCAACTTATGCATTCCATGGTCAAGAGATTTCCACCTCACCCGTCCATGATGCACAAACATCCACTTCCCATGATGAGACAAGTGGCTCCCAAGCAAACATAGGAGATCAAACCATTACCTTGGATCTTAGTGAACACAATACTAATCAAGATCCTAATGATCCTTCCACATCCACCATCGAACCTATTTCAAAACCACCATCATATCTACTTGGATTATCCACTTTCATCCATGAGTGTTCCTCCTTAGGACATCAACAACCATTGTCCATCAGTTTTCCTACTTCATCCAATAATCAACTCAAATCTAGTTCCCAAACTAAACCTAGTCCTATAGTCAATTGCATGCTCCAAAAAATAAATTATCAAGGCAAAGGCTTAGGCCTTCTTGAACAAGGAATATTGGATCCTTTACATGTAAAATTCCCTCCTCCATACTCATATGGCCTTGGATACATAGCCCAAGGTCAACAACCTAATTATGTTGGTGCTTCCTCCATCCATCCTAAGTCCACTTTCCACCACAAGCTTTATCATATTCCCAAACCATACATTGCCATACAAGTGTCAAAATCATGTGACTATACACCTTCCACCATCCAATTTACCCTTGCTTCTTCCAACTCTGCATATCCATCCATCCACTTTTCCACCATTGCTTCCAACACCTAATATCTCAATCATTCATAAATACCCTAAATATCCTAGTCATGACCAACAAATGCACACATTGTGTAAACATAAAGCTTCCACTCATACCATCCACCCCATAGGATTCAAAAATAAACATTTGGATGCCTCCTTTCATAAAGAAAAATATCCTAAGGATCTTATCCCTTAGGGTACAAATGCAAGAAACCAAAGAGAAATACATTCAAAAATCCACCCAAACCCATACCTTCGAAAGCAAAGTCAAAAACTAAAATGATATGGGTCCCTAAGAAAAAATGCAAGTAAAATGAGGCATCCACCTATCAAAAATCCCAACCATCCTCCTCATCCCTTCAAAAATGTCATTCCATACAAAAATATCAAATTTCTCCATCCCACATGAAAAGAAAAATTCATAAAAACACTAAGTCTATGTGGGTCCCTAAATGCTTATGTCATCCATCCACTAAGCAAACATCACCATTGCTTACTACACCACCATCCACTCAAAAGCCTCAATGTTTTACATGGTGTGTGAAGTCGTTGGTCATGATCCCTTTCCATACCTCCACCGCCCCATCATTCAACTATTTTCCTACATATTTCACTCACCCTATCCCTATGGTCCATGCCTTTGCATAAGCATTTCACCCATCTTCCTTGCATTAGTCCTACATAATCAACATCATAATCCACTTTCAATCCTACATAATCCACATCATAATCCATTATCGCACCTTTCATAATCTACTATCCACCTAATCCATCTCACTCTCACACAATCACCCTACCAACATCGATGAGCATATTGACTTGACATGATCCATGTGATGACATCATGCTCTAATGGAACTATCACCTATCATGGAACTAGATGCTTGAGTCCCTCTCATCCATATTCCACCTTTTCTATTCAAAAAACATAGAAAGGTCAAAACAAAAAAAATAAAAAAAATAAAAGAGAAATCCCTTCATCCAATGGTGAAAACCTAGTAAATAGGCACCCTAGATAAGTACCATGATGAAAAATTGGAAAACAAGCATCATGTGTAGGTTGATCTTCTATGTCACTTACACTTGGGGTCATAATGTATCATCTATCCAACCTATCATTTTCATGTCATATCATTCTATCTTACCATCCCACCATCTTTAGTCATCATACATACCTATCATATTGAGTCCACTTATCCACCCTTCTCCTTTTGATATTGATGAAGATATAGGTGAAAAGTTTTGAAAAATGCTTTGGATATCTTTTGATATACCTCATCCTTCCAAACAATCTTATCATCATCCTATTATCCTAAGCTTTGTCATGTCAAATCATAACTACAATGGGGCATGCTATTCCCATGCGACATAGTCCTTGAGATCACATCCTTGCTTTCTTACGGATACATCCATTCCATCTATTATCACCTATCTATCCAATATCCACCTAGACTTGGTTCCCACCCTTGTCATTGGTATCTAGCACAAAGGCTACACAAATTGTCATCCATTGACATTCCAAAAAATCTCAAGAAATACAAAAAAAATGATAAAAAGTCCTTAAAAAATACAAAAAAATCATAACATGTCAAAAAACTAAAAAAAAATCGAAACATTTCAAAAATCCAAAAAAATCAAAACATTTCAAAAAGGAAAAAAATCATAAACATCAAAAATCCAAAAAAAAAATCAAAATATCTGAAAAACACAAAAACATCAAAATAACTCTCAAAAATCCCAAAACAGAGTCAAAGTTTGTCACATCAGTCAAATAAGTTAGAGATACATAGTCATCAAAATGTCAACATTTAAATCATGAACCAACAAGAAAACATAGTGCAATCAGTCATCCAGTTAAAATTAGTCAAATTTCCAAAACAATGTCAATCTCGTCACTCTATGGTCCCCTCCAAGATGTGTCCATCTTGGACTTGGACCTTGTCAAAATTTCATTTTCCTTTTTAGGATGTGTCCTTCCTGACGATAAGCACTGTCCAACTGTCAAAATTGTCAAACTGTCAAAAAATTCACCTTTGAAAAATAAATATTGGCAAACATATTGAATGGTTGTTGGTTTTTCTAGTCTATTTTATCTTATCTTTTTGTTTTTTTGTCTCTTGGTCATGTTACTAGCTACCTCAAGGATGTCCCATGAAAGATTTAGAGGTGCAATGACGTCTCATGACCTGGTTTTCTTTGATTGTTGTCTTTGGTGTGTCTTGGAAAAAATACTAGGGAAACTTAGCCCTTAGTACGAGTAAGGACATTCCTTTTCTGTGACTATATGTTTTGCAAGTGGATGACCTTGCACACCTTGGTCTATGTCATACCATTGTGTTTGTTGTTCATTTTTGTCATTTTACTGCCCAATGATGATTATGCAACACCTATTTGTACTTTGGAAAATATTGAAGGTATTTTTCTCATCCACCATCCATCTCCTCCATGCTAACATTTCTTCTATTCCTTCATCTTCTAGTCTTCGAGTGATCCCACAATACTGGTTTACAATTTTTGGCCAAACTGGACACTGAAATATTTTTTTCTAACTAAATCTTCACTTTTGGGCACCTATAGAAGCTAAAATATGATGAATTTGAAATGATGCAAACTAGTGATTTGTGAATTTTTTTTTGTAGATTATAAATATATATATTTTAGAATTTTTAGAATCATATTGCACTTCTTTTTCCATCTTCAAAAACTAGCTTTTTTCAGTAAACAACATTTTTAAGGAGTGACACTCACTGTATAACGCATAACTATTTTTCCATGAAGGATGAAATTCTTATTTTTTCAAATTTAGATTTGTAACTAAGATATCTAATGCTTCCAATTTTTTTCATAGTGTTTTATTGAATATTTTTTCTTTAATCAAGTTTCAAAGTCAAACCAATTACAATTCAGGCATAGGTAGACCTTATAACATGTAATTTTTTTTGTATCTATCGAAATTCAATTTTTCTTTTTTTGTTGGATCAAGGACTTAAATATTTGGTGAACTCATATTTTTTTTTTTATAATATGCTATTTTTCCACATAAGCAGAACAAAGATCTTGATTTTTGATGAAAAACCTACATTCACAAGAAATAAAAAATAAATATAATAATGAAATTAAATTTAATTAAAATTATACTGTTTTGGAAGCTTATAATAATGACTACATAGTTACAAAAAAATAAATTAAAAATGAATTCATTTGATCCCCCAAAAGGTAAATCAAAAGTAGTTTTTTTATCAACATTTTGATAGGTGTAAAGGAGACTCCGTTATAGGTATGGTTTAAAACTAGCAAGGTTCTATCAAAGGGAGCTTGGTATAAGATGGTTTAATCGAACCCTCTTCAATTGGAATCCTTTAAATCAAAATTTTCAAGGCTTAAATCATTATATTTTCTAACAATATGTGGTTTCAACAAAAATCAGGATCTCCCAAAAAGTGTAAACCACTATTGTGGAAGCACCCCTTCTCATCTTTTTCGAGAGCACACTCATGTTCTTTGTACCCACCCATCCTCTCAAGGGGGAATACCACTACCTCCTTGTCATTATTCCTCATCCTATTTTTTGATGGGGCATGTCTTGAACTGAATTTTCTTTGTCACAATGCGATAAACTGCATTATGACAAAGAGGGGCAAAATGTAGACACATAAAATTGACCTAGGCTCACAAACTTTGTTTTCTCCATATTTCTTCTTAACATAATTAAAATATTTAGTTGCGTCCTATGGTCCAAATTCATCTATTGATTAAATAATTTTCAATTATTTAATCAATTCACATCTTTTATTCATCCTGACTATTTAAATAAATAAATTACATTTATTTTATTTAATACGTCGCTAATTTCTTATGTCCCTCTATAATTAAATAAATTCCTTTATTTATTTAAATAAATAAACTTTATTTATTTAAATAAATAAACTTTATTTATTTATTTAAATACATCATTAATTTCTAATGTCTTCTTATAATTAAATAAATTTTTATAATTTATTTAATTATTGTCCATCTTGGCTTTTTCTAAATTTTAAATAAAATCATTTATTTAAAATTGTTCACTTTCTATTTTCCCACCAAGTAAATAATTCAAACTAATTATTTATGTCACGTGACCCCACCACTTTTGAATTAAATTAATTTTTAATTCAAAAGGTCAACATCACCTCTTGAATCAAATAATTTTAAATTCTTATTTGATTCTCCAACAACTTCATTTTACATGCTCAATATCCCCTTGTCACATGCATTCTGATCTTTGATTTGATTTTCCTAGAATCAAATCTTAGTCCTCCATTTCAAATTTTAACCTAATTTTTCCCTAACTGTAATTGTTGGTTGTCACATTTAATTTCAGCCTTTGATCTTAGGGCATTTCTCAACTTTCAATCCTGACCATTCACCCAAAATTGATTTTTTTATAAAAAGACAATGTCAACCTCATTTGGGAATTTTTTATCATCTCACACTTCATGCTTCAAAATTTAGGCTTCCACACTTATTCATGCTTGTAGAAATCTTAGTACACTTGCATTTTAGATCAAATACTTCAATATTTTCTTAGGTCTTGTCATAGTCATAGTTTCTCACAAAAATATGAGGGAAAACATCATTTTTCAACAAATGGAGAAGAGAAATGGAGGTTAATCATGGAGGGAATGAAGGCTATTTGGTGAAATTATTCTTTTCTTCATGCTATTTTCCTCCTTTGCAATTCATTGTTTAGCTAGGGTTTGTTTTAAGCATTTTATTTCATGCTAACCTAGATTTTTACCTTAGTTACAACACAATATTGTTATAGTTTTTATGTAGACATGTTAGTTGGCCTTGTATGTGGCCATTTATAAATTGGTATGTTGCATTGAGTTAGGAGGATGGATATACATAGACTTGATTGCAAGTTTTGGGGTTGGTAGGTTGATGGTATGAAATTCTATCTATATTTTTTATTACCTGGTTTGAGGTTTGGTTGGCTTGGATGAGTTGTGTTTTTTTGTGGTTGTTATTCCAAGCACGGTATGAGTAAGGCAGCTACTTAGAGCCTTTACTATAATTTGAATTTGATGCTTGTCTAAATGAAAATATTGGTGTAGGTCACAATGGCAATTGATATGTTTGTAGCATGTTCCTATCTTCTTCCATAAGTGGCATGTTGGAGGATGTAAAGATTTTTTTTCTTGATGGTAATTATAATGGTTGCTTTTGCAAGTATCTTGTTGGAGTGTGAGAGCATGGTGAATAATTATATGATACATGTTTTGCTAAGGGATGTTTTCTCCTTGTTTGTGATTCCTATGGGTGTATTTACAATGTTGATGTCAAGTGAGAGAAAGTTAGAATTAGGTGCCATCCACCTCTTAAATCCTATGCCATATATTATGGTTCCAATATCCTTGAAAAGTGTCCCTAGGAACTTAGGGTGAATTGGGAAAATATTTGTAATATTCATTCTCACCATTGTTTGTAATATACTCATTAGGGGTGATGAGTCCACTAGCAGCTATAAAGGTGAGTTGTGGACATAAATATATAATATTTTTTCCCACATGTGGACACCTAAAATGGGATAATATTTTATAATGAGTGATTGTTGGTATTATCCAATTGGGAGCTTGAAATGAGATAACAGGTGTCTCTCGGTATTCAACCAAGTTTATTACATTTAATATAATGTTTATCTCACAAGTTTGGGCACCCAAGTTGGAGGGAAAGTATTGGAGCCAAAACTAGTGTCCTTTCACATTACAAGGAGGTAATCCAAAGGTTGGGGACATTTGGAATGAAGGATCAATGTTGGAGCCTTGTTTGGGGCCTAAGATGTCTTCACACATCTATAAATTCAGCCTCTTCTATGCTTAAAGTATGAGCTATATTTGGATGTAGTTTTCCATTGCAAGTAGAAAGATAGGTCGAGGCATAAGGAGGTTATTCACAGGTGCACAAGTGCTACCATGGTAGAGGAAAAGAAGAGAATATAAGTGATTGTATTGTAATCTTATTTTTTTGAAGACAATGCATACTTGGCCTCTCTTCTTGGTGGAGTTTTCTCCCATAAGGGTTTCTCCAAGTGAATCATATGTTATGTGTCTCTCTTTTGTTTCTTATTTTTTCTTCATTGCTGTTATCTTATATGGTGATGTTATTATTTATATATTGCTCTTATAAGTTCTCATAAAGTGGTTTAATTAAGCATGATATGTTGGCTGATTTTTAGCATCATTAAGAAGATGAATCTAATCATGGTAATTCCAAATTAAGGAAAGTTAAATTTAATATTTGCATATAAGTTTCACACTAAGCCCTAGATTAGTGTGAAAGTGTAAAGGTACACCTTATAACACTAAAAACAAGGCACAATCAAGTCCATTTAGTTTAAAAGTGCCCTAAACTTAATGTGAATATGAAAAACATATTACGACACTAAATCAAGGCAACATTAAGCTCATTTTATTATTAATTATTCCCAAATTAAGTGTGAAAAAGGGATACTTCTTCCTACACTATATTTTTCCCCCACTTTAGTGAAAGGATGACCCCACGTCAAACTCACACTAAAGTATACATTCAAGACACTTATGTATGCAACAATGACAAATATACATAATCATATGACCTCAAAGACTAGGAAGATCAAGCCTAAATGGTCCAACATGATGTAGAATACAAATAATATATTGGTTTTGTTTTGTCGCACTCACTTTGGGATAGTGGAAGCTCAGGCTATCCACTAGGTGAGTATCCCACAAGGGTGGAAAATGATAAAATTATATTAGGCTCCCATACCATTGTTGGAAGAATGAAGAAGGTTCCCTCTATTTTGGTTGTCATTGATGGCAACATTGGTTGGTAATTATGTATACCCTGATCTGGAAGTCTTTGCAATAAGAAGAATCTCAATATGTTGATTAGGTGTGTTACTTATAGGTGTTTTTAGACTCATACAGACTGATTTGACGAATCAGGATAACATCTTGATATTTTGAGGACTAACCCATTGACACATCCATGGATGAAATAGAGATATGAAAGATATGTGACAAGGGTAATAATTTGAAGCTATAGATAAGTGTTTTGTGTACCGACAATCAGAGAAAAAATGTAGAGCTTAACCAGAACTGCTTCTAGCACTATGTAGGTGCACTCGTATAGTTCATTTTTGGGAGTGAGCCAACATCTTTTGTACTCAGGCTATGAGCCTTTTAAGGAAAATGAGTCCTAGTAGTGAGCCTCGTAATATTTTGTAACCTATTATAATATATTGTGAGCTAATCCTCACTATGGTTTTTCCCAATTTGGGTTTTCCATGTAAAAATCCTAGTGTCTATGTGTTATAATTTTCTTTATGTTCTAGTTCACCATAGCTATTACATGTGGATTGTTAATTGGATAGTTACTAATTAATTTGGTCAACTAAATATTGATTCACCCCCTCTCAGTATTTTGGATATTCAACAATTGGTATAAGAGCTTGGTTCCTTGGAAGAAGCCCAAAAACTTAAGGAAGGTCCTAGAAATTAAAAACATGGTTGGAAAATATCTTTTTGGTCCTTTGGAAGAAAAATTTGTATATGAAGAGATCAATGCCACCCTTGAGGAATTGAAAAAAAGTGAGGATGAGAAAGAAACCCTAAAAGGAAATTTGATGGAAGCAAATGAGTGTATTAGAAATCTGAGAGAGCAAATCAAAAAATTCAAAGACATACACAAAGAAGTTAGTGATTAGCTGAAAAAGGCCAATGAAGATATTACTAGACTGAAAGTGGAAATAGAAGAAAGAAAGTGAATTGAGGAATGTTAAAAAGTTGAGATCCAGATTAAATTTAGTGAATTCATGAAGATTGAACAAGAAGTGATAACCCTAAGAGATGATCTAGAAAAGGTGAAAGCATAAAAAGAAAGATTCAAGATGAGTTCTACAAAGCTTGATGAGTTAGTTTCATCTCAGAAGCCTACAAAGGATAAAAGTGGTCTAGGACTCGAAGAAGGACAAAGTGCAAAGAGTAAATTGATCTACAAAAAAGTGTACAATCAAAGGAAACCCCAAAGGGATGCTTATGGGTATGTGCAAGATCATCATGGAAAAAATAGGCCCTTAAGTGGCGAAAAATTCACAATAATTAGAGTTAGGAAAATTGACATAAAAATTTGAATAAGTTATCTATATTATTTCAAAAATATGTAAGAATAGAATTTGTAGCAAATTGAATGTAGTTTCTAAACTACTAGGTTTATTTTTTTTAAAAGTCTATTTGGTGAAAATTTGAAATTTCAATGCAGTAGTACTTAAATTTTAGGGAAAAAATAAAAAGTAGGTGTCTGTCTAACCACCCTAACCACAATAATTTAATGATAACATTTTTTTATAATATATTTTAGATATAAGTAGAAGACTCATGTCCCAATGTGATGCATATTTTTTTGTAATTTTTTTCCAAGTAAATAATTAATTATGAATTTTTTGTTACAACTTTAAAAAAATATAAAAACTTGTATGTTTGACCACCTTAACTTGGTCAAAACTTCATGAAATTCAATTTTTTAATCCTATAGTATGTGCAGCATAGAATGTGACACATGTTTTGGATTCAAAAAATGTGATACCATTTGAAAGCTATAGATGTTTTTCAATCAGCCTATCAATATAATAATTATTTATTAAATTCAAAGTAAAGCATAATTTATATTGTTTGAAAGCTAAGAATCTCCTTTAATAACCCTTTTCGTTTCATCAATTTTGGGTAAAAAAAGGTCGTCAACCACATTCCCTACAAATACCCATCATATTGCCACTTTTTGGCCAATCATGATCTAGCACATACCCTTATCAAAGCAAAGACTGAAGGATCAATACCAAAAGGATCCCTAGTCGACAACCTAATTGTCAAAGGTATCTATCTTTTAATGGATTTTATTACTCATGCAATAAATTTGGACATAGAGCAACAAAGTCTAGAATTATGATGAACCAAAATAGAATAAAACATAATGTTGGATTCTTTGGTGAACAATGCTATGTTTTCAACAAGTTTGGAAATAATTCTACCAAATGTAAAAGTCAGATTATGATAAAAAAATTTAATACAAGAAGAAGATTTCATTCTTTTCAAGGCTATTGTTACACATGCAATATTTTTCAATATAAGGCTACTTAGTTTAGGATAAAGATGAATACAAACCCTCTTGATCAAAGATATGTTACATGTGCCACTCTTGCAACAAATTCAAACATATCTCAAAATTTTGTAAGAGCAAAGTTGGGAAGAAACTAAATATGAAACAAAAGAACAAATACATGAACAAGGTAAATCCTAATGCAGTACATAAAGAAATCGAAAGGATTTTGAAAAAGAAAGAAGAACCCAAGGATAAGGATAAAAAAATGATCCTATATCTGTATCTGGTACAAATAGCTCTCCTATGAATTGAATCTAGTAATGGCTTCAGGGGGAGAAGTCACAAAAAAATCCATCAAGCCCTCGATTTATGAGGTTTCTTGTGATGAAACAAAGACAAGTGATATGAATCTCTATTTTGATGGTGTTGAATAAAATTCTGACAAAAATCAAACAAATCAAGAAAATTGCAAAGCTCTTTTTTCATGGTCTATAGTGTATGCAATAAAATGGTTAACAACTTTAAAGAGGAAAAGTAATAAATGCAAAAATAGGGAAAAATGATAAATAATAAAGCAAGCCTCTAAGTTAAAGAAAAGAAAATTTGTACAAAGTTAAGTGAAGTAGTACAAGCTAAAGCAAGAAAGAAGCAATTCTAAGTACCGAACCATGAAACCCTAGTTCATGGTGAGTTGAAAGGTATTCTTTGCTATTTTAATTTTGTGTTTTCTAAATTGAAGAAACATTTTGTTAAAATCATTCAATTTTTTTTTGAGAAATATGGCCACTCCTACTATCATGGAAATTTTTTAGAGGCCCCAACCAAATTTTAGAAGATGTTTATGGAAGGTGTATGAAAATGATCCAATGGGTGTATTCTCGCACATTCTAAGCAATGTACTACCCACTGAAGAGCCAACACTGTATATTCATGGGAAGCTCAAATAATTTGATCACCAAGAGCTGAAAGATTTATGGGATAATGAGTTTATTGATGATTTATTACTTAAGAAAGATTATGAAAAACTTGTTTGGTTGAATTTGAGTGTTTGGAACTAGTTTCTAAACTTTTCTAGCAAAAGTGATGCAAAATTTGTTAGGATGTCCCTAAGAAGGATTCACCACTATCTTGTGTGGGTAAATGAAACAAGAGTAATTAATAAAGAGGAAATTCATAGAGTTACTGGTCTCCATGAAACTGGTAGCATTCAAGTTCTAAAAGTAGTGAAAAATGATGAGGTCACAAAGTTAACTTGAGCTAGGTTTGATAAAAGAGCCCTAAGCATGAAATCTATTACAAACCCTACCCTCAAATATGTGGCCATTATGATTGGACAAAAATTTTACTTTACAAATAGGGTGAACTCTATTTCAGTGACGACAATTCACACAGCTTATGAAATGATGGTAAATGGAAAATACTTTGATCTTTTTGAGCTTATGAGAGTGCAACTTATGGAAAAATTGAGTATGACAAAGGCAAAGAGACATGTATTTGAATTTGGCACTCTTGTTGTCTACCTGTTATTTTATTTTCTAAAGGAGCTATCTAGAAGGTAGAATATAATATGGGATATTACCAGGCCAGTTGCTCATCAGATCAGTGATTATCTACCTAGTCTAAGAGACTTTAGGGCACAAAAAAATACCTTAACTTCCTTCTTTGTAATTTTTTCAGAAGGAAATACAAGAAAGAGAAAGGATTTCAGGAAGATTGGTGAAAAAGTATGAAAAGGAAATAACATTTCTTGTGTCTACTGATGAATGCATCATTGAGGAAGTAGAACCCAAAATTCATTGGATTGAACCAATGGGGTATGAAATTGAAGAGAATCTGGTAGAAGGATACATTGAAATTCTGTTGGCTAGTCCCAAGCACCCCTCTCTACCTAGATCAGGTACATATTAAGAGAAATCTACATAAATTCACTTAGAAGCTTCTAAATCTAAATGAAGAAAGAAAGTTGAAGCTTTCTTCCAAGATGTAACATACATTAAGGATGAGATAGATCTATTAAAGGAGGTCCTTGGTGAAAGGAAAGATAAATTTGTAGATCTAAGTATTGGACCCAGAAAATAAAAAAGAATATCCTCTAGTGCTACACCAACACCAAGTATAGCTAATGTTGT
>VDFB02373365.1:33868262-33905361 GCA_007258455.2 Sequoia sempervirens
AAGGAAAGATTAATAAGAGCTTTTGTGTGGATTGAACACGATTTCTTTTTCTACTGTTTTCCCTCGTGGAATAATCGTATTACTTATGAAAGGTTTTAGAAGTAAGTAAAATCTACCCACTGTCAAGAATGTGAATGACTTAGGATGTTGTACGAATCTTATTATAGGAAGAGTTTTCTTTTAACGTAAAGAGCTCTGCTTTTGTTGTCAGTTTTGAAGTGAAATTGAGTAATGGTTAAACCACAGATTATTCTGTGACAAAATTTTGCTTATTGTCTTATTGATATTCAGAGGTGAAAATATTGAGCTTTTACCATTAGGCTATTAGCAGGGTTGGATGGTCCCTCGTGTGATTAGGCATCCTCCAAGGGTCATCAGGATTAACTGCCTTTGGTGACCAGTGCATTTCGCCAGTTGGTGTACTCGACTGGCAATCTTAAGTTGGGTGTCCAAATAACTGGGTTAGCATTACACACTAAAAACTAAAAAGGAAAAAGGAAAAAAAATATGCTTTCTTTCTTTCTTATTTATATCTTATTTACCATGTTTATGGTAACCGACGAGTGTGTTTTAATGTTTTTCTTTCTTTCTTTAGTAAGGTAAAACTAGAAAAGATAGTCTCTACCTGTTCTTTTGCTGAGAGATGTTTGATTTAGGTTTGCAGTATTCCATTTTTAACTTTTTTATACAGTGTACAATGCTGGAAAGTGATTATATGTGGATGTAGTATATGTGTGCATGTCTTATAATGTTTGTAAGGCTTTTTTGGCTTCCTAAACAGAATGTTGATTTATGGAAAAATTACTTAACTCCTGGACTTAAGGTAGGGCAGAAAGGTACATGCCTACAATACTTAGAATGGCATCCCTGTAACAGACACTGCAGCTATTAGTTAACGCCATATAAAAATATACATATTTAACATGAGAATACACTAGGTTTGAAGACAGGTTTGTTACCTAATAAAATTAGAGGGATTAGTGCCATGTCGCACTCCCATGCTTTTGCCACAGGAACATCTGGCTTGTTCTCAAGTCCTGCATTTTCCATGCTCGGCCATCATCCATTAACAGAACTGTATTGGTACTTATGCAAATGGTGCCTTATAATTATTAACGGTATTTTCCTTTTTGCATCATAACCTCTGATGTCTGGAATAGAATTTTAGTCATGCTTTTGTTAAGATGTGTTTGGGCCATTTACATTAGGTCTGATTGTGATTTAAGCAAAAATATTGATTTCAAGTCTTAGAAATGTAGTTTGAAGGCTGGGTCCAACACGTGATTATATCTACTGTCTGCAGTAGAATTTAACCATGCTTTTGTTAAGATGTGTTTGTGCTATTTGTATTAGGTTTGTATTTCAATATAATTTCTGTTCTATTTGTGATTTAGAAAACTAATGATTTCAACTCTTAGAGATGCAGTTTGATGGCTGCATTCTATATGGGTGCTGTACAATGAATTTTAAAAATTGATTACATGCTATCGGTATTAAATTGCTCCTTGATTTTATATTCAACAATTGAAATTACAGAAAGAGTGAACCCAAAAGTTAAAAAGAGTATGATTTAAGAATGCATTTGCCATGACTTCCTTGTTTACTATTCACAAGCTGTGACAGATGCCCTAGCATGGGGTCAACTCGTAGCATTGTGATTTGCACTGCCAAATTACTGTCTGAATTTCAAGTTCGAAAGTATTAAGAACATTTACATCATTTGGTTTTGAATTTGCAATAAAAAAAGCAAGTATATGAAAACTTCTCTGTACTGTCATTTGAAGTATTCCCAAGCTTTGTCACGAGGTCAAAACCCAGGACTACAATATTTCAACTAAAGATAAGGAAAATTCAAAATTGAAAACAATCCTCTCGGGGGTTTTTGCAAGGGAGGTCTTATCTACCAAATCAGTGTCTTGTTTAGTGTCTAAAAGCTACCTTTAACTTCACCTTTGTTTTATCTTCATAAGTAGTTATGACAGATTTCTACACTAACAATTTTTGATAAATTTAAACCTTTTGAACATTATATCTATGCTCCGGTAAATGATTTTAGGTTTTTGTAGTCATAGTGAACTATGAAATTGGGATTTAATGTTGGATGTTGATTTTATTTTGTTTGCATTGTTGCATAATGGTTGTGTTACAGCAGCAATGTCACCTGTAGAGTCTTCTCGTGATGAAAGCGTCTATATGGCCAAGCTTGCTGAGCAGGCTGAGCGCTATGAGGAGATGGTAGAGTACATGGAAAAGGTAGCCAAGACAGTAGATGTGGAGGAACTGACTGTTGAGGAGAGAAATTTGCTCTCAGTGGCTTACAAAAATGTTATTGGAGCTCGCAGGGCTTCTTGGAGGATAATTTCCTCAATTGAACAGAAGGAAGAGAGCAGGGGTAATGAAGAACATGTTACAATGATAAGAGATTACAGAGCCAAGGTTGAGGCTGAGCTTACTAAAATTTGTGATGGCATTTTGCGCCTTCTTGACACACATCTTATACCATCATCCACATCTGGTGAGTCCAAGGTGTTTTACCTTAAGATGAAGGGTGATTACCATCGATATCTTGCAGAATTCAAAACAGGTGCAGAGAGGAAGGAAGCTGCTGAAAACACTTTGCTTGCTTATAAGGCAGCCCAAGTATTTGCCTTATCCTTCCTCTTTAGACATGCACTGAATGCTGAACTAAGCTTATCTACTATCTATAAACATGGTTTTACCAAGATTAACTTTGATGCATGATCTGGTATCTTATAACACATTGGTACAGGATATTGCACTGGCAGAGTTGGCATCCACTCATCCAATTAGGCTTGGACTGGCCCTTAACTTCTCTGTTTTCTACTATGAAATTTTGAATTCACCTGATCGTGCCTGTGCACTGGCAAAACAGGTACTATGTAGGGCAACATGTGTTTGGTGTCGAACACTCATATACAATTGTTATGATCAATATATACCATTATAGAAATAGTATATCTGGCAATTAAAATTTTGAACATTGCGGATGCAGGCATTTGATGAGGCAATTGCAGAACTTGATACTTTAGGTGAAGAATCGTACAAGGATAGCACCTTGATCATGCAGCTACTTCGTGATAACTTAACCTTATGGACTTCAGATTTGCAGGTTTGTATCAAAGGGCAGGGAGCAGGTGGCTTGAAGTGACTCGATTTCTTTTTATACAAATATCTTTTAACTCTGTGCATTTTAAATAAAAGCCTGAGACAAAAATATTCCTCACTTGGTTTAAAAATTGAAGCTTGGGTATTTAATTAAATAACATCAATGTAGGTAAGTTGACTTTTTAAAAGATAAGTGTGCTTGTTACAGTTTATAGGTAGATTAGCTCCTAGTATTTAAATTGTCCTTAAATGCTATTAACGATTTTCTCTCATCTTTCTGCAATACAATCTTAAAATATCTTTCTGCAAAATATTCTATCCGTCAGTAGAAACTTAAAATAGCAGTTTGTAAATTATTCTTTTCGAGAAAAAATGTCTCTTTTGTAGGATTTTTTTTTAAATTTCTTGAATATGTTTTCTTCCTTTCAGGATGAGGTTGGAGGAGATGAAATCAAAGAAGCACCGAAGAAGGAAGAAGGGGATAGCCATTGATATCCTTGTTTTAAATGTTGTCAAGAAAGCCAGCTGTATGTGATACGATTTTATTTTTTTGTAACAGAAGTTCTAGATTTTCGTTGCCTTCCCTGTATTTTTGTGGTAAGTGGGGTTTTTTGGCAACTTCTTATTCCATTCTCCGGCCTTGCAGGATTTACTCTTGTAGTGGCTTCTTTGCCACTTGTGCCCATTATCTTTATTAACAAGTAACTTCCAGTCAAGTTCTGATTATATCTTTCTCTGTTAGTTTGGGAGATTCTTGGAATTTGGCAATGGTTGAATATTATACCCTCCTATGGCTATAAACATAAGGGTTTAAATGAGTAGAAGATTTTTTTATCATATTATTCTCAGTTTTGATCTCACTTCCTCTGTCGAAGTAAATAATGCATATTATTAGGGAAAGAGGTGACCCCAAACTCCATGTGATGTCCGATGTTTATGCTTATGCTTACATGCGTGTTCTTATAGTTTTTCCTTATTTTGAATTCCAGACAAAGATAAGCAGCAGTCTCAACTAGTTTCTCTTTTTTAACCAACACTTGACATGATGAATGGAGTTTTTCTGGCTCGTTGATGAATGGTTTGTCTAGCTTTACCTTTCAGTATAAGACAGTTTTTAACTCACTGTATATTATGTTTCTTTGAAATTAATTTTTAAGGAGAATCTCTTATGGTTATCCGATTGGGTTGTTTTACTCTTCCTTTTTGACCTTTATTTGAATCTGTTGAGGTGAATATGCTTCTTTTTTAGATTATTCAAAAACCCAGACAAGCCTGTTATCTTTCTTTTGGAGGATTTAGATTATATGGTCAAGTTGATTTTTGAAAGAACAGTTATTGATTTCGTCTAGTTTGCACGTGACTGTTTGTTTAATTAAGCACCCATTTTTCAATGCTCTTAGGATGCTAGTTGCAAACATATCTTCAACAATTTAATCAAAAGAAATTTGCAACCAAAGAAAACCCATATGATTTTCAGTTTTGCGAACTGGTGAATTATGTGATCATTTTATTTGAAATTTCAATCTAAGATCAATGGAAAACCTATGTTTGAAGTCTTAAAGGAAGCTGCAATATTCATGAAAAGCTTTTATATTTTACCCTTGGCAAATGTCATGATTGATCAGCTATTTTTGCATCCCGCTGTGGCAATGAAGTGGTCTGTAATACATTTTATTTGGACTGAAATGCCGTACACGTGCACCATTTGCTCTGGTAGATTCAGGATTTAGATAATTTTTGAACACTAATCAGCTCACATACGATGAAGACGAGGTAATGTGATAGAACAAGTGCCATGTAGTGGCTAGTAACTGCCTCCAATTTATTATTTAGTTTGTAGGTTGCAAATTTGTTGTTGTAGTTTGTAAAATTATTATTTTTTGCAGTAGGACTTTCGTGGATTGAAAATTTCGTCAGTAATTTGATTAATAAGCATTGGAAGTAAAATTAGTCAATGTTATTAAAAAAACGGATTATTGCATTCATCCTCCATTATTGTCGGTCAATCAGATACACGTCTAAGGGTTTTTTACCGAGACAAAGTCCTTTCAGCTGTGAGACAGTAATGGATAGATAGATGAGGTTTTACATAGCTGTTTTAAAGGTAGGCAAGAGGACTTCACTGTTACAATCTTCATCCGGCTTGAATTTTTGCACAATGTGCAGAAGAATGGGTAGTAGTCTTTAACAGCTAGATCATGCATCAGACCAGCATTTGAAGCTCTGTTTGGATTGACACGGACTTGCTTTTTTCATTGATGCGTCCTTATGCAATCACATGCAATTCATTTGTGTCAATTCATCACCTCCAACATGGCTTAATGAACTTGCTTTTTTCATTGACGCATCCATACACAATCACATGCGCATGTCATGCGTCAGTTCTGTATAGTTCTTTAGTTGAGATTCATGGTGCATTGGATCAATGTTTAAGCCTGAGGCCTTATTAACAGATGTTAGGAAAGTCTAGGGTTTTATGCTCCATTTCCATGGGCCTGACCTTGTAATTTTTTTTGGCATTTGTGAGTGATCTTTTCCCATGCGGAGAAAGCATTCATTTTTTTGTTGACTACGGTACAACTGTTCTGTTTTTCATTTGCTGCAACCAAACTAGGGTTCATTCTAATGACAATTGATACATAAGAAAGGCACGGAATTTGTATTCTATTGCAAGTGGTTTTTAGTTAGGTACTTATCAAAGGCCTCGTGACTTGCAAGGATATGTTTCAGAAGCTCTATCAAGCTGTATCCACTAACATAAAGAAAGTAAGCATGTCTCTAAACGTTTTCTATCCCAGGAAACATAAGTTATTGCACATGTTGCAATGACAATTTTATATTCCATCACAGACTGGAATACAAAATTAGAGAAACGGTAACCGAAAAAAAGTGTCTTTCTACCATTAGGTATATCTTAAATTATAATCTAAAGTTTTTACTCGTTATTTTGTTTGTACGGTCACCTTAAATGTTAAATGGTACATACGTGTGCCTTCTAAGAGTAGCGGAAGGGACGTTTTTAAAAAAAAAATGGAATTTCTGTGTGCTTGCCTCGGAAACATTTTTCCTTTCACGAAACTCTTGATTTTATCTACTTTAAAACTCATTAAACTTCGACCATGTAGAGAAACTGTTTAATTACTGAGAAGACTACGTGCACGTTTTGGGCTAAAAAACTGTCGACAATCCATCGCTAACTTTGAAATCCTAAACGGCATTCACAAAAACTAAAAGTAGTTTTACCATATGAATTTGACAGTTATATGCCGAGTGAATAGCTTTCAAAGGCGGAGTGTTTCATGGACACCTACTGTTTCAACTGAATGGTATTTGCATTTGTATTTTTTCGATTTTCCTGTTCCCGTCATGATTGCATTTTAAATGGTGTTTGAGATGTTAAAATTCCTATGGCGTTGTCTTGTTGCGTTTCTGGAAATTGTCATAAACTGAGGACATGAACACGGTGGGTGATCGTTTCGGTTTGAAAGTAATTATTAACACTATAGTTAAAATGGGTGGTACTTAATGCTAAGTTCAAATTATACATAAAGCTCACAGCTTCTGCCTCGCAGACGGACACAACTGTTTGCCTTAGCTTTTTAAATAAAGAATGGAAATCTGGTGGAGTATATTTTAAAACCTACAGTAATAGTGATAGAGTAGGGTAGTTCACAAGATTGAACTGAGGATGTTACACAACATGGGGCAGAATTAACAGGACTGTGTAGTTTGTATGGCATGCGATGGCAGCATTGCTGAATATCCAGAGTCAGAGTGATAAAGCAGTTCACAAAATGGAAACGAGGATGTTACACAGATTTTGAGACAGAATTGTTAGGGTAGTGCTAGTTTGTATTACAATATCTCTTGGAAAGCTTTACGATGGCCAAGGTATGGTAGATTTAGTTATTTGTTAATGAAGATATATTTCGAGATTGATGGAGACACTAAGTTTGAAATCAGTGTCAATCAAATATTTGCAAAGCTTGGCGCACTCGAACAAAACAGCCTTTGAAGAACGCTTTTAGGAAATAGGTAGTAGAACAATAATTGAAGTACACTTTTAGGAAGTATGTTCATTGTTTTATTCCACATCATTAAATGAATGCAAATGGAAGTTCCATTTTCTTCTTCCAATTTTATGGTATATGAAGAGTCCAAGGTAGCGAAGAGAATGCAAAGAGAACACTTTTAGGAAGTATAGAGTAGAACAATGAAGAGAGTAATATATACAAGCGTCATACTTCAGTATGTTGATTGTTTTAACCCACAAAGCATTAAATGAATGTATATAAAAAAAGGAAATTGGAAGTACATTTTTTAACAATTTTGTGGTATAATGAAGGGGTGAAGGTAGCAAAGAGAATTTGGGATGGACAAGAAAATAATAAGACACACTAAAAAAGGAGTTCTTTTTTAAAAAAAAAAAAAACAATCATAAAAGCTTTTGGAGGTAACTATAGAAAAAAAAAGAACAAATAGAAAATAATAGCTAATACTTAGTGGTTAGAATATTATAATTTTCTTTGGGTGTAATGAACACAATAATAGAGTTCTTAGAATAATACTTAGTGGTTAGAATATTATAATTTTCTTTGGGTGTAATGAACACAATAATAGAGTTCTTAGAATAAGAAGGATATCAATGAAGACATGAAGAGTAGCGAGGGGTTCATACAAGATATATATTGGTCGTGTGCAAGTGGGGAATAATGTAGCAAAGAGAATTTGGGATGGACAAAGAAAATAATAAGACACAATAAAAAAGGAGTTATTTTTTTTTTTTTTTTAAAAACAATCATAAAAGCTTTTGGAGGTAACTATATAAAAAGAAAGAACAAATAGAAAATAATAGCTAATACTTAGTGGTTAGAATATTATAATTTTCTTTGGGTGTAATGAACACAATAATAGAGTTCTTAGAATAAGAAGGATATCAATGAAGACATGAAGAGTAGCGAGGGGTTCATACAAGATATATATTGGTCGTGTGCAAGTGGGGAATATAGGACCTTGCACCATGCACTTTAAAAATTTTCAAGAGTGTTAGTCAAGATGGCTTCACATGGCTTTCTAGTAGAATGGATGACTAGTGTAATAATCCTTATAAAATCAAAGAGAATAATGTGTCAAATTACAGATCAACCCTCTCAAATCCTCTTAGATTTTATTTTAGAGCACTCAATTACGTCGCTAGTAAGATCAACCATCTCAAATCCTCTTAGATTTTATTCAACCATCTCAAATCCTCTTAGATTTTATTTTCAAGCACTCAATTAGTACTTAAACCAAAAAAAAATGAAAGGAGAGAGGTAGGTCTTATCACTTTTTAAGTACTTGATTGAAAAATATAGAACACCCAAGTAGAAGAAAAAAAGCATATGAGATGGTGTCTAAAGACAAATGAGTATAGAGTAGGGGTATATAAACAAGTTAGGGCTAAACTCAAAATAAGTGGAGGAATGTTAGAATGTCGTGGAAGTGATATTGGTGTCGAACAAGGTTAACAAAGGGTATCTTCAACTTATTGGAAATGTAGTAAAGTTAGACTTAAATGCAAATGATCTCATCTTAATTGCAAAAACAGTTCATAGTTTAAGATAAGAGGGCTTTAGAGCTCTTTCGTAATCCAAGTAGTAAGCACTAACAAAAATAGAATCATGATCTTTTTGCTAAGAAGAAAAAAATTTAACTTCCTTATTGAATGAAGTTTGGTGGAAATAGTGGAAGAATGCAAGTACCTTGGGCTTTTTCCATAGTAGGCTTAGTTGGAAGACATATAGAGCCAAAATGATATAGAATGCAAATCTTACACTCATTTCAAAATAGATGTAGGAATGCAAAAATTTTAGAATTGGAAAATCAAAAAAATATTCTTGAGCTTCTTGTTACACCAAGATTTTACAAGGGTGAATTTGGGGTAACATTATATCAAATTGCAAATGGAGGTAGATATAGAGAGATTCCAAAAGTACTTGATCATAAGTAACTTCAAAACCAAGTGAGATTCTATTAGTTGATAGCTAATTTTTTGTTGGAGGAATTGATGATGGCTTAGATGTCAAGTTATCAAAAAAGACTCAAAATATGCAAAACTATTGTTGCCCTAGAATGGTGGAGAAAGAATTAAGTTGAAGGAAGAAAATGTATATGAAACAAATGACAAGTGGATGAGCGATTCAAGACACTATACCAATTTGTATGCTACATTGTCAATTCTTTGCAACACCATATAAAGACCATATTACTTGTATGCACTCTTGATATATTTGTGATGTAGTTTCAATGACATTGCTTTCATGGTTGTAGTTGCACAAAGATCCAATTTGAAACTTCAGAAGTCCTTTCATTCTAGTGTTGATCAATTTTTTGCTTCATTTTATTTTGTGTCATTGCCAAGCTCTCCTTGAGACTAGCAAGTGCCTTGTATTCATGTTGAACATGCTCTTCAACTATTTGAACCTTTGGGTGTGCCCACAATGAAGAAGTGTTTGATAATCAATAGTACTTGAAATAGAGGAAATTAAACAAAATAATGTATATTAAAGATTGAAAAGAATTTTGTAGAAATTGGTTGTACAAAACTTGAAAGAGGGTAAAAAGAAGAATCTGGTGTCAAATGAAGGAGTCATTGCCCAAGATGCTAGCATATTGTGTGGATTTTTGTATTAAGCATTGTTTGTATGACCAAAATACCAAAAAGATCCTAAAAAGTGAATTTATCTTGAAAAAAAACTTGGCCTATACAAGACTGAAGGGAGAAGACACCAAGTAGACACCCAATAATAGAAAATATGAAAACAATAAAGATTTAACTAATTTATTTAATGATAATGAGTGAATGGAAAATAAAGAAAAACATAAGATATCACCAAATACCCAAGAGGTTGGATATCTTCACCTAGAGAAATATATAGCTACAGAGAATGGAAAAATTGTTGGGATTGGTTGGGGATTTGTCTTCAAGTCAAACTCTTGCTTTGGTATTGCTACCATCATAACAACCAAGAAAAAGAAGATATAATAGTGTGTGAGAGAATGTTCCTATCCCAAGTGTGTTAGGGGATGGTAAGGGTAGTGCAAGTGCAATGGTGAAAACTAAAATGAAGGAGAGAGGAGTGTGGATTCCAAGGTGCTTAAGGGCACAACAATAAGAGTGCTACAATAACAATAATGAAATGAGAAAAATAAGAGATGAATACAATATCACATGTGTAGGCTCGAGGAAGCCAAGAGGATAAGAATGTTGAAGGAGAATGTTGTATGAGTATAGAGCTTTAGAGTACCAAAGTTGCAGGAAAAAAATCCAAAGAGAGCCAAGAGATTGTTTCAAGTGAGATTCATTCAAAAATAAGAGAGAATGCAAGAGGAAGAGGTTGATGAGGTTTTTGGATTCATCTTGATGTGTTACCACTAAATTGAAAATGTTACAAGTGAAAAAATGCTTGGAAATAGTCACCAAATGATAAATATCACTGGACGTTAGTGTGTCACATAGACATTCACACATCACACTATTGTTTGGACAATTTAAGTTGTAAAACAATGAGACACTAGAAAACCACAAAAATGACACAAAGGCAACATCAGATTGAAAGAGGATAACACAAGAAACAAGGCCTAAACACCATGGGAGGGCGAAAGGCTAATATAAAGGCTAAAATGAGACTAGAAACACTATAAGGAATGTACATCATAGAGCACAAAACATAGCATGAAATTGTAAGGGTATATGACTTTTGATGTTACAATACCCATGTGGTGCTAAAAATGAAGACATTTTGGAAGAAGCATGAAAAGAAGTGTTATACCACCATTCTACTAGTGGCAACCAATGTACCAATCTCTCTTGTTTATCTGAAGCAAAGTATTGGAGATAAACCTCCAAGCATTAGGGATGATGTGTTGAACTAAGCGATGTTATATTTGACTATGGAGGTAACCACCAAATATCAAGAGAGCTAAGAGCAAGCACAACATATTATAAGAGTAATATAATGAGCAATTCCATTCTATCCAAGAATGCAAAAAACATAGTGATTATACATTACAAAGAAGCCCATACTTACATAGAGAAAGGCAATGCATGAATGATGGAAACTAACTAGTGATTATTTCATATTGTTGATTCAATTATGAAATTGATTCAAATCTACTTATCCATAATGATAATTGTATACACCTAAAATTGACCATTACATTTGATCACTTTACCCCTAATTCGTCTATTCTCAATCCATCATATTAATTAAATAATACCTTATTTACTTAATTAATGTCATCCACTTATTTTGCTAGCCTAAACCCATTTACCCTATTCTTCTAATGTTCTAACCTAAGTTAAATAATTAATTTTAATTATTTACCCCCACTTTACCCCCCATCCCCTTCTCTCCAAAATAAAATAAATAAATGAATTTTATTTAATTGATTTTCTCCCACATGTCATATCCTCTAACTTTTTTACTTAGCCTTAAACATACCCTCATAATCTTAATATAATCACCCTCTTAAATATGTGCACACACTTAATCAAGGGGGTCAACTCTTTCCATTTATTTCATCACCCATTCACTCATAAATCTTACCCCTTTTGGAAGGGATCCCCCACATGGGTCTACCTTCCAAAAGTACACAAAATTCCTTTATTTCTTTTATCCCCCTCCTCCCAAAGTACCATCTCCCTCTCAAATCCCTTCATGGTGACACTTGACACCATCTTATGAGTTGAAAGGTCACATTGCATCTTATTCATTGATCCAAACATCTCTTAATCCTATAGGCCAAGAATGGAACAAGGGTCTGGGATCTTATCTTGCAATGCTCCTCCTTGAGGTTTTTACAATTTGCAATGCTCAAATGAGTGCCTAGGTGACAAGTGTCACCTTTCCTTGGCTTTTTTCTTTTGAAGAGATAAACACTCACACAAGTGGACCCCACCAATGTATGCTTCCAAAATAAATTGCCACATGTCATCATGGTGCCTATTTTAGAGGTAGAAACAATTTTCTTTCCCCAATGGAGCACTCACGTGACATGTGTCACAATTTTTCTTTTTCACACTTGCATGTAGGATGCCAACTCCCTGTTGGGTCCCACAAAGTGACTTAGCAATTTTTGAAAACAATTATTATTGCATTTAATAAATAAAATCAACAACTTAGGGGAAAATTAATAAATAATTATTCATGGGACTCACTAAGGTTGAGACACCTTAATCCCAACATTCTCCCACTTATCGAAGACCTAACAAGAGTCTTTGTATCACTGCGCAAGCCACAAGGCGCATAGAATTGACACACCATATGAACTTCTCTGTGCTCACTGGCTTTGTCAATGCATCTGCAACATTCACCAATGTGTCTACCTTTTCCAAGTTCACCTTTCCATCTTTCACCATATTACGGACAAAATGAAATTGCACATCAATGTGCATTGTTTTGGCATGGAAAGTAGGATTTTTCACTGGGCAAATAACACTCTGGCTGTTACAATAGGTAGTAATTTTTCCTGCATCAAAACCAATATCTAAACATAGTCTCTTAAGCCAAATGACCTCTTTGCAAGCATGAGTAGCTGCCATATATTCTTCTTCAGTAGTGGACAAAGTGACTACATCTTGCCACTTACTTATCCAACTAATTGTACCATCAAACATCATGAAAACATATCCATTGGTGGATCTCTTGCTGTCAATGTTATCTGCCCAATCAGAATCCACATATCCACAGATGCTCATTGAATGTAAAGGTCCAATAGGATAACCATAAAAAACACAGGGCATATTTAGAAGTACCCCTCAAGTACTTGAACACTCTCTTCACTACATCCTAGTGCACCCAGCCAAGATTAGCCATAAACTGAATAAGGACTCCCACTACTTGGGCAATGTTTGGCCTCATACAAACCATAGCATGCATCAAGCTTCCAACAACACTTGCATAAGGAACTCTGGTCATGTCCTCCATCTTAGTAGGAGATTTTGGACAATCCTACATAAAAAACTTCATCCCTTGAACAATTGGAACAACCATCTATTTGCAAGTAGTCATGCTAAATCTCCCCAACATAGAGCTCACATACTTTCTTTGGCTTAACCAAAGCTTTTTGTTAGCTCTATCTCTTCTGATCTCAATCCTCAAAATATACCTTGTTGCACCTAGATCTTTCATCTCAAATTGTGCTAACAACTGAGACTTCAAATATGAAATCATACTTTTTCCATTCCCAATAAACATATCATCCACATACATGACAATGATGATAATGCAACCATTATCAATCTTGTAATAAAAACAATGGTCAGATTTGGATCTTAGAAATTCCAAGGACAACACATAGGTGTCAAACTTTTGGTACCACATTCTTAGAGATTGTTTCAAACCATACAAAGATTTTCTCAACTTGCACACCAGATTCTTTTTTTTTCAATGAAATGCTTTGGTTGTGACATGTAAATCTCCTCCTCCAAATCACCATGAAGGAAAGTTGTCTTCATATCCATTTTCTCAACTTCAAAGTCATAACTTGTTGCAAGTGATAACAAGAATTGAATGGATTTCAGCTTAGCTACATGAGAGAAAATATCTCCATAATCTATTCCCTCCACTTGGGAATATCCCTTTGCAACCAACCTTGCCTTATGCTTCTCAACACTACCATCAGGACCCATTTTTTTTTTAACACCCATTTGCAACCAACAAGTTTCTGTCATTCATGGCTTCCTTCTAGGAATCTGCATCGGTCATACCCATATCCTCTCTAACTATCCCAGGCTCATCAATGTTAGCAATCAAAGAAAATATGCAACATAAATCCAACATAGAATAAGCAAACCTATCTGATTGTTCCCTTTCTTGTGTAGACCTCCTCAATGGTTGAAGTTGAGGTTCTTGCTCTTCTTCAGAGCTATCAAAGCTACTAGATCTCTCCTCATCATCAAGTCCACCAAGAGTAAATAGTTCATCTCTCTTAGGAGTGGGTGGAATTTGAACTACCTCCTTCTTCTCTTCGTTCTCTGGCTGTAAATCTACTATGAAAGGTTTCAACTCACAAAATACAACACTTCTACTATACAACACCTTCTTTTCAACTGGATCCCAAAGCTTACACCCCTTCACACCGACACCATAGCCGATGAAGATACACTTTATTTCCTTGTTCTCCAACTTAGATCTCTTCACACCCAGCACATAAGAATATGCCTCACAAACAAAGACTCTAAGATCTCTCAGGGTGATCCCACAATAGTGGTTTACAATTTTTGGCCAAATTGGACACTGAAATTTTTATTTTTAACTAAATCTTCACATTCGGGCACCTATAGTGGCTAAACCATGAAGAATTTGAAGATGATGCAAACTAGAGTCTTATCACATTTTTCCTGTAGATTCTAAAAATATTTTTTTCAAAATTTTTGGAATCAGATTGCACTTCTTTATCCATCTCCCACAAAAATTGGTTTTTTTTTTTTCAGAAAACAACATTTTTAAAAGTGGCTTGTATAATGCATAACTTTTTTTCCATGAAGGATAAAATTCTAATTCTTTCGAATTTAGATTTGTAACTCTGATATCTAGTGCTTCCACTTGGTTAGATAGTTTTTCATTGAATATTTTTTCTTTAATCAAGTTTTGAAGTCAAACCAATGACAATTCGGACATAGCCTTGTTGTATAACACGTAACCTTTTTGTATATATCAAAATTCAATTTTTTGTTGGATCAAGGACTTCAATATCACGGTGCACTCATATTTTTCAATTTTTTTTTATATCTACTATTTTTCCACATGTGCAAAATAGAGACCTTCATTTTTGATGAAAAACCTATGTTTAATAAAACTAAAAAAACAAATACATAATAAAACCAAAACATATTAAAATTATATTCATTGGATAGCTCATTCTGAGGACTACTTGATTCCATTGGGTTTGTGAAGATTCCCCCATTTTCATCCTCAACATGAGCTTCAAAGCGTAAAAATTTAGGTTTTACGTGTGAACAAGGTCAAAAATTAGGGAAAAGGGGGATTTGAGTGAATTAGGGTTCATTTGAACCCCCTTCAATATGCATTTTTCCTTTTGTTTTTTGGGCGGGAAATGTGGGCCCAGTAATTAATGGGTTCACTGGAACCCTAGTTCAGTTGAACCCCTTTTTGGTTCGGTCAAACTTGTAGGTTCGTTTGAACCCCTAAAACCATTTTTTTTGCCATGGGGTCATTTTTTCTCAATTTTCTTTCCTCCATCAAATTGTAAACCACTATTGTGGCTTCACCCCTCATCAAGGGATTCTTGTTAAACCACGCTTCAATGAGTGTCTTTTCAACAAGTGTCGAAGTAGGAGATTTTTTGATGAGATAACATGCAGTGGCTATAGCTTCAACCCAAAAATTCTATTCAAGACCAACACCACTCAACATACTCCTAGCCCTCTCCACCAGTGTTATGTTCATCCTCTTCATAACTCCATATTTTTGGGAGGTGTATGGAATTTTCTTATGTCTCTCAATCCCATGGTCCTTACAGGACTTGTCAAAATCTGCAGAACAAAACTCACCACTATTATCCATCCTCAAGCACTTGATTTTTCTACTAGTCTAGTTTTCAACCAAGGATTTAAATTCTTTAAACTGATTAAAAACTTCAAATTTACTTATGAGGAAATACACAAATGTGCTTCTAGAATAGTCATCTACATGAATGAGATAAAATACACAGATTTAGGCAACAAAAGAACATTAATTGGACCAAACACATCAAAATGCACATAATCCAAAACCCCAAAAGATTTATGAGAACTAGAATAAAAATAAACACAGTTTTGTTTTCCATATATATAATGTTCATAAAAATTGAACTCAAGATTACAATCATCAAGGCCTTCAATAAGGCTCTTATTTTTCAAGGCTCTAAGACCCTTCTCACCAATATGGCCAAGCCTTTGGTGTCACAACATTGTCTTCTCCGCTGGGAGCTTCATATCCGAAGCATTGACACCCTTAGGTACCCATAAAGCATGACCATCAAATGTAGACACCACAATCTTCTTCTCGACTCAATCTGATGGTGAGGATGAAAAATCCAAAGCCCTTTACTTGGACTTCATAGAAGTACTATTGCACTTAATTGTGAATTCATCTAGCTTATACAAGGTGCCAATCTGAACACCCTTAGTAAGCACCATAGCACCTTTGGTCATCTTACATCCACTAATTGAGAAAAAATCTAAACTCCCGCATCACCTAGCTTACTCACTAAGAGTAGGTTTCGTGCCAAACTAGGGATGTGAAAAAAAAAAACATCAATCCACCTCACTCTACCATCAAGGAATTGTATTCACACTCTTCCATGACCAACAATCTTTAGGTGAGTGTCATCACCCAAATACACCTTCCCATCATCATACTCTTCATATTTTGAGAATCAACCTCTATGAGAGGTCATGTGGAAATAAGCACCTAAGTTAATCATCCACACATTTTATGATGTATGTGTTTCCAAGGCTGTGACAAATGCATTTGCATCTTCATACAAGGATTTAGAATCAGATTCAGAATTAAAGGATTTATAGTTTATCTTCTTTTTCTCCTTTTTACAATCTTTCTAAAAATTTCTAGATTTCCCATAGTTCCAACATTTAGTCTTGGAATTTTTACTAGGAGACTTAGATCTCCTCAGTGACTTGGACTTAGACTTATTTTCCTTTTTCTTTCCTTTCTCCTTCAATCTTCCATGAATAGATAGGGCCTCCTTAGCCATCTCAGAAGATCTCCTTCGTATCTCTTCAGATAATAGAAAAGTAACCACATCTTCCATCTTGAAAGTGGTTGTTGTACTTCCAATAGCCATCACCAGGTGGTCCCACGAGTCTAAAAAAGAACATAGTAGAAGCATGCAATGGTCCTTGTAGTTAATCTTCACACCAATAGAACCCAGTTAAGTAATAAGCATATTAAATACATTTAGGTGATCAACAACTAATCCTCCTTCATCCATCCTCTGAGAATACAACTTCTTTCTCAGGAATAACTTATTTAAAAAGGATTTCCCTTGATAAATATCACCAAAATTCTTCCAAAGAATAGTTGCAATCTTCTCCTCATGGACATTCAAGAGAACATAATCAACCAAACAAAGTCTTATCAGAACCTTGGCTTTTCGATCTGTTAGATCCCAATCAAATTGTGAGGTTGCTACTGGTTTTGTACTATATATTGTAGCCCATAGATCTCTATCTACAAGTATATCCTCAATTTTGAGTTTCCATAACTCAATATTGCCGCTATTAAATTTCTCTATCTCTATTCTTATGGATGTGCTTTCCATCTTAAAACTACAACAAAATTTCAAAGCTCTCTCGGTAAGAACTCCCACTGAATCTAGATAAGCACAAAAAACCCTTCAAACCCAACAAGGATAACAAATCTAGCCAAAATTTGATACCAACTAAAAGGAAAGCCGAGTGCGAAAACACTTCCCTAATGCAAATCAATCAGGAGATGGGTTGCAAAAATTTGTTTCAAATATTTTACTTTTACAGATTCACTTAAGAATGCACATGCAATTAGTTATCTCAAATTTAAAGCATTAAACCACAACACAAAATTTTACGTGGGAAAACCCTTTCAAGAAAAAACCCACACACCAAAGCACCGATCAATTGTATTATAGTAACAAAGCTATTACATACAATATTCAAAGTCTATGCTCTTGCAGTTGTTGATTCATTGTGATACATATTTTAGAGTGAATCTAGTAGCATAACGTCATCTCAAAAATTACAATCACAACACTAGATACAAATTCACTAAGGAATAAATATATACTTCTCATACATGGGTGTAGATTATTTCCATGTGTCAATCTCTTAATCTCTGCATGCATGCAAATTGAAATCAACAACATGCATGAGTCCCAAGTGACCCGATTAGCAACCTGTCAAACATGCATGTACATGCATCGACATGCAACAAAATGCCACAACATATAAGCACATGCAAGGCTTGAAGCTCCAAAAATCAAGCAACCTCACATGCTAGGCATCCCATAGAGAAAATCAGTTTTTCTACCAAAATAAAACTCACCCACAACTCTTAGTCACTTTGAGTAACAACTCAATCTCTGTTAAGAAAGTTTCCTCTTCAAGCTTTAGTCAAAAATTCAAACACATGCCACATGGCATAAGGGTGCTCCTCCTTGAGGTTTTTACAAATTTTAATGCTCAAATGGACGCCTAGGTGACAAGTGTCACCTTTCCTTATCTTTTCTTTTTCAAAGAGATAAACACACACAAGTGAACCCCACCAATGCATGCTTCCAAAACAAACTGCCACATGTCATCATGGCATCCATTTTAGACATAGAAACAATTTCCTTTTCCCAATGGAGCACCCATGTGATATGTGTCACAATTTTTCCTTTTCGCACCTTGCATGTAAGATGCCAATTCCACGTTGGGTCCCATAAAGTGACTTAGCAATTTGAGAACAATTATTATTGCATTTAATAAATAAAATCAACAACTTATAGGAAAATTATTAAATAATTAATCATGGGACTCACTAAGGTTGAGACATCTTAATCCCAACATTTTCTTCACCTTTCATCAACTTTTAAAGCAATAACCCTTTAATCATTAACAATAACCCTACACACTCCACAAATTCTCAAAACATGTCACCAAATGATCTTGTAATAAATCAACTTTTACAAAACATATCATCTTTACAACAAAAAATTTCAAACATGAACCAAAGTCAATCCAATGCTAATCCTCCAGCATATCTTACATGTAGTTTGTTAGCTTTTCTATCTTAAAACACCTATTCCACAAAACATTAAGACACCTCGATTTGAGAATTATATTAGCAAGGGAGATCCCAATAATCACATATCAACTTTTATCACTTTATGTAGTGCTTTCCTTTATGAAGATGCTCTCTTAGCTAAAATATTTCCTTGATCATTGAAATACATGGCCTTAGATTGGTTTTTTTTATCGCCTAATAATTTGATTACTTCCTTTACACAACTTGTTAATGAATTCCTTCAACATTGTCAAGAAAACATTAGACCTCAAGTTACACTAACAAATTTGGTCCATTATAAACAAGGATCTAAGGAAAAAGTGACTTATTTTATAAGATGATACCAAACTCTTTGTTCAAAAATTTCATATTATCTCTTGGATGCCAATATACAAAGAGTCTTTATTGGAAAATTGCAACCAAACATTCAAGATAAGATCTTATTAATGAAATATCCATCATTCACACATTTAAGTATGACTCTTCATGATTACCAAATTTTAGTTAGCCTATATGAAGGCACGCCTTCATTGGCTCCTTGTAGTCAATTCAAAGTCATTCCTCAATCTAACTACTAATCATTTAAGAAGAAAAACAAAAAATCATCAAAATAAACAATCCTCAATTGTCCAATAACATTCAAACACTATTAATAATTACATATCTTACGGAAATGAGTTGATGGATGTGGTAATTATAGTTGGGTGTACTCGTGCTGTCGGGTTTACACAAATTATGGGGGCCTTATTGCCTTGTTTATGGATTGTTCTCTTAGTTCTTTTTTCTCATCAAAATAAGGAGAAGTTGGGGTGAGGGTGTCTCAAGTTTCCATGGGGGGAGACCATTGTAGATAAGAGTCTCTTTCTTGTGAGGAATTTAGTGGTAATGCGGTTATGTGGGAGCATCTGGAGAAGGGGGAATTTTCCCTTATTTGTGTAAACTGCATGGGTTTGATTATGAGGCCACTGAGGTTTTCATGAAGGGCTGGAATAATCGTATGTTGCGCTATTAGGGGGTGGAGGTGAATATTACTAAGGGATTAATTGTTGAAATCACTGGATTACCCACTAAGGGTAAATTTTTTTATAGAGACCATGGGGCTTCCAAGTGTGCTTTAGCTAATTTCTTCAAGGGTAAGGAACATGACAAGATCAAGGGTGTGGGAAGTGGAGGGTATGAACGTTCCTCTATCAAGCCGCTTTGGAGGGATGTGGCGTTGACAATTATGAAATATTTCACTCTCGATGACAGGTATTTTGTAATCTATGGGTACCATTTTATGTTGTTGAATCACTTTAGGCATAATAGTTTGGTGTATTTTCCTTACTATTTTCTCCTCTCGATGGAAACTAGTATAGAAGATAATAGAAGAAATCCTAGAAAAGCTATTCTCCATGAGGGGCTCATGCTCCCTATCATTGACTATGTCAAAATCAAATTTATTCATGAAATTCCTTAGATTTCCAATGGTTGAAAAGGTAAGGGGCCTACTGCGGGTTATGATACGGGGGACTTTGCAGAGGAGTGGGATGGGGATTTTGAGGAGGATGGCTCTAAAGAGTTGGAGTCATTAGATAAAGATGGTGGTAATAAGCATGTGTAGGATCTCGATCCTGAGATCTCAAATTCTTGGTCGAATGGATATGAGATTGATATTGAGATGGAGGCTGTCTTACGGTGCTAAGAAGGGGACTAAGGGGGAGAAAGGTGGTCAAAAGGATGAGAATCAAGAATGTGGGAAAGGAAAAATTCTGGTTGAGGACTGTGTGAAAGATTCTGGTGTGTCCCTTGTTCATACTGTTAAGGGTAAATAGGGGAGCAATAAGATTGTTAAGGGGCTTCATGTCAAAGAAAAAGGTCTTGTGGGTGATGGCATTAAGAGTTCTAGGGATTTTTCCCCTATTCAAATTGGGTTGAATACTCTGACTGTAAGGGTTTCAATCAGGTTGATGATAAGAAGGGGCTATTGGAGCTGTTGCCGAACTCGACGATGAACTCTAAGAAGAAGTGTGTGGATGTTGAATTGGTAGATTTGGAGGATTCTCCAATTGGTGTGTGTTCTAGTGGATGATCCACCAGCACATGTGACTTTTGAATTTCTAATTTCCAACCAAGAAAGGGCCATTGTCTTGAAGAATATACCTCCTTCAACATTGCCTATCTTCTATGGTTGGGTAACTGAGGATCTAAACACATTTTTATTCAAGTTTGATGTCTTATGTAGGAGCTATGACTACACAACCGATACTCATAGGCTTAAGCTATTTCCTGCAACTTTGAAGGATGCTACCATGAGATGGTTTATGGGACTAGGTAGAGATGTTCTAGATTGGAACACTATGAAAACAAAGTTCCAGGAAAAATACCAGGGCTATTGTAGAGGAGTTGATAGAAGAAGGGATGTAATTTTTAGGATGACTCAAAAAGAGGGTGAACCATTGGAGGATTATGTAGAGAGATTCAAATTCTTCTTGAAGAAGAAGCCAAAAAATAGACTCTCAGAAGAATCCTTGAAGCTAGTATTTTTGAGAGGAGTTAATCATGATTGCATGGATGCCCTTAAACTTATTGGGTCAGGGGATGTGTCTCAATTACCCTTTGAAGAAATTTGCAAGGTTTGTAAAAATTACTCAAGGACCTTACCAAAAGTGTAATGACCCTGCTCAAATCTGATTGCAAACTTCTGATTAAAGGCTCAGAATTTTGTCAAACACTTAGCATACAAGGGTCATATGACTGATATAAGATTTCAGTTTGCTTTAATGACTCTTTTCTTCAATTAGCATCAATGAGAATGCTTAAAAATGACTCTAAATTGACTAAACAATGTCCTAGCATGAATGTGCAACTTATTTTGGCAATTTTGAATGCATATATGAGTTCTAATCATGAAAAATGATCACCTACAGCCAACTGGTATTTTTACAAACAGTTGGTATGCAAACTAACTAGCTGATAATAAATGATATAATAATGCTCAAAGACAACTATTAATGACCAGCAAATTAGTATCTCTTATTACAACACAATGATCCAATACAATGCTCATCAATAAGCCAAGACTCTTGGCATTTACAGGAATTACAAATATATGATATGCTGGTATGAAAATGCACTCCTACAACTGTAACTAAAAGTTATGCTTATACAATGAAATGATGGACTATATGTAATGAAACCTGGTTGGATTGAAGTGCCCTTGTGAATAGATGAAGAAGCAAGCAAACTCCAATTGAAAATGTGTTCTTCCAAGCCAAATCGAGCTCCCTAAGCCAGCCGCCCCTATTCTGATCTTGAAAATAAAATAATATGCAGCATATAAATTCCGTCTCAAGCACCAAACATCATCTCCAAGATCCAAGGAAATGGGCGAACCAAGCCTTGAATGAAATCGATGCCAAATGTGAGCTCCACAACCAAAATCGCACCTACCAAAGGCACCCTTTCAAGACTGTAATATCTGATTTTAATATCAGATTTATTCACCAATATAATCTGCTTTCTTCACCAAGGAAAAATCGATGCCAAGAATGATGAACCAACTCCAAATGATAGCTATAATCTCCAATGCAAATAGCAATCGATATCATGCAAAATCGTGGCCCTAATATGCAGACTTATGTGACTGAAACATTATATCAGCAAGTCTGGAAATGAAGAATGCTGCAAGTCGAACCCTAGCATAGCCAAAAGATGAAGACTTTGATCACCAAAAATGTCTTCAACAATTCCTCAAATCAAAACACTCAAAAACTTGGCCAAAGGCCACTAAGTTTTTACAATGAAGCTCAAATAGAAAGTCTGAAGTAACTTTCTCCCAGCTGCAATAATTCAAGTGATATTTCACACCCTCAAAATTGCTCACCAATTGAGAGTTTTCGTTCTCAATGGCCAAAGACAACTGCAGAAACCCTAGGCTCCACAACCATCAAACATCAACATCAACAACAACAAATCTGCTTGATAGGAAATGAGCCCTCAATGCCTATTTATTCTTTTTCCTCAATAGGTCGGCCTCCTTCTAGAACTTTCCCAAGTCACCTTCTAGAAGGAATATTATTTTATTTTATTATTTTGCACTTTATAATAAAATAATTATTCATAACATAAAGTGCAAACATACCATTAGTTTATAACATGAGGTTTCTAAAAATAGAAACATATCATTAGAACACCTCCATATGAAGAATAAATCACGAAATGAGCCAACCAATCAACTAGGTATCTGCCAAACGACCCTCTGATCAAGCCCCATTAGCCTACGAGGATCAAGAATAGGCTAATTCCTGCAAACTCCAACACTCATGAAAAAGGGGACATTACAGTCCGCCCTCCCTGAAATTGCTTGTCCCCAAGCAATCTTAGCAACAAGTACAATTCTCCTCCACCTGGATCCCAAGTGAAGATCTGTGTAATGTCCCAAACATCATCAAGCAACTCTTGTAGCACAAGCATATCCTGCTGAATCAACTCAACCCCAAAACTGCGATGATAAATCTAATGCGCCCATACTGTTGGAAAGCTACCTCCCATTGCTTCCCGTTGCGCCACTTTGATACCTCCCATCTCTAAAATGTAGCAAGTCCCCAATTCCTGAATCAAATGGTAATCATCATGAGAGAACAAAGTAGAAGACCTGCCAAACTTGGAATCACCATCTGAGATCGGAAGTAAGTCACCAACCAGCAAGTAGATAGTTGCCCTATCATATGTCATAGGTAACCAATCCAAAGATGGGTTGTAGATACCTTCATTACCCTCCAAGAACAACTCTTGAGTGGCTGATCCACTAAGAGTGTCATCACTAACATCATCATCCTCTTCAAAAGAGTGATCAACCTCCCCAACACATGAAGAAATCTCAAATTGTACCAAGTCCTTCGATTGACCAAGCTTATCATCTTCATCACTAACATTAGAACATAGGGCAGAATTATCCTTCATTTGAATGAGGAGACTTCTAATGTTATCTATTCCTTTTTGTCTTGCCATGTTGGAAAGATTGACTTTTTCTTTCACATCTTGAAGATGTTTCCTTGCATTTGCAGCCACTAATCTAGCCTTCTTGGCCTCTCTCATCCACTCTTCATTCAACATTTCAGACCTTTTAATCTCTTCAATGCCAAAGTACACAAAATCAGTCCTCTTGATGTATTGATGTCCACCAATGGGTGTAGGGCTGCCATCAAAAGATGATATCATATCACTTGCTTGCTCATGATCCCATGCTTCTTCTTCATGAAAATGATGCACAATGTTGCTATCCTCAAACCAATCTGTGATGACATCATGCCATTGTAGAATGCCTCCATCATCATGTGAAGAAAAAACACTAGTGGCTGCTCCACTAAGTAGAGGATCAAATTCCACATCCTCCTTAACATCTTGTGCCTCCAATAGACTTCCAACATTTATTGAACTACTATCATGAGAGGTAGAAGCAATGCTAAACTCACCTATTGAAGCATCACAAGAAACCATATCCTCAAATGGCTACTCCAAAGCAACTGATTTGTCTTCAAACACTTCTTGCTCTTCTTCATCCTTGAAGTCATCTGGAAGTGTCATGTGCCCATCTTCTTCCTCTATGCTGGTATGATTTTTATTCTCCATGTGATCAGCTATATGCTGGTCATCAAGTACAGTAAACTCATTGTAGAGGTTTCTGGATACCTCACTTGTAGAGACCTCTTGTTCCTCCTTCTTTTCATTTTGTGTTGTAGAATTCTTAGAAATGGAAGTCATATACCTTGCAATTTTGTCTATGGTTGCAGGTGAGAGCAATTCGGCCATCTTTCTTTGACTTTGTATAAGCTTCTCCAATTCTCCCATCATGGCATTTAACTGCATCCTAGGAATAGCCATAATTTCTTCGCTCTTCACCCATCAGGATGGCAGGAGACCGCTCTGATACCACTGTAATGACCCTGCTCAAATCTGATTGCAAACTTCTGATTGAAGGCTCAGAATTTTGTCAAACACTTTGCATAATAGGGTCATATGACTGATATAAGATTTCAGTTTGCTTTAATGACTCTTTTCTTCAATTAGCATCAATGAGAATGCTTACAAATGACTCTAAATTGACTAAACAATGTCCTAGCATGAATGTGCAACTTATTTTGAATATTTTGAATGCATATATGAGTTCTAATCATGAAAAAGATCACCTACAGCCAACTGGTATTTTTACAAACAGTTGGTATGCAAACTAACTAGCTGATAATAAATGATATAATAATGCTCAAAGACAACTATTAATGACCAGCAAATTAGTATCTCTTATTACAACACAATGATCCAATACAATGCTCATCAATAAGCCAAGACTCTTGGCATTTATAGGAATTACAAATATATGATATGCTGGTATGAAAATGCACTCCTACAACTGTAACTAAAAGTTATGCTTATACAATGAAATGATGGACTATATGTAATGAAACCTGGTTGGATTGAAGCGCCCTTGTGAATAGATGAAGAAGCAAGCAAACTCCAATTGAAAATGTGTTCTTCCAAGCCAAATCGAGCTCCCTAAGCCAGCCGCCCCTGTTCTGGTCTGATCTTGAAAATAAAATAATATGCAGCATATAAATTCCGTCTCAAGCACCAAACATCATCTCCAAGATCCAAGGAAATGGGTGAACCAAGCCTTGAATGAAATTGATGCCAAATGTGAGCTCCACAACCAAAATCGCACCTACCAAAGGCGCCCTTTCAAGACTGTAATATCTTATTTTAATATCAGATTTATTCACCAATATAATCTGCTTTCTTCACCAAGGAAAAATCGATGATGAACCAACTCCAAATGATAGCTATAATCTCCAATGCAAATAGCAATCGATATCATGCAAAATCGTGGCCCTAATATGCGACTTATGTGACTGAAACATTATATCAGCAAGTCTGGAAATGAAGAATGCTGCAAGTCGAACCCTAGCATAGCCAAAAGATGAAGACTTTGATCACCAAAAATGTCTTCAACAATTCCTCAAATCAAAACACTCAAAAACTTGGCCAAAGGCCACTAAGTTTTTATAATGAAGCTCAAATAGAAAGTCTGAAGTAACTTTCTCCCAGCTGCAATAATTCAAGTGATATTTCACACCCTCAAAATTGCTCACCAATTGAGAGTTTTCGTTCTCAATGGCCAAAGACAACTGCAGAAACCCTAGGCTCCACAACCATCAAACATCAACATCAACAACAACAAATCTGGTTGATAGGAAATGAGCCCTCAATGCCTATTTATTCTTTTTCCTCAATAGGTCGGCCTCCTTCTAGAACTTTCCCAAGTCACCTTCTAGAAGGAATATTATTTTATTTTATTATTTTTCACTTTATAATAAAATAATTATTCATAACATAAAGTTCAAACATAACATTAGTTTATAACATGAGGTTTCTAAAAATAGAAACATATCATTAGAACACCTCCATATGAAGAATAAATCACGAAATGAGCCAACCAATCAACTAGGTATCTGCCAAACGACCCTCTGATCAAGCCCCATTAGCTTACGAGGATCAAGAATAGGCTAATTCCTACAAACTCCAACACTCATGAAAAAGGGGACATTACAAAAAGGACAAGGGGGACATAACATCTTCCATTGGCAAACAATCTAATGGGGTTTCCAGAGTAGAGTTAAGTAACCTACTGTCCAACATGAAAGAAGATATTATAAGTCATCTAGCTACTCAATTGGACACTCTACATGTGAATAAAAAGAAAGAAGAGGCTGAGGCAATACTTACCGAATATTTTCCCAGTTGCCAATAAAGAAAATCCAACTGCAAGTGTAAAAGGGTGGCTAGTATCACAAAGGACAAACAAGAGAAACCAAATTTTCAACCACTACAGGGTGAAGATGGATAGTTGTTCTACATTGCACAAAGAAGGCCATGACAATCAAGATAAGGTATGCCACAAGACCCTTTAAATTTTAATACACCATTTTCAGTTGGTAATCAAAATTTCACTAGTTGGAACCCCCAACATTGGCCAAATACATAAAACTAGTGGAAAAACCCTCAACAATGGCAAAACCCTAAGCAAAATTGGAACCAACAACAACCAAATGTATGGCCACAACAAAATTTCCAAGGCTCTAATTACAACCCTTAATGGCCAATGCAACAAAATCAATGAAATCCACAATGGCAAAAGGGCCAGTAGTGGCAGCACCAAAATATGAACTACCAGTAGCCCTTGCTACCTTCACAGCCACAACAACAGGCCATCATGCCCAATCCATCAAACCCAACATCTCATCCACCAAGAGCACCTCAATTACCTATCCAACCTACACCTAACCCCAATAACAAGCCTGTCCAACAGACATACACTAGTGAGGCTATTCAATACCCTACTTATGGGGTAGAGGTGATTGATGTCCACCTCAGGTTAGGGAAAACATTGGATGGGCCTTCATCCCCTCAAAATCTTTAGACAAATCACCTTTAGAGCCTGAGTCAAATTAGGTAAACCAGACTATTTCAAGTCAAGAGCCTCCATTCCTTGAGTGTTTAACCATTCCAAGAAATCAAACCCAAGCTGAGATAGACCTATTGGGTCAGCTTAAGGATGTAAGTATCAAAATTCCCCTCATTCTAGCTATCAAGGATATCCCAATTTATACCAAGACAGTAAGAGACCTTTGTCTTAAAAATATAGGGAGAAAGAGGAAGGACCCTCAAACAGTTCATGTCCTAGGGAACCTTGCTGATGTTATGATAGGGAATATAACTGTCCCTAAATATACAAACCCTGGAAGTCTAGTAGTGGATGTTAAGATAAATGGAACACTTATCAAGACCATCTTGATTGATTTAGGGGAAGCCATTAATGTCATGACTAAGGAGAAAATGTAGCTACTACAACTAGTAAACCTTAGACCTACACCTATTGTTTTACAGTTGGCAGATAGGTCAACAGTGAAACCTAAAGGGCTCATTACAGACTTAGTCATAGCATTAGATTCATGGGAGTATCCTACAGATTTCATAGTCTTGCAGCTAAAGGCCAACCTTGCAAGATATCCTTTTAGGTAGACCATGGCTAACAACAACTGATGCATTTATAGGCTGTAGGTCTGGAAACATGATAATATCAAATGAAATTGTGACTAAGAAACTGGTCCTCTATCGACCAACCCAACCTTATGAAAATCTAGAGTAGACTATATTTCCTACCTTGGATGAAGAAGACCACTATTCCATGCAATTTCTCATGACTATAGAATGTAGCCCCTTGTTGAAAAATCAAGATGAGGATGATTTAATTGACCACATTATACATAATAACTATGGTAGGGACCTGCATCAACAAGACTATCTTTCATGTCTGTAGGATTCACTACAAAATATTATACCTACAAATTCATTAGAAGTATCCCAACTTTTCTATTGTTTATTGCCACAACAATATGTCCCAAACATTAGTGGAATTGACCTTTCATCTATACTATCAGCATCCAAGACATTAGAAATCATGCCAGGTAAAATGTTGAATGCTAACAATGGACTAACTGAAGAACAACAAAATTCCCTGAACACTTTGTTGTAGGTACACACAATAGCCTTTGCATGAGACTACCATCACATGAAGGGGATTGATCCATACTTGTGCATGCATAAGATCTACATAAATGATGGTTTCAAACCAATTAGGCAACCCCATAGAAGAATGAATCTTGCCTTAAGAGAAATAGTTAAAACTAAGCTACAAAATTTACTTGATGCAGGCTTCATTTACCCTATTTCTGATAGTTAATGGGTGTCACCTTTAGTTATTGTCCCCAAGAAAGGAGGAAAATGGAGGGTATGTGTGGACTATAGGGAGCTAAATGCAACCACTAGAAAGGATCACTTCCCACTACCTTTCATTGATCAAGTGCTTGATTCCTTAGCAGGTAAAAAGTACTTCTCCTTCTTAGATGGATTTAGTGGCTATAACCAAATAAAGATAGCTCCAGAGGACTAGGATACGACCACATTTACATTCCCTTGGGGCACATATGTCTATTATGTTCTTCCCTTTGGACTATGTAATGCCCCAATCACTTTCCAGAGGGCAGTGTTAAGTATTTTCTCAGATTATGCTCATGACTCCATGGATGATTTCACCACCTATGGAGAAACATATGAAGAAGCACTCAAAAATTTAGAGAAGGTTGGAAATTTTATATCAAATGAAGGAATTCAAGTGGATCCCAACAAGATTAAGATAATCTCCACACTTCTTGTGCCACAAAAACAAAGAGATGTAAGGAGTTTTCTAGGACATGCAGGCTACTATAGAAGGTTCATTTAGGACTTAAAAAAAATAGTAACACCTCTATTTTTTTTACTCACCAAGGATATAAAATTTGAATCGACCATAGAATGTTAGCACTCTTTTGAAGTAGTACTTAAAACAACCTTGTAAAAAGAAACCGTCTTGAGAGGGCCTAACTGGACCTTGCTTTTCCATATACACACTGATGATTTTGAATTTGCTATAGGAGCAGTATTGGGGAAGAATAAAGGTAATAAGGAGCATGTTATTTATTACATCAACAAAAAATTACAAGGATTAGAACTCAACTATACAGTTACAGAAAAAGAGATCTTGGCAGTTTTTAATGTAATAAACAAGTTTAGATAATATATCACAGGGTACCTAGTCGTTATCTACATTGATCACACTACAATCAGATATTTAATGAATAAACCTGTGGTTGGAGGTAGAATAGTCAGATGGTTGCTCTTACTATAGTAATTTGATATAACCATAGTGGATAAGCCTGAGAAGGCTAATGTGGTGCAAATTTTCTGTCTATATTACCAACACAGCTAGAAGGTGTTATGGATAATTATTTTCTAGATGAGCATTTGTTTTCTATCATGTACACACACTTTGGTTTGCTAAAAATGTGAATTACTTAGTTGTAGGAAAAATACCATCACACTTCTCTCCTAGAGAAAATAGACAGTTGTTGCATAAAAGCTTTCCATATTCTTGGGTAGCTAGTTATTTATTCTACACAGGTCCAAATAATATAATGAGGAGATGTATAAGAGAAGATGAGGTTTTTGACATCCTAAAAGCTTTCCATGATGAGCCCTATGTGGGTCACTTTGCAGCCAAAAGGACTGCCCTCAAGATCCTCACAACTAACTACTATTGGCCAACTCTTCATAAGGATTTAGTAAAGTATACAAGGAGTTGTGATAGATGTCAGAGAATGGGTAAGCCAACGAGGATAGATGAGATTCCTTTGTAGCCACAATTGGCACTAGCACCATTTGATAAACGAGGGTTGAACTTTATAGGCCCAATTTCACCAACATCTAATAACAAAGAGTATATTTTTAGTTTGTACAATTTATCTAATAAAGTGGGTTGAAGTCAAGGAATTACAATTTACTAGAGATGAGAATGTAGATAAATTCGTGTATGAAGACATCTTTACTAGGTATGGAGTACCTAGAGAGATTGTGACTTATCAAGGTCCCTAACTCACTTTAAAACTCATTTCTAAATTGGTTAAAGAATATAAAATCAAGCATAAAAAATCAACACCTTATCATTTCCAAGCCAATGGGTAGGTGAAGGTTACAAATAGAGAGATTGAGAATATTCTAACCAAAATAGTGTAGATTCACAAAAAAGACTGGGCAGCTAGATTACTTGAGGCAGTATGGGCCTATAGGACAACATGGAAAACAACTACAAGTTTCACACCTTATGAGTTGGTGTATGGTAAAACAACAGTGTTGTTAATACAGTTTAAATACACAAAACTTAGAACTATAGTTGAACTAGATATGTACTTGATAGTAGCACAAAAGGAGAGGCTACACAATATGAGTGGATTAGATGAAATTAGAATGGAGGGTATGCATCACACAAAGATAATTTAAAAACAAAGGACTAAATGGCATGATCAATTTATAAAGATTAAAGAATTCAATGTGGGTGACTAGGCTTTATTATATGATTCCAGATATAAAGATTATAAGGGGAACCTACAATCTAGATGGTTGTGACCATATGAAATACATCAGGTTTTCCCAAATGGAACAGTTAAATTGCAAACCATAGATGCAGTTAGATTTTCATTATTAGTCAATGGCCATAGACTAAAAATATACAAGAAGCCAACATAGAAAGATGTTTTCCTTCTTTCTCTAATACAATCAACAATATTTTTCAAGATTGCTCCATGATGCAGTAGGGACCTGTAGGATCATGAGTACAAGCTATAACAGTTCAAATCGAGACCTGTTATTGAAGGTACCTGCAACAATTACCTATTAGGAAATTTAAATTTTTTCTCTAACTTAATTGCAAACCATCCACATTCATTCCATTTTTTCTGCACATGCAGCCACAAGCCTGTCATATCAATACATGCAACTTGACGACTCCATTCCATGTAGCCTACCTCAATTTTCATGCATTTGAACAATCACTTCATCTTCCATACGCTGTACATTCCACAACCTTTATTTCACACATGCCAACCTATCATTTCTTCATCACCTATAGCAATTAACCAATGTCAAATTAGAATCAAGATGTGTAGACACACTTGCAAAAGCTTCACACACGCGAAGTTAAGTTCATCTCAAGTGATGGGTACACATACTAATTTTCCATAATTAACATAGATTTTGAATGCTTTCATTATGTCCTCACGTTTGATTTTACATGCTTTATATTCATTAACCTTATTTCCATAAACTATAATCATTCCATTCGCCCTATCAAGTACATTGAAGTGAGGTCACTTCAAGATTTTAGTTGGGGGGTGAGATAGTATATTATTTTAGGGTTTTCAAAATTCTCCACCAAAAGAAATAAACACACAATTCCTTTTTTCCCTTTCTACAAACTTCTTGTCATTTGTCCCCTAATTCCAAACCAATTTAAGCTAAACTAGTTGACACAGAGGCAACAGACATAGCAGTTGAAGTGCATGAAAGTATAGTAGATATAGAGGGTTGGTGGGTTGGTGAATTTGAATTATGAGCTAGAATTTCTAGAGTTTGAGCATAGTAGAGTAAGGTTATCCCATGATGGGAGGTGATATTGTAAGGAGGGAACTATCTGCACACCAACAAATATTGGATGATAGATTAGTCTTTCCCATTTTCACAAGATCAAGGTGGTTAAATTACTTCTTGAAGTTAACTAAATAAAATGAAGACATGACAAGGTATTTTTCAGCAACACTCCAACATGATGAAGCCACCGTTAGAGGATTGAGGGTGGATGCTTTAGAGGCTGCAATTATAGAGGTATTTGGTATACCAAGAAATGGAGTTGAATTCCCTATTAGAGAAAATGTTGTAGCTACCAGGGACGAATTCAGGGAGCCTAGAGAAAACCTTGACTCATCATCACAAGGCACCAAGAGGTTGTCACTTCCATGGGTATGGGCTTCTTTCACTTCTTACATTGTTAAATATATCACTTGTGATGGTAGAAAATCCCTTTTATATACTATACATTTTAAGCTTTTGAGTCACCTCCATCACAACAGACTGGTTAATGCACCTAATTAACTCTATAATTTGTTAAAGAGAATGGGGTCTAAGTATCAAAGGAAAGTAAATGATTTAGCTCTGTTACATTACTGTTTGGTTACCCTGCTAGTAAAGAGAAGCCTTACAGTTCAATACCCACATGTTTTCTAGGAGATATTTTTGATTTGTGAACACATTAACAATATTCTTGAGGAACTAGTAGTTCCAAAAAACCTAAAGTCACCTATTGCATCTTTAAGGGAAATGCCCCTTGTTTTGCCTGTTGCTTCACCTACCCACGGTAGGGGAGAACTAGAGGAGAAAAGTGTACAAAAATCACCACACACATCATCTGATCAACCTCCAGCAAAAGAGGTCCATGAAACCCCAACTTCATCTAAAAAGAAAAAAACTAGAAAGAAGAGAGTTGGTTCTTGTTCTACACCTTTAAAGGTGTAGAAAAAGAAGACCACCCAACCAAGGCATTCACACCGCTTGAAAAGGAAAGGTGTCATGAGGGGTAGTGTTAAGAAACAAGAAGAAGAAGACATTGTGACAGTAGGAATTAATTTAGAATTAAAGGATAATGTTTCTGAAAATGTACATGTTCCTAGAAAAAGAAAATGGTACATATCTACCACCTCTAAATCAGATTCAGAGGACATTTTTGTTGCAAACAAAACTAGGAAAAGAACCCCAACTAGCCCTAACAGTGAGGGTTATGAGTACACTAGGGGTGGTGATGAATTTTTTTTTGGAAAAAGACGAGGACCTTTTTTTAGAGGAAATAAATGTAAGGAATTACAAGAAGCACTGGAAAGGATTAAACAATTGGAAGAATTGGTAAAAACTTATGAACAAAGGGATAATGAAAGAGAAATGAAAAATCAGGAGTTGGAGGAGAAATTTCATATTGATGGGCATGGATCTAAATTAGACTTTCTTGCACAACTTGCAATAGTAAAAGAAAGAAACAAAGAGCTTGCAGTTGAGAACAGAAGACCCCCTACTACAAAAGCTCTAGCCTATCATACCACCATGTCTCTAGGTTACCAGCTATGGAAAGTTACTCAAGAATTCTCTTAGCAGAAGGAGAATTGGAAGAAAGAAAAAGAAACAATGGTTTAGAGAACACTGGAGTTTTAGAGAGTAAATACATTGAGTTGAAAAAGTTAACAATCAAGCTTGGAGAAGTAGCAGTCAAGGCTGCTCAAATTGTTAGGTGTAAACCTCCTTCTAGGACATATGCTTTATTCTTACACAATTTTTTTTTGAGTTAAATTAGTTTAGTAGATTGGTCAATAATCTGCCAATTGCAATGAATAGGAAATTTGATTTTCTCAATATCTTTGTTGATGCCACACTTGATGAACAAGACCAATTATGTGTATTTTATTTACATAATTATGTTGTGCCTAATGATACAGATTGGAACCCATTAATGTTTTTGGGTGATCTACAAGTTAGGGTGTGACCATAGTCATAGTATGAACTAAATATGCTAGATCCAAATGAATTTAAAGTCTATTTAATCCCCTAAACCATGATCCCAATGGGATATTTGAAATTATCAAAGAAACTAAGAAGCCATTAAACTAACATGAAATCAACATGAAAGCATAATATAACCTATTCTAAGGCTTCAAATCTTCTCCCATTGGGGAGTGGTGTCACATTGATGCGGAATGGCAACCCTTTCCCAATCCCTTGGATAATATGAGCTATTCCAATCGATTTTATTGATGAAAACTGATGAAACTGATGAGATATGTATGAAACATGGATGCAAAACTAGTTTAATATGATAAAGATGAGTTCTAAATGCTAAAATGCTTAATGGAGATGGATGCAATCTATGCTAAATGGAAACAAAGTTCAAATTTGCAAGCCATGGATGCAAAATTATGCTAAAATGGATGCAAAATAAGCTAAAATGGAAGCCATTAATGGATGCTTAAGCTAATATGGATGAAGACTAATCTAAAATGATTTAACAAATGCTAAATATGGATGCAAATGAGTATGAATTTCAAAAATAACCTTGCTATCAAAAGATGGATGCATTTCTCTCCAAATGGTGATGTATTTATAGGAGAGAAAATGAATAATCAATGGCTCAAATCAATTTGGTCAATCAATGGTCAATAATGAATGAATGGTGAAACATGGATCAAGGATTCTCATCAATGGATGAGAATAAAATAACAAAGAGATCCAAGAAAGCATCAAGGGTTGAGAATGATTCAAACAAACACTCTTTGTAACAACTTTGAAAGTTTGTTACAAAATTTGTTTGAAAATGATCATTCCCTTTTTGTAGCCAAATAGGAGAATTTTCCTTTGGAATATTCCCTATGCAAGTGGATGGGTGAGAAAATTAGAAATTTAGTAATTAAAACTAAATTTTAATGTGCAAGATGAGGAATAATAGGATGTCTGTTAAACAATTAGTTTATTTAATGAAAAAGGGGTTGTGACATTTAAGTAAATGATTTAGATTATTTAATTAAATGAGAGGAGATAAAGGAAAGGGTTTTAATTAAATAATTTTCATTATTCAATTAAACTGGATGAAATGTTAGTGTGAGGGTAGGAATTAACCTAATGTAGATTAATTAGATCAATAGATGAAAATGATGCATTTAATTAAATAACTAGGTTTATTTAATTAAACAAGAAACAAGAGGATGAAATTTAGGACACAATGATGTTAGTGATCAAATTCAAGTGTGTAGTATCATTCAAGAAATTTTTAAGTGTCTACATTTTGCTCCTCTTTGAAGCGAGGTACCTATTACTTTGGTTCAAACACTTTTCAAATTAAAGTTGTTGCTTAGATTAAAAATTCAAAAAATTCCTGATTTTTGGATGCCCCACTATTGCCCTATCAAAAGGAATTAAGCTGGTTCCCTGCCCCTTTGAGAGATCGGGAAAATAAATTGAATTTTAGGTTGATCTCTCGATAAAGATAAAACATTGATTCAGGTGCAAAAAAACATGCTTAGGGATGCGAAAAAAAGCCTAGCAATGCAAAAAAAATCTCAAAATATGTCCCATGGTTCAAAAATTAGATAAACAGGCTCAAAACCCTAGCTTTCCTCACAAATTAGGGAAAAAAACCCTAACTTTTAGACAAATATGTGATAAAGGGTTACTTTTAGTTCATTTATGCATTCACACTTTAGAGATTTTCTACATTTTGAGCTCTAACCCTCTCACGAAATGGCTCACCGCGTGCTTCCACAACATATTTCTAACTGAGTTCAAGAGTACCAGCGGCCTCCAAGTGTAGGACCATCGGTACATAAATTCAAAACTTTCCTTGTACTTTGATTTTTTTTGCATTTATTAGGCATCAAAGCTAGGTTAAGTCTAGTGTCGCTATATTGTGATACTTTTAGGAATTTTGCCGATGCTTTTGTCAATTTTGGCAACGCCATTGTAAATGGCAACACTTCCCACGATTTAGAATTAGGGTTTCAAATTAATTACAGCGATGTGATTGCATTTAACAATGGTAGCTTGGATTTGATTTGGGTGACGCCAGGAATTATAGCAACACCATTATTTTTTTGTGACGCTTCCTTGGATTTAAATAGGGGCGATGCTATTTGGAAAAATAATTATAGCGAAGCTATTGTAAATAGTGATGACATTGTCAGTTGGGGGAAAAAGCTTCAAACTTTGTTGATTTTAGCCAAAATTTGACGTCGTGCGCTTCATGGATGCAAGAGATTGTCCAACCACTAATGTTGTGGGAGCATTGACCAGGGGTGCTTGAGTAGTTGGATGATTTGGATCTTGTTCGATAGAAGCACCTTGGGGAGATCGAGTTGTGGTTTATTGTGTACATGCACATGGTGAGGACACACTTAGCGATGATGACAACATTGTGCGAGTGATGGCACAATGAGATCTTGTCCTTTCATCTCCCCATTAGCGAGGTGGCAGTCACTTTGGAGGAAATGTGGAGGATATGGTAGCTTCCAATCCATGGAGATGGAGTTTCTATGACACAGATGTTGGGTACCACACTTGTCATGAGGTTCTTCGTTAGGAAAATGTTGTTCCAAAAAACTCACAGATCAATTTAGAGATGTACAGAAGGCACTCGCCCATATTTAGATTGATAAATGGTGCACTGATCTCTGGGATTGTTGCCCCAAATAGGTGAGGCAAAGGATCCAGTCTCAGTTGGGGACTCAAGTAGAATAGGATGATCTACAGGTGGACACTCTTCGTGTGGGGCCTAGTGATGCTAGCCTCACTTTACCATGACATGCACTAGTTTTTCTATTGTTAGGGTAGAGGTATTGGTGCCGACATTACATTGTTACACATTTGGGTGTGGGAGCATATTTCCATCCTTAGACGGATAGTCCATATGGCATTTGTGGACCCAGATGAGCTTGTGGTCTTTTGATACAAGGGCCAGATTGCATTACAACATATAGGTTAGTTGGGGATCCCCTACTAGAGGAGGGTCATTGATGATATGATAGTGTTTAGATGGTGACCATGGCTTTAGATGTCAGCTTGGTATGACAAGCACCGACAACTCTTCTATGCTCGACAGACCTGATATATGTAGGGTTGTGAGCACATGATAATAAAGAGATACCTGCCAGATAGAGTGGCAGGACAATTTG
>VDFB02373365.1:33905461-33929675 GCA_007258455.2 Sequoia sempervirens
AAAACCATGTCAAAACTAAGATATAATGTGAGCACGTTATAACGTGCTCACGTTATAACGTGCTCACGTTATATCTTTCTTTGGGAATCCCCAAGCCTTAGGCTTGGTATTTTCCTTGGAATACCAACCCAAAGGCTTGGAGGACCTTCCCAATGACCAGGGATGTGTTTTCACAAATTCTACAATATTTCATATAATCGGGTTCGTGCTCACCATTAGCATTACATTTGGTTCAATATTGACAAAATCGAACACATGGGTAATGTTAAGTTCTCTCTTAACTTTCCAACGATGTAATTTTTCACTTTTTGACAATGTTAGGCATTTCATCAATAATTTATTTTGTTTGTATTCCCAGGTTTTTTGTCAAAAAGTAGTGTTTGGTGTTTTTTTCGTTATAAATTAACCGCTCATCAAAATTTTAAATAAATTACAATTTTAGAAACTAGATTCCATTCTACAATTTAAAAAAAAAAAATCAATTAGTTTCCAAAATTTGTAGGGTTAGTACAGCCAAAATTCTATTTTTCAGAAAGTTTGCACTTGGAAAATTAGTAAAAAATAAAATATTAATTAAAAAATTATCAAAAACTTCATGCATCAAATACATATTGTTAGTTCTCACGTAGTTTACTTTAAAATACTAAAAAGAGTTCATCATGCTAGGGATGTACAAAAGTTACTATGTTATGTTTTTCTAACAAAAACAACACAAATTTATGTATGTACCTCTTTTGAACCCCTTAATCTCAACCATTTTCAAAATAAATTAGTAGTTTAGAAATTAGACTTGGAGCACTACAATCCTATTTTTTGTTGCATCTCAAAATTTTGAGTGTAACTATCCTCAATTTCACCTCCAAGGTCAATATTTCCTGATTTTAGAAAAAAAGTGGCCAGTTAAGCCCCATTTTTGGCCCCCCATCTTTTTGCACTTACCCCATTCTATTATATAACATCAAATGAAATAAACATCCATTCATAATTTCCCAACGATTTAGATAAACAAAGTACAACCATATATATTTCTAATCAAAATTCCAAATGCATTCATATGCAATAATTTACCCTAACATAGTAATAGTAAATAGGTAAATGCACAATGAGGTTTAACATTAGCAAAGGAACCTTAGAATGATCCATGACAAAAAGATCACAAGCAAACAAATCAAAATAATGCACCAAGAGAACCCCCTATCAACCAATTAATAATCCCCCAATAATACAATGTGGCACTTTATATAGTGCATTTATAATACCAGAATTATGTTCTAAATGTATAATGTTAAGATGGATCAAAGATGGAAAAATTACAACAATATCTCATAATGAGATCCTCAAATGAAAAGTAATCTTTCCCAATATGATCTACACTAAAAATGAAGCCTTCCCTTGTGGACAAAACTTCTCTAGGTTGTAGTATGTCCAAGTAATCAACTAAAATGCAAAATTTCACAAATCTAGATAAAAGATACTTAGGGATGAATCTAGAAAAGAGCATGGATATAAATGTAGAGTCCCTCAACACCTTTCTAATGCCACAAGAATCATGAAAATAAAAAATCTAGTAAAAATTTATGAGCCGAGAGGTCCAAAAAGGAACATCTAAATTTGACTAGTAAAATTCACTTGAGGAAAAATATGAAAAAATGGCTTGCACCACCAAGAAGTGCTTGGAACCATATTTTCGTTGATATCTCATTTGTAAATATTTTACACTTACCGTAGACAAATAATGCCCAATTTGGGCTATAGGGGGACAAATCAAAGCACCAAGGACTAAAAAATTTAGGTTTTTGGCTCCACCATATGACTACAACTTAAAAAAAATTAAAAATATGGGTTGCCACAAGGGGCAGTGACACCACCTAGGCAGTGGTGGTTGGACATTGGTGGGGGTCAACAACTTTGCATGTCATGCAAGCCACAAACTAAGAGCCTTAGGGTTCCCATGGGGAACTGGGTGCTAAGTTTAGTGCTAACCAACAAATTTAAATGACGATGAATAAAACTTTATGGTCAATAAAAATAAAATTGATAAAAAATTTAATTTTAAATTTTGATTTAAAAATTATTAAAAACTGCAAAATTGTATCACCTGTTTGATGAAGTGACAATAAATCACACCTTGAAGATGTAAGTTGGCACATAAACCATAATATTCCCTACAAGATTCTTTGAAAATTGGCTAATGTACAATACCCTCCCCTACGACTAGTATGGATGATGCAACCCTATATGAATGGTATGGATCCATACACTATATAGACCATGTTGCACAGGAATTTGTCGTTGCATCGAAAGATCAACCTCTCAATGCCTGATACAATCACTAGATTTATACAATATCCAAGATCCATAGGAGGTGGTTAAGCCATGTCACAAACCCAAGTGCCTCACTGCACAACATAAGGAGACCAAGGGTGAAAATCTTGCAACAATCCCCCCAATGCAAGTGAGGGGTTCAAACCTGTGACCTCGACTCTAATACCAATTGTTGTATAGGCGATTGTCATTGCACCAAAAGATCGACCTGTCAATGTCTGATACAACTGCTAGATTTATACAAGATCCAAGATCCACAAGAGGTGGTTAATCCATGCCATGAACCCAAGTGTTGCACTACACAACACAAAGATACCAAGGGTGAAACTCTTGCAATAGACTATGAATTTTTTTTGTAGTTTCTTGCCAAAACCCACAAAAATGGCCCAAAATTTTGTTTGGAATAATACCAAGTGTTTTATATGAAAAAAGAGGTTTTTGGGCCTTATGGACTCAACTATGAGGTCTATTTTACCCCAATGCACACCCTATAAAATATCAAGCTCAAATCACCCTAAAATTTGAGGAGTTTTACAATTTTGAAGCTATGATACTATGTTAGATTCACTCAAGGACTCAAGTCTCTAGGATCACCTACAAAAACTAACAACAACCTTCTACAAGAGGGAAAATCAAGAGAATGAAATTGCAACAATGGATGCAAGATATGGCCAATAAGTAATACTCAAGATTATAGTGACATATTGGACTTACAACTAAACTTAATTGTCCAGGATGCACAAATGATGCTTTGCTTATAAAGGAAAAATGTGGGATAGGATTAGACAAGATTTTGACATGTGTCTTAATCCTATATAATGGGATAACTAATCCAAAAAATATTAAATGACTTAGGACACAAGCATTAAATGCCAAAAGATAAGTGACAACTAATGCTTAACTAGAAATATTCCTTTCTAGGACCAAAGTGGATTTAACATTTAAATAGGACCTAGATAGGTAAAACACCTATTTACACCAACAAATATTGATATATCTTTTTCTTGAGGGAAGTCCTTAAGACAATCTAGCAACAAAATATTGCATGCAAATAAAGATCACTATGCTCACACAAACACATAAAACTCACAAGCTATTTCATTGAGTTAATCCTAGTTACAAATAACACATTTAGGTTAATATTAAGATATATGCATTTAGGTGCTATCCCAATTCAATCTTCTCCAAGGTTCCATGTTGCCTCCCATGTTTGATAAAGAGAAAATTTTAAATTTTGTGCAATAAAGAGAGAGATAAAAAAATAATGAGTGAAAAAAATTGAGGATGATCAAAGAGAGATTAATGATTCTTTTGGTCTATCTATATTCAATACCAAAAAGCAAAAAATGAAAAATAATCTAACCTCAATGAACAAGACCCTGAGAATACAATTTTCTATAAATCCTTTCCAAGTTAAAAGTGTTTTAAGCAACAAAAGAATTGAACATTATCATAAGATCAATAAAGATCATTAATAAAATAGCTATAATCATAGTAAATGGAAATACAAGACAACATTAGTTGAAAGAAGAATTGCCAAAAAAATAATATGCAATAGAGGAGCAAGAGATTGTGGGTTTGAGGTCCCAACATGGTTGCTAGAATGTGAACACAAATTTAAAATAATTAAAAAATATGGAAATAAATATAAGAATAAAAAATGAATTCAAATATTCACCATAAGATTAAGCATGATAAAAAGTTAAAATAACAAAAAATTCAATGCTACTAAATTACATTGTTTCAAATGGATTTCTCAATGGATAGGATGTAGTTTGTCAAAAGCTTTGTAGTATATACATGTTAAAGATTATTTCTTCATTTGCATAAGATGGTGTGCCAATTTATAATTTTTTGGCAGGGAGGATGGACGATGAGAATTCAATGATGAGATTTATAATGGAGATTCAATGAGAATAGTTTCCTAAGATCAATGAGAAAATGAAGGGTTTAGATTTAATTTGTTTAAGATTAATGGCTAAGATTATATTTACTAAAAATGGTGATTTTTTGTAACCATAAAAAACGAGTTTAAAAATGGGAAGGGAATGCATTCATTTTCAGATGTTAGAGGGAATATAGGTAAATTAAAAAATAAAATATTATTTAATTTAACTATCCATGTAGGGTGGAAACTAAGGTAATTAAATATTATTATTTTATTATATGTGACATTGGATTAAACTAATTAAATATTATTCATTTAATTAATTAGTAATAAAACATGAATATGGAATGATGTTAGGAATTTTATTTATATGTATAAAAATATAAATGAATGCCTAAAATAAATATTATACTCATTTTCATAAACAACTTATAAAAGGAAAATAACCATAGTAGATAATATTGTTTTAAGAAGATTCTAGTGAAGAATATTTTGAGAGCCTTAGAAAAGGGTTCTTATAATATACACCTTAAATTACACTTAGAAAAGAGGCCTTGATTATGCACCCTTGTTGTGCATGTGGTCATGGTTTTTGTGGTTTAGGATTTGTCTCTTGATAAGGAGGGGATGGATAATCTAAATAATGTTCCTAAGGGAAAATATCAAGATTCTATTGGTCCAAGGCCTTTTAATTGGTTTAGAGACCATTTTGATAAGGTTTCCTTGAACGTTTATTATAGCTATTTTGACATGAGGCATCACAACAAAGACAAGACATTTCCCAAGATTATTACATCTATTTATCAAGAGAAGTCCTCAAAATAATCTAGCAATAACAAGTTGCACACTAATAAAGATCACAATGGTCACACAAACACAAAAAAGTTGTAGGTTGTTTCCTTGGGTCATCCTAGGTTAAATTTAACACATTTAGTTTATGATCAAGAGATAGACATTTAGGTGTTATACTAATTCACTCCTCTCTAATGTTATATAAAGAGGAAATATTTGGAAATTTACACAATAGAGAAAGAGACACTAAAAAGAATGAAACAATAATAACTAAGGATGGTCAAAGAGATGTTAATGGATCTTGTACACCAACTAGATTTAATGTTAGAAAGTCATTTTTTTTTTTTTATCTAACCACAATGAACAAGATCGTAAAAATAAAATTGTGTCTATAAATCCTTTCCAAGGCATACGTGTCTTAAGTAAAAATGGAATTTAACCTTATCATAAAATCAAATACAAGACAACATTAGTTGAAAGAAAATGGAAATTCAAGACAACATTAGTTGAAAGAACAAAGGCCAAAAAATAATGTATAGTACAGGAGCAAGAGATTGTGGGTTTGAGGTTCCACTGTGCTTGGCAAAATACAAACATGAATTTAAAATAAGTTAAAAATGTTGAAAGAAATGAAAAATAAAAATTGAATTCAAATATTCACCTCAAGGTTAGGCGTGATGAAAATTTAAAAGAACAAAATTGATAATTTGTTATTGAATTACATTGTTGCAAATAGATTTGTTCAATGGATTGGATGTAGTTGCTCAAAATATTTGTAGTATGTACCTCTTGAAGATGATTGCTTGATTTGCATAAGATGACGTGCCAATTTATAATTTTTATTAGGGATGGATGGTGAGGATTTGAGGATGAGATCTATAGCGGAGATTTAATGAGAATAATATCCTAGGATCAAGGAGAAAATGAAAGGTTTAGATTTAATTTGCTTAAAAAAAATCACTAAGATTTCATTTACTAAAATAGTAATTTATTGCAACTATAAAAGTCAAACTTAAAAATCGAGAGGAAAATGCATTCATTTTTGAATGGTGAAGAGAATATAGGTAAATTAAATAATATAATATTATTTAATTTAATCATACATGTGAATTTGAAATTGAAATAATTAAATAAAATTACTTAATTAGATGTGACATTGAATTAGACTAATTAAACAATATCCATTTAATTAATTAGTGATAAAACATAAATATTGAATGATATTAGGATGATTCTATATCTACATTTATAAAAGAATAAAAAATAAAACACTTGAATTGAAAATTATACTTATTTTTATAGATAACTTACAAAGGGCAAAGAACCATGGTAGATAATTATTTTAAGAAGATTTTAGAAAAGAATATTATGGAGTACTAAAAAAGGGTGCTTATGATATATAACTTAAATCACACTTAGAAAGGAGGTTTTGATTATATCCATTTTTTGCGCATGTGGCCTTGGCTGAGCTACAATTTTGGGTTTGCCTCTTAATAAGGAAGGGATAAACAATCTAAATAATGTTCCTAAGAGAAAAGATCAAGATTATATTGGTCCAATGTCCCATAATTAGTTCAAAAAATAATTTGATAAGGTTTCTCTAAACCTTTCTTATATCTATTTTGACATAAGACATCACAACAAATACAAAAGAGCTTGCAAAAATGATACATCTATTGTTCGAGAGAATTCCGAAAAATGATATAACAATAAGAGGTTGTATGCAAATAAAGATCACATTGGTCAAACAAACACAAACATTCAAAGGTTGTTTCTTGGGTCATTCTAGGTTTGAAAATAACATGTTTAGTTTAAGATCAAGACGATAGTCATTTAGGTGCTATCCAATTTGCTAATCTCCAAGGTTCCATGTTTCTTCCATGTCATATAAAGCAAAAACATTTGAAAGTTTACCTAATACAAAGACTAAAAAGAATGAACCAATAGTAACTAATGATGGTCAAAGAGAGACTAATGGAACTTTTTCTCTAATTAGATTCAATGCTAGAAAGCCAAAAATGAAAAAAAATGCCTAACCTCAAGAAAAAGACCAAAAATACAATTGTGTATGTAAATCATTTGCAAGAAAGAAGTGTGTTAAATAACAATGGCATTGAACAATATTAAAAGGTCAATAAATATCCACAAAAAAAAACTATACTCAACAACTAAAAATATAAGATAACATTAGTTGAAAGAACAAAGGCCAAAAATTAATAGGCAATAAAAGAACAAGAGATTGTGGGTTTGAGGTCCCACTATGGTTGTCAAAATGTGAACATGAATTCAAACTAAGTTAAGAATGTGGAAAGACGTGCAAAATAAAAAATTGAGTTCTAATATTCACCTCAAGATTAAACGTGATGAAAATCCAAAACAACAAAAATAAAAGTATTGAATTTCATTGTTGTAAATGGAGTGGATGTGGTTACTCAAAATATTTGCATCATTTACCTTTGAAGATGATTTCTTGATTTGCATAAGATGATGTGTCAATTTATAAATATTTGACATGAAGGATGGACAATGAGGATTGAAGGATGAGATCTATGATAGAAATTCAGTGAGAGCAACTTCTTAGGATCAAGGAGAAAATAAAATGTTTAGATTTAATTTGTTTAAAATAAATAGTTAAGGTTGTATTACTAAAAATAATAATTTGTTGCAACCATAAAAACCAAACTTAAATATTAGTAGATAAATGTATTCATTTTGGGATTGTGGGGGGAATATAAGTAAATTAAATAATAGAATATTATTTAATTTAATCATTCACGTGAGGTGAAAATGGAAGTAATTAAATAATATTATATGTGAGGTAGAAATTGAGGTAATTAAATTATTTAATTAGATGTGATATTGGGTTAGACTAATTAAATAGATAAAACATTAATTTGGAATGATGTTAGAACAATTTTATTTCTACACCTATAACAAATTAAAATCTCACATGTGAAACAAAAATTATGCTCATTTCCATAGACATAACTTACAAAAGATAAAGAACCGCGATAATATCTATCACATTAGAATGCACATTTGATTGTATTTATTAATTAATAAAAATAAAAAGCACATTCAATTAAATTAATAAATACAGTCAAATGTGCATCTTATGTCTAAATAGACAATAAAATAATGATTGGTAAGAGAATATTCTTTTGAGAACATTTCAAGGATGGGTGACCTCACGGTAAGACCTAGTGCTTCACCTCAGGGAGCATCGCCTAGATGCAATGAGTGCTAAGTGGACCATTCATTATCATGAGAGATGGTTTCTTGTGAACCACTAGTCATGAAACATGGGTCAATGAGTTTGACTCATAAAACTACATAGTTGAATCCTGATAACAATATCACAATTTAACACAGAGAATATTCTTTTGAGAACATTTCAGGGATGGTTGACCTCCTAGAAGGCCCGATGCTTCACTTCAAGTAGCATCACCTAGATGCAATGAGTGCTAAGTGGACCATTCATTATCATGAGAGATGGGGTTCTTGTGAACCACTACTCATGAAACATGGGCCAATGAGTTTGATTCGTAAAACTATACGGTTAAAACCTAATAACAATATCACAATTTGACAGCCTGTGAAAAACATCCCTACTTATCAAATGTACTCCAATCTAATGCAGTATTAGACACTATTTGTAACGGCTATGCTGACCAAGAGAACTGGCAGATGACAGACATAGAGTATTTTGAGGACTTAGCGAGTAATCAGATTTGGTCGGTACAGAAGAAGATAGTTGTGGGTCGCTCCCTGGAAATTGGGCCCTGCCTGTAATGCCAAGGCCAGGCGGAAGTTAGTTTACTGCATTCAATGCTGACATGGTTGTTGGGAATTGTTGATTAATCCAGTAGAAGTCAATTGGCACTGATGGAGATAAATGGTTGCCCCACTAACACCTTGAATTTGGTGAAAGAGAGATTTCGGTCCCTCATACAACACAAAAGCACCTCGGACAATGCAAATCTTGTACTCAGCAAAAGATTTCTTGTACAAGCACTCTGGTTTAGTTTCAGTAAAAACACTCTGGATTTGCAAAAAGTGAACTCTCAAGAACTCTCTGACTCCCACTAACAGTACAGCGTACAAGTCAATATAGACATCTCCGTTCTTGAATGGAATATATGCCTTAAATAATTGGCTTAATCTCACATATTCAGACTTCACATGAATTGAATTCCTCAAAAGAGAAGATTTACCTCTTTCACCCTTATGAAAGTTTCCTTAGGTGTTAAAAGGATGGTGGAAAAACTAACATGCATCCCTTGAGGAGGACCTTCTGTATGAATCTCCACACACAATGGTTTCGTAGAAGTCTTGAAAGAGACCTACTATTTAGTTTGGTTATTATGAGGATCACAATTTGGGTATTATGAGGATCAAAATATTTTAAGTTTGTACAAGATTAATATTGAAAAAATGCATTGATATCTTATATCTAATTAGATATGGATTTTGTCTAGATCTTTACCTTTAAAAAAGTCTATGGATTTGCTTGCAAGTTTGAGGTTAAAGACAAGTAAAAGCTCAAGGAAAAAGAGTCCAAATCTTAGGATTATGTGCAAATGTAGAACACCAAGTGTAATAAAAGAACAACAAAGATGAAACTTAACGAAGTTCTTAACAAGGAACGAGACCTCTATTACAAATTCAAAAGATCGACACAATGCATTGATATCTTATATCTAATTAGATATGGATTTTGTCTAGATCTTTACCTTTAAAAAAGTCTATGGATTTGCTTGCAAGTTTGAGGTTAAAGACAAGTAAAAGCTCAAGGAAAAAGAGTTCAAATCTTACGATTATGTGCAAATGTAGAACACCAAGTGTAATAAAAGAACAACAAAGATGAAACTTAACGAAGTTCTTAACAAGGAAAGAGACCACTATTACAAATTCAAAAGATCGACACACTACTTGATAGGCATAAGAAGCATTCAAAGACTAGCAAGTGGTGCTTAGTTCACAACACTACAAATCATTCAACTAAAGAATTTCAAGCTAGAAATTATTTGCTTGTGTAACTAGATTCCATTAGTACTACCATTGTGGCACCTAAGAAAAGAAACCAAATTATTGATATAGATCCTATTGTCATGGTTGACATTGTCAACAATGTGTCTTCCTCAAACCGTAACTCTAAGGAAGTAGAGAGGTTGTTCCAATCTCAAATGGAGATCAATGAAAGCCAAATGAACTTGATTTCTCTTGAATAATGTGTCATTAACACCTCATCCTCAACCATACACCATTGGATGGTTCAATTTAGGTTTGGAGAAATATGTCGCTTGATAGTATTACCTAGTGTACGAAAAATCCATTTCAAGATGGCCCATCATTTGAAATGTTGCATGGTTAAAGGAATGTGATAGTTTAATTAGAAAATTATATTAGTTCCATCACTATGAAACCTATGAGGAAAATCCTAGGAATGCTACCATAGATGTTGGTGAGCATGAATTCAACATCCTGAAAATAGTCCCTAGTCTCTCATTTAGTGCCAAGCAATATAAGAAGTTTGTCAACTCAAGCAATACAAACATATCCTTCTTATGGTCAAAATTAAGAGCAATAAATTCATTGTGCCTCAAACTAATACTACCACACCCTCAACATAGTCACGACAAGTGAATGACATGTTAGAGGAGAACAAACATCTCTTCCAATCATAAAATAGAGTTCCTTAGCATTGTTGTAGTAAACATACAATTAACTTGATACTAGGGCTACATTTACCTAATGCACATGTGTACAATAGATCATTCTTTGAGCATGAAGAGATCATGGGGCAACTAATTCACCTAATGAAAGGGAAGATATGATTACCCCTTCTAAAAAGATTGAATTAGTTGGATCCATTTGGTTTACCGAATGATAGTGAATGTAATTACCAAACCTACATTATAATTCTTTGGAATTAAGGTTTCTACTCACATAATAGTCCTTTTCAATGTCCCAAAATATTTTAAAGTGAATAGAAACCTTGTTTCCAAAACCCTTCTCCTACCCCACTTGTCTAAATTGTTTCCATGAACCCTTTATCTTAATGATACATGTTTTAATGGAATATGTTGTGATTTAGACTTATTCTATCGAATAGATCAATATTATGACATGTTGTTCATTAGTTTTTCAACCATAAGGAGACTTAGTAAGAGACACCCATGTTAACCTTTATTTTTGTAGGGTTTCCATTTTCAAAAGTTTTAATTGTAGAATAGTTTAAGGAAAACCTATAAAGAGTTTCAAAAAGGTGAAAAAATAAAATTATGCCTTAAATTTATAAATTTAACCTCCTCAAAATTTGTAGAGCTTTGTCTAACATAGACAAGGTCACCCTACTAGTTGTTGACATAAAAAATAGATGCCCTATAGACTACCACACTAATTTTGGGCCCATTTCATTAATTTTCCAACCAATTTTGAGCTAGATACCAATAATAGCTCCATAAATTCATCTATACAAAATGATTAGAAAATTACTTGGTGATGTTGCTCCAGTTTGACCTTTTTATCTCATCTTTTAATTAATAATTAGGACTTCTAGGATTTTAGTTGGTTTCTATGTTTCCACTATAGATTAGGAGCTAAAAACTCTTGGTAGGCTTCATCATGATGTCATCAAGGATCTTAATCAATTTTATATCATCATCTTTCCTACAAAACCATTTCAACTCCTCAACTTGCATGCAATATTTCTTACATGTTCATTAGGACCTCATAAGCTTACTATCATTTACATGCTTTATGTTGGTCCTCTATAGGTAGGAATTATTGATATTTTAAGACACAATGTTAATAGGATCCTTAACAAGTTTCAAGTGTATATCCATTCTTTGGACAAGGCTACTCCTAGACAATGTTATCATGGTGGCTATTGGGACTAAACAATGCTTTTAGGTAGGCTAGTTTGTGATTGATGGTCATATCCTTTAGGTCCAATCAACTCCAAATATGGCAGGTAACTACAAACTAAATTCAAAGAAAATTTCATGAAGGGCACTTCTCTACACCAATCCATTCAATACCACTTTTTCATTAATTTCCATATTCAATGCAGTCTTTTCCATTTTCCAATCCTTGCATGTTTCTAGTTTGCATTCTTTGTCAGGTTTCCAATCAAATTACCAATCCCAACTCATGCTTTTTGTAATTAAGGTTAAGCTAGTTATAGATATCCTTAGATAACATAAATTTGCACATTATTTGCACATTATTTGCACACATAGTTATATCTCAAAAATGAGGCTAGGCTAGTCAAAGATAGCCTTAGATAACATTAATTTGAACATTTCTTATTAAAACAATCACATCTTAAAAATAAGGTTAGGCTAGTCAGAGATAGCCTTAGATAACATTAATTTACACACAAAATCACATATCAAAAAGAGCATGAGCCTTACCTTCTCCTTAATTCATAATTCATTTTAAAAGGTTCATATTTTAGGTAAATGAAAGAAAAAATGGACAAAGGATGTGCATTAGGAAAAGATATTAACCTTGCAACAACATAATTATGCTTATGTCAAAGAAGTATGATACAAGCTCTATTTACATTGATTACAAAGAACTTGATGATACCATAGTAAAGAAACACTACACACTTCTAGGAATAGAGGAACTCTTGGTTTAGCTCCATGTTTCCCAGCTCTTCACCAAAATAAATTAAGTTTAAGTATCATCAAAATCATGCTGAAGTCAAATACATCTAGAAGACAACTTGCAAATCCAAGGAAGATCTACTCAAATGTTTGGTTATGCCCTTTGGTTTGACCAAAGCACCAACAACATTCAAGTGGATGATGAATGATATTCTTAGGAAATTCACTAACTCATTTGTTGTCATATGCCTTAACGACATCTAAATCTTCAACAATAAAAGGGACATACACATGTTCCACATCCAACAAGTGTTTCATACTTGACAATATGAGAATCTCCATATGATAACATGGAGAAATATTTGTGACATTATGGATGCACTTGGATTATGCATGGACCTAGCAAAAATTTGCATCATCCAAGAATTTTGACACTAAAAAATATCTTAAGGCTCCACAACTTCTTCAGATAGAAAAAATATATAAGATATTTGGTTTTGGTTTTTCTCAAGTCACCTAGCCGTTTAATTCAATCAATAGGGAAAATGAAGTGCAAAAATTCACCTAATCAACCAAATAATAGAAATAATTTGATAAACTATAACATAGAATTTATTTCATGCCAATGATCACCCTTTTAGACCTTTAGTATCTATTTGGGATAAAGACTTTAATGCATTTAGAGTAGCACTCACTCAAAATTCCTATTTTATTATTTTCACAATGAGACCTTCATCATAATAGTCTAATGGTATTCTCCTTATGAAAAATAACTTTACATCGTTATCTTTACATGTAAGAAATTGAAATAATACATGTTAAGAAAATATAAACAATGTTCATTATGGACTACAAACTCTTTTAATTTTTGTAAACCAAATTAAGTTACAATAAGAATTTCATCTAAAATTCATCATGATATGCTCAATAAATTCACCTAACATTAGGAACAATAAGGGAAGCTCCAATCTAATAGTAGATTGTTTGAGTCAACCTCTAGTCTACACTCTTCTTATAATTATTGATGCATGTGGACGTTATACATATACTTGGGTAGAATTGGATGAATTATATGTAGTTTTCTAAGAGTTATATTAGACCATGTAGAGTGGTAATTAAAATTTATATTTCTACTTGCAAAATGGATTCTTGATCACCTTGGGCACTTGTATTAATACATAAGGAAGAACAATAGAAAATCATATGCAACCTGCCCATTTCAACAAGATTATAAGATAGTTTAGATTTCAAAATTCTATCACTATATTGCAAAAATGATTCTCCTAGTCACATCTCTCATCAAAAATTTCCAAGTATATTCAATCATATACCGCATGTACCATAGCTAAATTGGTCCATGATAGACGAGGTTTATTTATTCCTTCTCTATTTTTGACAATACATTGGAAATCTATTTACATGGATTTTATGTCAATTTGTCCCATCACCGTAGGGGGTAATGATTGTGTGTATGTAGTGGTAGATAGGTTCTCTTGGATGACAATTCTTATGCCTAGAAAAAAGTCCATTTTATCCCTAGAAGCAACTCAACTATATTTTTAGAATGTATGGGTTCTCTTGGACTACCATCCATCATCATCTCTTATTGACACTAGATTCTCAATCCTTTTCTAGAAAGCACTTTTATTTTTGATGGATATTTTATAAATAAGAGTTAAATAGGATGATAATTTACCTTATGTGGGTATAAAACTCTAGAAACTAATGCACATAGGATGAAAGCATGTATTTTATTTAACATAATTACAATAGATCTATTCACAACTCTACACACATAGCCGTTATAGTTTTTCTTTGGTTTTAAATGAAATGCCCATTGAAATAGCTTACCCATATGATCATCTTAAATGTCAAATCACCCAAATTAAAATGATGTTAATAAAGAGGCATAATTAATTGAGAATATTTAGTAGATATAATAGCATATGCAAATCATCCTTCATAATGTAAATGCTAAGTATAATCAACACCACAAAAATACCACATGCTACAACCATTTTGATTGATGATTTAGTATGGTTACATTTACAAAATAAAAAACTTCCATGGCTTCACTACAAGCTTTATCCACTTTTTATGGGCTCTTGACCATAATCAAGCAAGTAGAAGATAACTATTTTGAGCTCAATATTCATTCCAACCTTGGTTTGCACCATATTTTCAATGAAAACACTTGAATTATTACTATCCACCTTTGTTGGACTCTCTAAATACTACATAGACTCCATAACTAGTCAATACCAATCTAGACCACCAAAACAACAAATACTAATTGACACTAGAATTACACAATATTCTTTAGCCTTTTATACATGCATACTCATTCCTCTTTTGAGTGCTAATTTTACTAGATGATGTGGCTTGGTGGAAAACCTATAGGAATGGACTCTAGTTTAATCAATCAAGTTACAATCCATGCATATTGATATGCCACCAAATCACATCTAGGTCTAGTATGAATTGACACTCAAAAGAGGACTTGACATGCATAGATAAAAGGAACAAAAATAAAAATGCATGCCACAAAGACATCCATCCCTTTAAAATTGTGAAATCAAATGAAGTTCCTTCCTAATGAAAAAGTTTCATAGAAAAATAAGTTGCTCAAAAATCCCCATATCTAATTCCATAGTTACACACAATGGGAACCATTGCTTCACAAGGATGGGAAACTAATATAGGAGGATTTTGGATATTAGGAGCCCATAACTCTATCAACACTTGCATGTGGCTTACATAATTCCATCATAATCCTATTAATTGCCTTTAACTGGACTACCTATCCTACAAAAGAATTTGTAACATTCCTAGGTAACTTTCATAGAAATAAATCTCCTTAGAAATATGTAGAGTAGTAAAGAATCTTGTAAATGTTGAACCACTCATCACCCTCCTACATGTATAGTAGTGTATACTACCCTCCTTAAAAAAATAGTGAGAGTTAGCTAGCTTAATGATGTAACATGAAGATAACTTACACATTCAAACATTTGACATCTAACCTCTTAGATCTTATACATAAATATTACATAATAAAAGTTTTCATATTGTAGTTCTCATTGTAATTTCTACCTATTATGTGGTTCATCCTTATCTCTCTACACTATTTAATATAGTTTTTGGCCTCTATCATTCATAAACATGCTTCCACTATAGCATATTTAATATACTAATTATTTTTATCCTCTAGGAACCATCCTGGGCCCTAGATCACAAGCTCTACATGCTCACAATACTAAAAATTTAAAAATATTAGAGGTCTTTTATAAATTGAAATTCATGAATAATAACTTGTAATTTTTACTTATTGAGATATATAAGTTCATGTTATTTTGTTTTTATAGTGTTGGTATAGTCATGTTGCCTATTTTAAGAAATGATTAGTAATGCATAGTTTGTGTGAATGGTGCACAATACCTAATGTGTTTCACATTAGGTTCTATTCACAATTCCATAGCTAAGTTTACATAGGTATCATTTAGGTCATTTACATTTTGTGTCTCATTTCATATGAATATGCCACTTATTTTAATCATATGTTGTCTAATCTATCACCTTGTTTATATAAGTGAGGTTTCTCTTATTCATATTGTATTATATCGAATCTTGTATGTATGTTCCATCGTGTATATATCATAATAATTATTTGGCAATATATCATTTGCATTGTTTCTCCTTATGTGGAGGGTTGTTTTGGATGCAAGAAATCCTTCGCTCTTATGAATCTATTATGTGATTGTTACATGGTATTATAAATTTAGATCTACAATCCCCTTCCCTTTTTTTAGATATTTTCTCTAAAAAAATTGTATTTTATATCCTGGTGTAAAATGAACCTCATTATTGAGTCCAAAAGACCAAAGAAACTATAAATAAATATAAAACTCAATAAGTCTTGATATTGAAAAATGTTTAACCAATTTATTATTGTTTGAAAGATCCGGGTTTTAGAAATTCATACAAATATATGGATCCTTATGACCATATATTCGCCATACCCATCGTTACATCAATTTGTGTTGTTCGGAAATAATTAAAATATTTTAGAGGAAATTTTATTACCTATATAGGTTTGTGTCATTGGTGTGAGTTTCACATTTTAAAATTATTTTTTTATAATAGTGATTGCATTATTATAATTGACACAAAATTAACATTGTTTTTGCAAAGGTCAAGCCAAATTCATCAATTATTTCTATCTTGCAAGGGCTATAAAATGCATCAACTATGTCATTTAGGAGTGACATGATTTACCATGAGTAGGAGGTTCTTCATAAATCCTTTGCTAGGCTACCCCCTTCAATTGCCACTCATACAACCACCTCTACTTGAGAACCACACCTATCCCAATCCATGTTTCCACTACCTTGCTAAGACTAATGTCGTCACCATTTTCCACACAAATAGTGTAGTGGGCCTCTTTTTGATTGAGTGATGTTTTCTTATGGAGCATGTAAAGCCAGTTTTGAGAAATTCTTAGTGGTATAGGTTTCTTTTCACGTTTTTCTATAGGTGCCTAATTTTTTTGTTTGAAGCCCATATTTTTTCACATTTTTTGACAAGCCATATCTTGCACCAATGGTATTTGATTTTGAACTTCTTATAGGTTTTGGGAAGGTGTTTTTTAGATTTACAAAAAAAAACATGAGTTCTTTAGATTATACCTCAAGTATTGGAATTTTAGTTTGAGGTCATCTTTTGTACTTTGGTTGATTTCTTGAAAAAAATATTAAAATTGGTTGTTGATTTTTCAGGGGGCTTCAATAACAATATTGATTCATATTTGGGAGGTTTTAAGATATATTAATGTTATACATTATCTATTTTTTCTCTATTGATATTTTTCTCTAATGATATAAATCTAATTCATTTGATCTCCTTAATCCTCATAATTATCACACATGGACAATAAAAATGTAATGATTAATCCTATATAAGGTTTTATGGTCTATGTTGGGTGATACACAAAATGATTTCATTAGGGAGTATGATATATTTTCTTTTAGGAACATACTTGATGAGGCTTTGTGTTTGACTATTTTACATGTTTATGATAGCTTGTTTCATTTTAAGGATTATACAACACCTAAGTAGGTGTGAAATAAATTCAAATATCTATTTGGTATGGTTATTAAATTCTATGCTTTACAAGTAGAGGTATAATGTCCTTCTCATTCTCCTAATACATTTCCTTCCATTAAGGAATTTTCTGTTAAGTTCAAATATTTGAGATCTAAATCGATTGCTTTTGGGAAAGATATATCTAATAGGGAGTCTATATTTTTTATTTATTTTTATGTAAAAGGACCATATACTATACTTTATTCTACCTTTTATCACACCATGGGTCCTAGGTGATGCATTTAATATTTGTTCTTATGACTTATTTTGTGAATATTTTGCTATAGGACAAGCTAATATTATCTAGTTAGATACATTTCCCAAAAGTCTGGAATGGTAGCCCAATCACTCAAATAAAAATGAAAGAATAAAAAAATTAAGATGGAATCTATTGAGCCTCCCTTAAAAGAGCATACCTTGCTTTACCATTGTTTTCATAGGCCTTGATCTCATCATCAATACTTATACCATTTGTAGGAATTGTGTATCCATTCACATTGGACTTCCAAAATCTATATGTAAGGGATATTGAAAAACCTTCCATCATTGTCTTCTAGAATGCATAACTTAATCCATCAAACAACTTGAAGCATCTCTCTTGTGCGCCATCCTAGATCTACCTCAAGCGGCTAATCTTTCTTCCATGGAACCTTGCTCTAATACCAATTGTTGAATGCACAAGGCAACTAGGAGGGGGGGTTAATCAGTTGTACATTAAAACATCAAAACCTTCATGAATATTCAAATCCACATCAACTTTAATAACCTTTAATCTGTTACAATGATTTAGAATGAAAGAAAATAATAGAAACTGAAACACATCAACACCATGCACAATAGAACACTAGATTTACATAGAAAAACCAAGAAGGGAAAAACCACAATGAGGATTATCTCACAATATAAAGTAATTGCAACATTGAACACAATAGGCTCACTATCAGAGGGCTCACTGCCAAAGGCTCATTGCCATAATACATAGAAGAAGAAAGAAGAATGTTACAGTGAGAAATCCATCTCAATGCAATAGGAAATTCCACCACAACATCACCAACACATTCACAACTTTTTTGAAGATTGTAGACACCTTATGCTCACTGCTTCCAATAGTCTAACTCATTAAAGCTCACATTGTACATCACAAATTTGCACTTCACAACTCTACAATTTGCATCACACACACTACAAAGAAATCCTCCATCAACACAACACTTATTTATACCTTCTTCAACCTTCAAAACATTCTCCAAGGTCAGCTATACACCTCAACCATACAAATTCAAATTAGGTCAACACCAAAACATTCGCGTGGTGGAAAGGAATGAAGGTAGACCACATCATATCTTAACTCAAACCTAAATCCACTCATACACACCATTCCATGCTTCCATAATCATCGAAGCAAATATGAAAATAATGTAAACACCCAAGGTTAGTTGAATCCATGTAAACACCATTTAAAAATTAAGTACACGCTTCCTTTACTCCAAAGATGACTTGTTAACCAAAAAAAACACTTCAACAAAATTTAGAATATTCCACAAATACCTTGAAATCCAAAAAATTCCTTTGCAACAAATTTTTCCTAAAGAAAAAACTCATCCTGTACACTGAGATAATCTTCCACACACTATAACTCAAGAAATCAACTTGCGAAGCACCAAATCACAAAAAAATCCAACCAAAAGTATATATGAACCTTATCCACACACTTCCAAAAATGCAAAACCAGAAAAAAAAACTATGAAGAAATGTAGAGAAAAACCATTTCTCCCAAACACCACTGTAATGCACAATTCACACACTGGTGAACACAATTTTCTTTGCAGAATTATCCAAACCAAGAAACTCTAAATATAACATTTTTGAACACCTCTGATGAACATATCTAAACTACACAAGTAGATCTTCAACACAGAGGAAATGCAGAGCAAAACTAGAACACCACTTTGTATGCCAGAACACCTCTACAACACATTGTTTCCTCTTTTATTCAAATTTTCTCAAAAGAACTTGTAAACAAAGTACCAAAAACACATTCTCATCATTTGGAACACCTCCTCATCACAACCAAACCAACTGCAAGATAGCAACTCAACCATACACATGCTTATCAAAGCAACACTAGAGGTTGACACTAGTAATACTTACTAATGACAACATAATGAAACTAATTGAAGCAACACCACAACTTCTCAACCATCAATACATGTCCAAAAATCACCAACATAACCAGTTGACATTAATGGAATCACAAACATAAGGTTGTTGACATCAATGACAACACCAACTACTCATACTTGAAACAACCCCACCTAATGCATTTTGCATCTTCGATACAAAAAAATGTAAGTGTTGTCAAGTCCATTGATGTGGACTTAGACAGTTATTGATTATGGAGAGAGGAGAGGTGAAAATTTTATTCTAATTGTTGGTGTAATTAATTATTTAATTACACTTACATAAGTTTACTTAGGCATTTAATTATATTCCTAGGTATCATTTACTAGGTGATAGGTTCATATGTTTGCTTAGGATATAAGATTCCTTCTAGAAGCATGAGTTGTCTTTTCTAGAAGTCTTATCTTATCTAGCATCATTTCCTAGGTAGTTAATTAGTTGTCACATGTCATAAGATTATGACACATATCAACATCATATTATATACATCTCAACCTTGCCTATATAAGCAAGGCTTCATATGTACTTTGCCATAGTCAATTCGTCATTCTTGCATCTTAATGATAGAGTGATATTTCTTCCATCTCTCTCTTGTGGAAGTTATTTTGTCTTGTAGGTGATTTTGGGGTGTTTGAGGAGTTCACCATAAACTCCTACATGGTATCAGAGCTTCAATGTTGTAGAATTCTTCCTAGATCTGAGGGACCAATCTTGGCATGAAAGTTTTGATGGGTGCAAGTTGGGGTCTTGAGAACCTCACCATTGAATCCAAGGCATCAACAGTCATTTTTTATTGGATCCGTTTTCATTTTTTCTTCAAAAATCCAACTTCCACTCATTTGTGAGAAAAATGATTTTTGGGTTTTATAACCAGGGTCAAAATCTCAACTGGGTATCTTTTAGATTTTGTATATCTTGTGATAGGTCTAGATAATAGCTTGTTTTATGTTGGTTTTATGTAGACTTTAAGATACTTTTAAACATACTTTATAAACAATATTCCATATCATACTATCCTTTTTATATCCATTATGCAAGCCTAAACCCAAAAATATGACGATGGAATTATGGTTTAATATATTAGCATTAAATGGTTTATATGAATATGTGTATGGGAATGTTGATGGAATGTTATGATTAATTATGATAGTTATCCTTGTGTACATGTTTTGTGAAACTAACTTGTTTGCAGCTAAAGGAGGAACCATGATACACAATAGTTGTAGGATGATCTCGTAGTGAAAGGGGCGTTGGACACCGAAACAGGGGAAACTGTAGAAATAGTTGAACATGATGATCATTGGTTGAAGGAACTTAATGAAGATAGAACACACGTTATTATAATAAGTTAATAAATGTTGAAGAAGAGGTCTTTCTCACGTGGGACTTTGATAGATAGGTGTATGATTGCATGCATTCTTTTTTGGCATAATTCTAGTTTTGATAGGATTCTCCTTTTTCAATTGTAGGTTGAATAATTCCAAGTATTAATTCTACACTCTAAATATCTAGGAGTGGAGTTAATGATTTCAATTAAGTTTTTGTTTTCAATAAATATTCCCTCAGTTTGTATATAACTGTTGGTTGAATCCATAAGTTAGTTGGTTTTTCACAGTTTTATGTTATCTATTACTTTCAATTTGAAATATGAATCTTCCAAATGGTTGAGTACGATTTGTGCAAGAATATTTTGGAATCTTTCATCTTATGCAATAAAGGGAGATCAATTCATGGAATGCATGAAATCTATTAGTTAGATCGAGTTCAGTTAAAGTGGGAATAGTTACTTGAGCAGGTCACTCAAGGTGTTGTTCTTCACTTCACCTTTTAGTTATTTATTTTTGTTGATAGTTGTTATTAGTTTATCATTGCTCACAAATCATATGAAAGTTAATTGGGATTTCATTTCTTTCTTATTATGAATGAATTCTTAGGAACATGCATGTAATGATCATTAGTAACACTCCATAGGATAGTTTAGTTGAGTCAGTAGTCTTTATTAAGTTTTCAGTTAATATAGTATCATTTCATTAGCAATAGTTCAGTCACAACCTTTATTGTAGGTACTTGTAGCAACTAGTTTCAATTTATACTTTTATTATTTTACAATTTGGTGAATTTCTAGCAATTAGAATGACTTCAATAGATAGTTTAGGTAGTTTAAGTCCAGTTAGTTGACCCTCTAAATTGAGTGGATTCCACCAAGTTTACAAAGTATTAGCTTAGACTCTACATCTTGCACAAATCTAGAGAAAATTGTTGTACAAAAAGTGTTGCGCATCATTTTTTCTCCTGGCCGATAAAAAAATTTATTTTTTCATCTTCTCCTTGTTGGATCAAAAAATGATTTTTGGGTTTTATTTTTAGCATCAAAATATTTTTGGGTTTTTGTTAGTTTCTACAAAGAGTTAGTAGATTTTTTAGAAATCAAATCGGAAGTAAATTTTTTTTGCTAGAAAACTCATTTCATCTAGGCTAAATTCATTTTTTTTGAAAAAATCATAACTTTTGTCCATGGTGTCCATTTTTGGCAAATGAGATATCGATGAAAAGCTAGTTTTGAGCACTTCATAGTGGTATAGGCCATTTTTTTAGATTTTGTCATCTACAAAAATTTAAGGTTATTTTTCATCATGGAGGCAAATGTGAACATTTATCAATGCATGCACTATTTCCTTTTTTGTGTGCATTAGGTTTGCATTTTCTCTGCACTTCATTGTAATGAAAGCTTAAGGTGTAAAACAAACTTTCCTAATGTCAAAACTTAGAGAAGAATGTAGATATATCTTTAAATTTTGCAATTACAGTTCATTAAGATGCACATGAAAGAAATAACACAATAGAGAAATAAACACATACAAAATTGAACACCAGAATTACGTGGGAAAACCCTTATAGGAGAAAAACCCACCACACCAAAAAAAAAATCTCTTGTATTACGATAATTGAATTACATACAAGTTATAGACTCTCCTTTCAGATAATTAATCTCATAGTAGCAACATTTCCCTGATCAACCTCGTACTTAACAAATTTTGATCACACTTTGTTGTGTCTCATTGTTACAATGCATATACAACATATAATGAAGAACACTTTGATCATTCGACCATCTAACTCATCATAGTTATAGTATGCTACAATGTACAACAACAACCATGATTCAAAATGCTCTCTACATAAATGGTTTAGTTCAGTTTCCTCTATTAAGCAGTTGTCGAACTTCCTAGTCATCGAACGGAACACTCTCTAATCATTCGACCATCTAACTCATCATAGTTATAGTATGCTACAATGTACAACAACCATAATTCGAAACATTCTCTACACAAATGATTCAATTCAGTTTCCTCTGTTGAGCAATTGTCGAAATTCCTAGTCATCGAACGACCATCTCCAAGTCAACAACGACCTCCATTGTTTGGTGTGCACCTCAACAGTCAACCAAGTCTATGCTTGTTCACCCATGGTTCACTCACTACACTACCACTAGACGGCTCAAAGACTCCCACGGTATGGTAGTATACACCAAACTACCACTCGCCAGCTTGAAGGCTCTCGTAGTATGGCGGTATACACCGCACTACCACACCTCAGCTAGAAGGCTCCTATGCTATGGAAATATAAGCATGAAGGTAACACTTATGTAATTATGAGTTGATTGGTGACATAACCAGGGTTATACTATTGAGTTTGAGATGCATTTTCTCAACAATTTGCCACTTGACGAAGAACTCATTGAATCCTTACGATACATGAAGTCACTATATATTCTGGACCCCAAGGCCCATCAAATTTACACACCATCTGAACTTATCTGTGCTCATTGGCTTTGTCAATGCATTAATAACATTCTTCATACTATCCACCTTTTCCAAATAGACCTTTCCATCCTCCACCATATCACATACAAAGTGGTACTGCACATCAATATGTTTCATCCTGGCATGGAAAGTTGGATTTTTCACTAGAAAAATGGCACTTTGACTATCACAACAAATAATAATTTTCCTTGCATCAAAACCAATATCAAAACACAATCTCCTAAGCCAAATGGCTTCCTTATAGGCATGAGTTACTACCATGTACTCGACCTCTATAGTGGATAAAGCAACTACAACTTGCCACTTGGTCATCCAACTAACTGCACCACCATTCATCATGAAAATATATCCATTGGTGGACTTTCTACTATCAATGCCCCCTACCCAATCATAATAAACATACCCACAAATGCTAAGAGTCCTCTGTGATTCAAAAAAATTCCCAT